>VICG01000016.1:0-600000 GCA_008692225.1 Monilinia fructicola
GAGAGAGATAACCCTAACCCTAACCCTAAACCCTAACCCTAACCCTAACCCTAACCCTAACCCTAACCCTAACCCTAACCCTAACCCTAACCCTAACCTAACCCTAACCCTAACCCTAAACCCTTCTTTTAAAACAGCTATAGCGGTTACCCCTACGGGGGGTATTTTCTTTTCCCAATCCCCGTGGCGGTTACCCCTACGGGGTTAATGCTTTCATTTTAAATATTATGTTAATATAAAATATTATTAATAATTATAATAATAATAATAAAAATATTATTAATAACTCTATTTATAATAAATAAAAAATTATTAATAATAATATTATTAATAATAATATTAATAATGAATAAAATAATGATTATAATTAAAATAATATTAAAATAAATAATATTAATATTTAAATAAATAATATTTAAAAAATTAAAAATTAAAAGAAAAAAAGAGGTGTCCAAAACGTAACCACTCAGAATATTTTACCGAGGTTAAATATTCCCCACTCTGCCATTTATAGCCGAACTTATATATACTAACGTAAAACGAGGCTTTTTTTGTCCTTTGTTAGAGGGTGTTGGGCCCAACGAATCAGAGGTTAGTATATATGCGGAGGATTACAAACCGTATTATTAATCAGATTAATAATGCGATCAGGACACCCTTGTCTCTTACTAGGGTATTACCCCCCTGAAAGTTCCACTTATACCTAATGGAATTGAGCCAATAGGATCAGCATAAATGTACCCGCAGCAGTTTGTCACGTTTGAACAAATTAGCTCACTTATTTTAAAAATATATATTATATCTTTATAATAAATAATTCGAATTTTGAAATTTTGAAAAATATTATAAAGCCCCCTAGCTCATTTTAATTCGATATTAGCTTTTTTTAGATTTTTATAATATAAGATCGAATTAATATAAATATATAAAAAATGTTATTCAAAATATTGTATTTTTTTGAAAATATCTACTACCCCACAATACCCTTATCCCTAGCTAATAATTTTCATATAGCTAATAATTCAAACTTAATACAGAATCCTTTAATTTTTGAAGATAATTTAATATAAATTTCATATATAAAATATTTGAATAAATCTTTATTATATAGTATTTTAAATTTTAATTTATATTAAGATTTAAGCTAATTAGAGTGATAATAAATTCGAATATGAAATGAATATTTTGTTAGGCCACCACCCCCTTATCGAAATGGCTTTACCCCACATACCACCAAAATGCTAATATATTGAAATGTATACAGATCCTTCAATATTGAAGATAATTTAAAATAAATTTCATATATAAATAATTTAAATAAAGTTTCTATAATATACGATTTTAAATTTTTAAATTATATTAATATTTGAGCGAAATTATGATAATAGCTGATTCAACTATTTTTTGCGGGCTATTACCCCCCCTATCGAAAATGACGGCTATTATTGGTAGTGGCCCGCGAAGAAATTCTATAGAATAGTTATTAGAATATTTTATTGAAAGTAAATATTCTCTACTTTGCTATTTATAGCCGAATTTATATACTAATATAAAACAAAGCTTTTTTTGTCCTTTTGTTAGAGAATATTAACCCAACAAATTAAAGGTTAACATATATGCGAAAGATTAAAATTATATTACTTAATCAGATTTATAATGCAATCCAGATACACCCTTATCTTTTTATTAGAGGTATTAATCCCCCTGAAAAATTCCTTATTTATACCTTAATGGAATTGAAGCTAATAGAATCAGTATAAATATACCCGCAGTAGTTTGTCATGTTTGAAACAAATTAGCTTTATTTATTTTAAAATATATATTAATATCTTTATAATAAATAATTCGAGTTTTGAAATTTTAAAAAATATTATAAAGCCCCCTTGCAATTTATTTTAATTTAATATTAGCTTTTTTTACATTTTTATATTATAAGATTGAAATTAATATTAATATATAAAGAATATTATTTAAAATATTATATTTTTTGAAATTTTACTTACCCCACAATACTCTTACCCTAACTAATCATTTTTATATAGCTAATAATTCAAAATTAATACAGATCCTTCAATTTTAAAGATAATTTAATATAAATTTTATATATAAAATATTTTGAATATAAATCTTTATTATATAATATTTTAAATTTTAATTTATATTAAAATTTAAGTTAATTAAGTGATGATAAATTCAAATGTGAATGAATATTTTGTTAAGCCACCACCCCCTTATCGAAATGGCTTTACCCCACATACCACCAAAATGCTAAATATATTGAAATGTATACAGATCCTTCAATATTAAAGATAATTTAAAATAAATTTTATATATAAATAATTTAAATAAAGTTTTATAATATACGATTTTTAAATTTTTAAATTATATTAATATTTGAGCAAATTATAATAATGGTTGATTCAACTATTTTTTCGCGGGCTATTACCCCCTTATCAAAATAGATCATTACCGATATGGCCCACGAAAAAATCCATAGAATAATTATTAGAATATTTTATTGAAAGTAAATATTCTTTACTTTGCTATTTATAACCGAATTTATATATACTAATGTAAAACGAGGCTTTTTTGTCCTTTGTTAAAGAATATTAGACCCAACAAATTAAAGGTTAGTATATATACGGAGGATTATAAATCGTATTACTAATCAGATTTATAATACAATTAAAACACCCCTTATCTCTTATTAAAGTATTATCCCCTAAAAATTTCTTTTATACTTAATGGAATTAAGCTAATAGGATTAGTATAAATGTACCCGCAGCAGTTTATCACGTTTGAACAAATTAGCTCACTTATTTTAAAATATATATTATACCTTTATAATAAATAATTCGAATTTTGAAATTTTAAAAAATGTTATAAAGCCCCCTGCTTGGTTTTAATTCAATATTAACTTTTTTTAGATTTTTATAATATAAGAATTAAATTAATATTAATATATAAAGAATATGATTTAAAATGTAATATTTTTCGAAATACTACTACCCCACATCACCCTGGCTAATCATTTTCATATACTTAATAATTCAAATCTATACAGATCCTTTGATCTTCAAGATAATTTAAAATAAATTTCATATATGAATTATTTAAATAAATCTTTATAATATAAGATTTTAAATTTTAATTTATATAAAGATTTAAGCTAATTTAATAATAATGAATTCGAATTAGAATGAATATTTTGTTAGGCCACCACCCCCTGTCGAAATGACTTTACCCCACATACCACCAAAATACTAATATATTAAAATCCGTATACAGATCCTTCAATTTTTGAAGATAATTTAAAAAAGAATTCATATATGAAATAATTTAAATAAAGCTTTATAATATACGATTTTAAAATTTTAAATTATATTAATATTTAAGCGAATTATAGTGGTGGCCGATTCGACTATTTTTCGCGGGCCACCACCCCCCCTGTCGAAATGGGCCACCACCGATAGTGGCCCGCGAAAAAATTCATAGAATAGTTATTAGAATATTTTACCGAGGTTAAATATTCCCCACTCTGCCATTTATAGCCGAACTTATATATACTAACGTAAAACGAAGCTTTTTCGTCCTTTATTAAAGGTATTAAGCCCAACGAATTAGAGGCCAACATATATGCGAAGGATTATAAGTTATATTAATAATCAGAATATGCTTAATAATACGATTAGGATACTCTTATCTTTTACTAGGGTATTATCCTTTGAAAATTCCATTTATATTTAATAGAATTGAGCTAATAGGATTAGTATAATATATCCATAGCAGTTTGTTACGTTTGAACAAATTAGCTTACTTATTTTTAAAAATATATATTATACCTTTATAATAAATAATTCGAATTTTGAAATTTTCAAAAAATATTATATAGTCCTCTGCTCGTATTAATTCAAAATCAGCTTTTTTTTTAAATTTTTTATAATATAAGATTGAAATTAATATTAATATATTAAAATATTATTTAAAATATATTATTTTTCGAAATAATTATTACCCTATATCACCTTAGTCCAATCACTTTTTTATAACTAATAATTCAAATTGGTATAAATCCTTTAATTTTTGAAGATAATTTGAAAATAAATTATATATATATAAAATTTAAATAAATCTTTTATTATATAGTATTTTTAAATTTTTAATTTATATTAAAGATTTAAGCTAATAAAAGTAATAAATAAATTCAAATTTGAAAATAAATATTTTATTAGATCATTATTTCCTTTATCGAAATAGCTTTACTTTATATACCACCAAAATATTAATATATTAAAATCTGTATAGAATTCCTTTAATTTTTAAAGATAATTTAAAAAAAATTTTCTATATATAAATAATTTAAATAAAGTTTTATAATATATACGATTTTAAATTTTTAAATTATATTAATATTTAAACGAATTATAATAATGATTGATTTGATTATTTTTCGCAAACCATCATTCCTTTTATCGAAATAAATTACCATCAATAATAGTCCATAAAAAAAAATTTATAGAATAGTTATTAAAACACTTTTATCTCTTACTAAAATATTACCCTCTAAAAGTTTTATTTATACTTAATAAAATTAAGCTTAATAGAATCAATATAAATATACCTATAGCAGTTTGTTATATTTAAACCAATTAGTTTTACTTATTTTAAAATATATATTATATCTTTATAATAAATAATTCGAATTTTGAGATTTTGAAAAATATTTATAAAGCCCCCTGGTTATTTTCATTTGATATTAGCTTTTTTTAGATTTTTATAATATAAAATCGAATTAATATTAATATATAAAAAATGTTACTCAAAATATTATATTTTTTTGAAATTCTATTACCCCACAATACCCTTACCCTAGCCAATCATTTTTATATAACTAATAATTTAAACTAGTACAAATCCTTCAATTTTAAAAATAATTTAATATAAATTTTATATATAAATTATTTAAATAAATCTTTATAATATAAGATTTTAAATTTTTAATTTATATAAAGATTTAAGCTAATTATAATAATAATGAATTCGAATTAGAATGAATATTTTGTTGGGCTACTACCCCCTTGTCGAAATGGTTTCACCCCACATACCACCAAAATACTAATATATTAAAATCCATACAGATCCTTTAATTTTTGAGATAATTTAAAAAAATTTTATATATGAATAATTTAAATAAAGCTTTATAATATACAATTTTAAATTTTTAAATTATATTAATATTTAAACGAATTATAATAGTAACCAATTTGATTATTTTTCACAGACCACCACCCCCCCTATCGAAATGGGTCACCACCAATAGTAACCCGCGAAAAAATTTATAGAATAGTTATTAAAGTATTTTCTTTTCCCAATCCCTATAGTGGTTACCCTTACAGGGGTAACCTTATTAATTTTATAAAAGTTATAAATAATAGTAATTCTTATTTTATTATATATTATAATTCGTTTTTTTGTTTTAATTCCTATTAATAAAATTAATATTCTATATAATATATTTATAATTATAACAAATAATAATATAATAATTTGTTAAAAACCTAATATAAAAGTATATAATATGATTTAATGTTTTATTTAAAACATATAAAGTTAATTACTAGTAATTTAAATAATAAGTATATTTATCCGTAATTGAAATAATAAGCATATTCACCGGTAGTTTAAATAATAAGTATATTTACCAATAATTTGAATAATTAATATATTCACTAATAGTTTGAATAATAAATATATTTATCGATAGTTTAAATAATTAGTATATTCATCATCAATAGTTTGAATAATAAATATATTTATCAATAGATTAAATAATTAATATATTTATTAATCATTTAAATAATAAATATATTTATCGGTAAATTGAATAATTAACATATTCATTAATAGTTTGAATAATAAGTATATTCACTAGTAACCAAATATATAGTATACTTATAAATTAGTTAAATTATAATCTTATTATATAAATAACTTATTTAGATTATAAAATAATAATATTAAAAATAATATAATATTTAAGTATTACTATTATATTTTAGCATATAATCCTTTTTAGATATTATACCTTTAATAATGCTTTTCATAATATTATACCCCTAATAATACTTCTAATAATATTATATTTCTAATAATGCCTTTAATAATTCTATACTTTATAATAATATTTTTATAAAGTATATTTTATTAAAATTAAATTTAATATATTATATTAACACTTAATTTATTAAAAATATATACTTATTTATATATAAATAATAATATAAACTTTAAAATTAGTATATTTAAAATCTTAAATACTTAGAAATACCTTATTTTAAGCTTAAATGTTTTATATATATATTTATTATATATATAAATTTTAAAACTTAAAATTAGTATTCTAATATATTAATACCCTATACTATTAATTTAAAATTATTTAATTCTTAAAAATATATAAAGTATAAAATACTTATAATATTCTAATAAAATCATTTATTTTTAAATAATATAATATTAAAAATAATATTATATAAAACACTAATAATTTATTAAAAACCTATAATATAAATATTATCTATTGAATATAATTTTCAATCTATTTTATTTATATATCTATAAAGTCTCTATTATAAGGTTTTTAATATATAATAGATTTTATATAAATTAATATTTTCCAATAAATTATTTTATATATAAAATCACTATTGATAATATATTAACATCCGGTAATCTTATAATGCCCAATGATATTATAATGCCTAGTGATATTATAATACCTAATAATATTATAATGCCTAATGATGTTATAATACCCAATAACCTTTAAATTAATATACCACTAATAAAGATATTATATATATTCATTATAATTAGAATATATAAGAACTATACTAATAATATTATAATGTAGTTAATCATAATATAAAAAGCATAACGAATATTATAGAGTATATAAGCTTATAATTATAAGATATAAATACCTATAATTAATAAAATTATAGTATAAAATACTATAACATTTATATATAATAATATAGCATTGCATTTATTATAAAATGTATAAGCCTATATTTATAAAATATAAATACTTATAATTCAATAGAATTATAATATAAAATACTGTAACATTTATATATAACAATATAACATTATATATATTATTATAGGGTATATAAGCCTATATTTATAGAGTATTAAATGCTTATAATTCAATAAAATCATAATATAGAATACTATAATATTTAAAGTAGTATAATACGAATAGCCTTTTGAATAACCCTTCGAATTTAATGTGAATAGCCCTCTGAATTCAACGTAGAATAATAGGAATAGCCCTCTGAATTCAATGTATAAGAAAAAAGGAATAGCCCTTTGAATAGCCCTTTAAATAGCCCTTGGAATAGCCCTTCGAATTCAATATATATTAATGAGAATAGCCCTCTGAATAGCCCTTTAAATAGCCCTTCGAATTTAATATATAATCCTTTGAATAACCTTCGGAATAGCCCTTCGAATTTAATATATAACCCTCTGAATAGCCTTCGGAATAGCCCTTGGAATAGCCCCTTAAATTCAATATATATTAATAAGAATAGCCCTCTAAATAGCCTTTCGAATTTAATATATAACCCTCTAAATAGCTTTTGGAATAGCCCTTCGAATTTAATGTATATTAATAAGAATAACCCTTTAAATAGCCCTCTAAATTTAATGTATAATAAAAGCATTCTCAATCCCTATATTAAAGTTAAATACTAATTTATATATACTTACCTATATAATTAATAATAACTTAATTAGGTTCTTTAAAATGCTATACCTGAATTTTAATTTTAAGCCTATATAATAAATATATATACTCACTTATATATATTAATATAAAAGCTTAAAGAAAGGAATCTAGTATATTAATACCCTATAAATTTAATAAAAAATCACCCAAAATTAAATAATTTATAAAGTATAATATACCTATATTATTATAATTGAATCATTTAATTTATAATAATATAATATACCTATATTATTATAATTGAATCATTTCATTTATAATAATATAATATTAAAATTTAAATAAAGTAAATATTAAGAGCTTATTAAAAGCTTAAAGTATAATATTATCCATTAAATAGTACTTTCAACCTACTCCATTTATATACCCATAAAAATCCTTAGTGTAAAATTAATAGCATACAATTGATTTTATATATATAAAATATTTTCCAACAAATTATTTTACGTATAAAATAGCTATTAATAAAATTTTAACATTCAATAAGCTTTTATTTACTAATAAGCTTTCGTATTAATTAATTTCGAATTCGATTAATTTATTTCGAATTCTATATACATACTACTATTAATATATAGAGAATACCAGTAAGCTTTAAGAAATATACTTTTATATATATACTTATAAACTCCTTATTATTAAGATTTTATTATACAATTGATTTAGTAGGATTAATAATTTTCAATAAAATATTTTACACGTATAAATATTTATTATATAAAATAAAGCTAAATTAATATTCTATATAATAATCATATATATTAAATAATATATAATCTAATTAATATTGAATTTATTTAGATTTAATGTTTTATATAATATATTTAATATATAATATATTTATATTTCATCTAATATATAATATATTTATTATAAAATCTATTTCTAATCCATTTTCTATTAAATAAATAGTTATTATATAATCTATTTATAATTCATTTTCTATTAAATAATAATTTATTATATAATCTATTTATGATTTATTTTTTTATTAAATATTTACTTATTATATAATCTATTTATAATTTATTTTCTATTGAATAAATATTCAATATATATATAATCTATTTATCATCCATTTTCTATTAAATAAATATTTAATATATAATCTATTTAGAATTCATTTTCTATTAATTATTTACTTATTATATAATCTATTTAAAATTCATTTTTTATCTTATTTATGAATAAAGATTATTTAATATATATTTCTTACATTTTAGATTTAAATAATAAAATATATATATATAAATAATATTCGAATTAATTATCTAAATATTATAAATTAAAATGTAGGTTTATTTATATTTAAATTATAATATTAAAGATTATAACTCTTTTAATAAATAAACCCTTTGATTTACGTATTTCAATTTTATTATTTTAAATATTAATTATTTAAAATAATTTTTAAATATTAAATAAATCTATATTATATAATAAAAAGTATAAACCATATATAATATCCGTATTTATTCTTTCAAATTTAAATTTACTAAAAAAGTTAATAGTAAAATTGATTTTAGTATTCAATAAAAAATCATTAAACCAAATAATTAAAAATTCGGAATTAAAAGAGGTTTCTAATAATTCCTTTTGTATAATATATTTTTCAATCTAAAAAAAATAATTGATTGATATTAAAAATGAATTTGAAAAAAAAACAATCTTTAATATTTAACTTTTGTTTTATAATCTTATATATTTTCGTAAAAAAAAAGCAAGAAAAACAATAGTTATTAATAACTAATTAAATATTAAATCGTTTAAATTCTCTGATTTTGTTATTAATAAAATCAGCATTATTATATTTATTCTAATTAATATAATCCTTTAATGAATGATCTTCAATTATATAATCTATATTGTATTTTTCACTAAAAAGACAAAAAATACAACCATTTGAATATACTTTAAATAATACATTTATAATTGAAGCTAACTTATTCTTAAATTCCATTTTGTGACGAATATCACGTGCCTTAGTGTCAAGATCGGCACGTGATGCCAAGCATCACGTGCCCACGCTAGTCCTATAAAGGAACGGAATCCTTCGGATCCCATTCCTTTTCCCCTTCATAGAATTCTACTACGTTACCGTCCCTCTCTTGGCCCCCAGTTTCTGTCTCACTGCATGAAACTTAGGCACGTGATATCTCATCACGCTAAGCGATACTATACATATAAGAGATCTCTAGGTCCTTTAGAGATCTCTTCCCTCTTTAGCTTTTTTATTCTAGTTAACTGACCTCTATTGATTCGCTCTAGTATGTGATCGTGACAATTTGAATGAATATTTTGTTAAGCCACCACCTCTCTATCGAAATGGCTTTACCCTACCTACATACTATCAAAATCCTAATATATTAAAATTTGTACAGATTCTTTAATTTTTGAAATAATTTAAAAGAAATTTCATATATAAATAATTTGAATAAAGCTTTATAATATACAATTTTAAATTTTTAAATTATATTAATATTTGAGCGAATTATAATAATGGTTAATTCGACTATTTTTTCGCGGATCACTACCCCCCCTATCGAAATGGGCCATTACCGATGATAGTCCGCGAAAAAATTGATAGAATAGTTATTAGATTTAAAAAAATTAAACAAATATTAATAAAATACTATTTACAAAATTAAAAATTATCTTTAAATTTAAGGGAATTCTAATGGTGATTAATTCGAGTTTTTTTCGTGGGCTATTACCCCCTTTATCGAAACGGGTTATTATCGATGGTAGGTTACGAAAAAATCTATAGAATAGTTATTAGGGTTCTTATCGTAAGGTTTTTAGTTTACAATATATTTTATATAAATAAATATTTACTAATAAATTATATTATATAAATTATCTTATATATAAGATGATTATTAACAAAATTTTAATATATAATAAACTTTATTCATTAACTTAATATTATATAATCCATTTCCCTATACATTTCTTTTAATTAATTTTCAATTTGATTAATCGATTTCAAATTTAATATATATACTACTATTAATATATAAAAGATACTTATAAGCTTTAAAAAGTATATCTTTATATATATACTTATAAATTCCTTATTATTAATATTTCTATATCTAATTGAATTTATATAATTAATAATTTCTAAAAAGAAATTTATATATATAATAATTTATTTTATAAAATAAAATTTATTTATTATATATTCCATTTAGTATTTCATTTATATTATCTATTTGAAACTTATCTAATATATAATCTATTTAGATTTTATTTAGATTTTATTTAGAATTTATTTAATATTTAATCTTTTTATAATTTATTTTATATTTAATATATAATATTTATATTTTTTCTTTCTATTATAAAAGTCTTATATATTGTAAAGTTTTATTATATTATTCTTTTTATACATTTAGATTTAAAATATAAAAAACTTTATAAGAAAGTATTAAAATATTAAATCTGTAATATATATAAATAAAATGAAATTCTATTAAAAGTTTTAATAAGTAATTATATATTTATCTCTATCTCTCTCAAAACCCGCTCGAATAGTAAATTCCTAAAATAACTTAGAGTAAAATACACACTTGAATTTACTACGTTAAATTCTAACCTTAAGCTAATATTTCCCCTTCTAATAAACTATTAAACTATAATCTATTATCTAATAATTTTTAAATAAAGGAAATAGAAAGAAAAGAAGTCTATCTAACTATAGCTTTACATTTTCTATTAATTATCTTACTCATCTTCAATATCTAAAGAAAATGAAAACAAAATATTCAATCTAATAGACCACACCTCACATTTTCTCTCTCGACTAATTAATTACTCGAGTAATTATCTTCAATCAATTTCCTTTCTTCTAGTGCCCTTATTTCATTTATCTCTAGAACGCCGTCAACATACGTCGAGCCGGAATTCGGATATCATATTCTATCACATCGTCTATGTTGATTTACTTTATTTGTTAGTAGAAAGATCATCCCTCCAATACAGACAGACACGTATGAAATATAAACTGACAGTCGTCTCCCTATCTTGAGAATTCACTACTCGAGTATGTTGCATTCTCTCTCATGTTCTTTGCTCTTCGTGGAATGCGTCATGGAGATTTCTCAACAATTTGAATGATCGCATACAATCAATGACTTAAACTTCACGCTCTTCAGCGAAGCCTGTTCTGTTCTGAACGGGGTCGGGGTATTAATAATTAAAACACTTTTATTATATTACCGCTTTATCGGAACACCATAGAAGTTGGACTTCTTTCCTCATGTCCAAGTATTCAGTAACTTTTCATCAAAGTTCCAATCCAATGAATTTAACAAATCGAAATCGGCAATCATGGGAGGAAAGTTAATCGCTTCTTCCAAGGATCCTGGCTGGAAATATGTTGCAGTTGCAGCTGAGTCTTGTTGCAACACATCCCCATTGACTTTATTGTATGAAGCTTCGGGGTTGTTCATTGGATCATTGCAAGTGGATTCCGATGCTATTTGAGAATTAGAATGAACCAAGATATTCGATTGGGAAGGAGGTGATTAAGGCGGAGAACAAACCATTTTTTAATATGGCTGGTGGGTTAATCGTTTTCCTCCAACGTAGAAAGCAATCATGGACATGACTTATGGACATTCTTGATTGGATTTTAATATCTATAGGAGAAAAGTTTTCACGTCGTCGATGCAAATCTCCTGATCCAGCGCTTCTCCACATCCGCGCCAATGCTTCAGCGATTCGATCCGAGAAATCATTTGTAGCTAAACTTGTCGATCTCAATGCCAGGATTGCAGCATTGAACAAAGATCTGCCTTGTGTGCTATCGAATTGCATGGCATATGTACTGTTGAGTATCTTGAGAAGGACACATGATGCACAAATCAGGTTTTTCAGAATGTAATATGAGCAATAGGGAAGAATTGCTTCGGAATGAAGATCGTAGTCAAGGAGAGCCTGTATGAACCGTGTAGCAGAGCTGTAGGCTGATGATAGGGCTGGGAAATGATTGCGCGAGAATTCGGGAACATAAAATGCGAAGGTGTGAAGGTGAAGTCGTGCCGCAAGTAGGTATAACTTATTCAATGCTTAAGTTGTCAGTATACTGGGGACGAGAAAAACGTGTCGTAAAAGTTACTTACAAGAGAACTTTACACTCTCGGATTCCAGTTGTTGATATTGACGTTCAAGAGCATTAGTTACTGACAACTGTTCATCGATATCGGATAAGACTCCCGTTACCTCGGAACTATTTCCATATAATTTTTTCGAAACCTTTTGACAAAACTTCTCGATTTTCAATCGATCTTTGATACCCTGGGGAAGTATTTCGGAATTTTGTTCAAGACCATCTCCAAGCCCCCAATCATAAATGGTAATTGTAGGCTGACCATTAGCAGTCGATACACTGGTACAAATGTCGGTTGGTAAACTCAAAAATAAAGGGTACCGGGCCAAACCTTTGAGACACAATATTACACATCGCCCATATCAGTTTCCTATCTCTCAGTTCAGCTTCTGATACATCCCTTGTCTGTTTAAGGAAGTCCTGGGCATGACGAGGGCGATGCATTCCAGTCTGAAGAGCGATTTGCATCATAATTCCACTCAACATCCATGTCGGATCCAATTCGCTGAGTCCCATAGTTGCTGACGCTTTATCGTTCCTACTCTTCGTGAAACCTCGGATTAGCGGTACAGGCCAAGTACACAATAACGCGAGAGCCTTTATTGAGGCAGATCTCTGAGGCATGTCGGAGATGGAGTTCCATAGAAACTTCATATAAGCCTTCGATAGGTTGAGTACTAAAGTAGGGTCCTGGGGATACCGTCTAGCTGACACAAGAACAATACCCCAGCCAAGAATTGGATCTTGGGCGAATGTTTGATCGCACGTCTGACTAGGATCAAGAATTGGGCATATATGATGATACCGAGAGAAATATCTACATGAAGACAATCAGCTGGAATTCAAGGAGGAACTATCACGTGAAAAAACTCAACTGATCAAACAAGAAGGCAAGTTGTTCACCAGAAACTAAAATATCATCAATCTTTTGATCTTTTGGTTTCGAGTCTGTAGAAGAAGATGGGTTGCTCTCCTTTCCCGATTGATCCGGAGAGTTGGCGGCAGCAAGTTGTGCTGATTGCTTCGCCACCAATTCCCTCAACTCCTCAATTTCCTTTTGCATCTCTGAGTGTTTGCTATATACCAATTAGTACCCGTAAGATTATTTCAAGAACTCATTTTCCTATCAACATACTGTCTCTTTGCCACTCTTTTGAAATCAGAGTCTAATTTGCATTGGATACCAAGACGGGTACATCTACTGCAAGCTTTAAATGGTTCCTTGATAACATTGCAACCAAGCTAGGTAGCTGTATTAGCCAGTATGCATTGACGCCGAATACCACAAATACTTACTTTTTGTTGTCTACATTCATTACATGACTTTATGGAAGCAGGTATTTTTGATGGTTTCTCCAGTTGGTCACGCGATCTTTTCCCTATGCTCTTATGAGACGTCGTGTCATCGGATCTGGAATGAGGGTGATCTTCATCATCTATGACACTAGTAGAAGTCATTCTTAATTGGACTATCAAAGTATTCTATCATAACAAGATACTCAACGTCGTGCAAAGATTTGAGTGCGATTTGATTCCATTCTCAGGATGTCGAACAATAGAAAACGTAGAATGAAAAGTCGACATTTCAAACTTGATGAATGAGGCGTTGTTGGGTGGCGCAGATATTTACGTTTCATTAGTCATCATAATTTCATGCTGTGGCTGGAACCTTTATTAACCTTAAGGAGGACAAGCTAACTTAACCGAAAGATGGAGATTCGAAACGCTGTAGTCACCCTACTCGTTTGATCCAAGTCCTGGACAAGTGCATCGATGTCTTCAAATTGGCTTTACGAAAGATGTCAAATCTACCCACTAACAAAAGCCATGTGCCGTTCGATATTCTAGACTCGAGAGTTTAGCAAGCATACTTCGTCGTGTGAAACTGAACAGGTCGTCTGTGTATGGTGAATCAAAGGCGATGACCTAGATATCTTCATTATACTATGCTGAATCGAAGGAAAGGTGGCGGCAGAGAAGATCGTCCTAGCGGCAAATTCTCTAAACTCTTCAATGTGTATCCTTTGGCCAACCGTTGTTATGGGTCCGGGTGATCATGAATCTATCCCTCCAATTCATGCAAGTATTGTAGAATGCGAGACTCCCTTCATAATCAGATCAGCAGATAATCTTCGGGATATAAATTACGGTACCGATGCTCATGTTCTCGCAGTTGAAAATCTACTCTCAAATCACCCAATCTCTGCCGGAGAAATATTGTTTGTACAAAACAATCCCCCCGATTACATTCCGAGACTTTAGTGTTGCTATATGAAAAGAACTTGGACATGATCTATCTTATTCAAATAACTATACCGGAAAGTTTAGCAGGGACGGCAGGCTTATTGGCGGAGACTGCGTCATTGTTGACTGGTCATGGGTCAAGGGAACTTACCTTTGGTAGAGGTAGCGTGAACGATGCTTGTGCTGTAAGTTATGCGAATGGAGAGAATGGAAGGATGGTTTCGGGATAGGAAGCAGAGTGGGCTTGTAGGAAGGTATTCGTTTGAGCTGTGAGAGCTATAGAAGGAGAAGGACGAGTGAAGGGGAGAACTGACGTGAGGCTGATGTATAGTTGCAGTAGGTGAGTGAACAGAAAATACAAGGAAAAGGAAAAGTGATGGTAGAGGGTTGCTGCAACCAAGTACTCCGTACAAATACCAATAGTCATTTGAGGGTCATGTGAGAAATGCACCATGAATTGGGTTCAGCCAAGATTTGGCAATATTACTGACCTGAATCCGACAAATTTCTTGTCTTTCGTTTCGTAGTTCTATTTGGTGTTTTGAGCTCCCTGGTTCACGTAACTCTGTTCATGCTCCCTAATACATAATGCGGAGTTGTGTGCTGAACTTCTTGCGGAAGACTTTCCACCAATAGGATAATGAAACTCCTTGACATATTCCCCAGATGCACACAACGCTATTCTTGTCGTCAAGACCTGGCCAAGTGAATTGCAGGGATTGACAAACCTGGAAGACATCTTTCGCGTTGCAAGTATAATCAGGACATCCATATGACAGAAGACAGCAGAAGCTTCCGCGAAATACAAAGGTTACGAAGCCAAAGCCAGGCGTGTATTCAATTAACCATCGTGATATTCTGGTTATTTTTGTGGAGATATACAGCTTCTGGACATCATGGTCACCCATAATCATCGTGACGGTGATGTATGCATACAAATGAGATCTAGACATGTCAAGGTTGGAAAATCAACTTTGCAAGGGAGCCGAAATAACATGAGCTCCACAAAACAAGCTCAAACCCCTAACACTCCCTTAAGGTTCAAGTCTAGATAGCTGTCATACCTGGCTTGGGGAATTAAATAGTTAATCCGAGCCTCTGATTGTGTATATAATGTACAAATCGGGGAACAAAACATAAACAAATTGTTTTGTGGAAGGGAAAGATGATTCTCGCACCATTCAAGGTTTCTATCGACAAGTCATTGAATGACGGCAACTGAGGTGTTTGCATACTCTTTAGACTAACCAGGGGTTAGACTAAGCATAGTTGATGGAAATATCTAGCACACATGAAGTGCTATATAGGATCTCAGGAGATTTACGCCGATGTATCTTGTTTTTTGTCTTCTCCAGTGTGAGCACCGCCCCGGCACTCAGCCATCCATTTGAAATGCTATTGGATCAATACTTTACTCAGAACACCCCCAAGTGGATGATAATCCGGCGGGTGTTCCGGCCCCCAGGAATGCAGGGTAAATAACTGATATTCTGCAGATTGCATGCAACCCCCTGCCCTTCAGAACATTACCGAGCGATAACCACGTTCATGTGATAGCTTGAGACGGTAGATATCATGTAATTTTTATTCATTTCCAACCAAAGCGACCAACTTTAAGCTACCCAATTTTCCCACGCAAATGTTCCTACCCATCCCGCAAATCCAGCAACATATTTACAAGTTTTCCCAATATCCAGCCGTTTAATTTATCAAAATCATAAGAATTTACCACCAATCCCCGTGGTTATGCATGGCAGTTGCAACCTTGACAAAACCAGCAATGTTGGAGCCAGCAACCAAAGATGGGAATTCGCCATCCTTTGCCTCAACATACTTCTTGGCAGTCTCCAATCCATTCTCGAATGCATTCTTCATAATATCCTTGAGCTTCTCATCAACTTCCTCTGAAGTCCAGTTGATACGAGCACTGTTTTGTGCCATCTCAAGACCGGAGACAGCAACACCACCAGCGTTGGCGGCCTTTCCAGGTGCGTACCAGATAGCGTCTCCCTTCTTTGCCTTACGCTCTGCCTCAAAAACATCGATGGCCTCTTGGGTGCATCCCATGTTAGATCCCTCGGCAATGAATTTAGCACCACTGGCAACAAGAGCCTCAGCTTCTTCCTTGCTGACTTCATTTTGAGTAGCACAAGGAAGTGCGACATCAACCTTGACGAGTGTCCATGGTCTAACACCGGCAACGTACTTGTACTTTCCTCCGTGCTCGAAAGTGGTGAGGGCTTGTCTCTTGAGCTTCAACTCAGCGACCTTTCCGATATCTTCTGGGGTGAAGTAGGAATCTCCTTCAGCGATCAGGGAACCTTGGGAATCGGAGAGCGAAACAACGGTGGCACCAAGCTCAATACATTTGAGAGCGGCGTATTGAGCAACATTTCCAGATCCAGAGATGGCAACACGCTTTCCTTGGAATGAGCCTTGGCCCGCGTATTGGATCATGTGAGCGACATAGTAGACAAGACCATATCCGGTAGCCTCAGGTCTGATCAAAGAACCACCCCAGCTTCCTCCCTTTCCGGTGAGGACACCCTCCCATTTGTTTTGAATAGCCTTGTAGGCACCGAAGAGGTAACCGATTTCTCTTCCACCGACGTTGATGTCACCAGCTGGTACATCAGTATCGGCTCCAATGTGCTTGCTCAATTCGCGCATGAAAGAAACGCAGAATCTGCGGATCTCATTATCGGATTTGCCCTTTGGATCGAAGTCTGCTCCTCCTTTACCGCCTCCGATGTTCACTATTTAGATTGATAGTCAGCAATGTGTTCCGTTCCTACTTTTCACTCATTATCTGTTTATAATTCTTTGGGAGAATTTCTTTTTCCTTTTTAATTTTCACGAGACCGGTGACAAGTGAATGTTTTTGAACTTACATCCAGTCAAAGCATTTTTGAAGATTTGTTCGAAACCCAAGAACTTCAAGACACTGAGGTTGACAGTGGGGTGGAATCTTAATCCTCCCTTGTATGGTCCAAGAGCGCTGTTGAATTGAACACGGTATCCACGGTTGACTTGAACTTGGTTCTTGTCATCTTCCCAGACAACTCGGAATTGGATAACTCGTTCAGGAATGGAAACGATCTTGAGAGCGGTGCGGTATTCTGGGTTCTGTTCGAAAAGAGTGGAGTTCTCGAGGGTTGAGGCAAGCTCTGGGAATCAATGTTAGTCAACTTGGATATATGAAGTGGCATATAGAGGGGGACGGACCATTGTAAGCTTGCTCGAACTCAGGCTCAGATGGAAGGTTAGACATGATTATTACTGTGGTTATTGGGTATCAAATATGTGTATGTAACCGCGAATAAAATATAAATGTTAAGAGAAGAGAAGAGGATAGTAATTTTGTCTTATGAGGTGAAGCAGCCGAGGGGAGGGAGGATTGAGGGGAAGAAGGCTCTTTTTGTATCGAGGGAGGGTGGGTTAAGGTGCACGAACTAGTAACACTTTGGTGCCGGTTTAGGACCCATCAAATACTCAACTACGGAGTAGATGTACTTTACTAACGGACTATTAAGCTAGGCAGTGGCTTGGAAGCAAATCCATATCTCCATTAATGTTTTGTGGCTCCGATATTGGAGGTTTGAATAGAGCGAAGGAGGGGGGAAGAAAGTGATGATTCTAATGAAGATGGATGGTTTGCTAAAGTTTTTCCAATCAAATACTTTCTACCAATTCAACACGTCCAATTCAAAGCCTTGCATGATCTTCTGTACTGTTGAAAATCTTCATCCTCTCAGCTGAATGAGATCTTCCTCGTCGTGACTACCAGTAAAGAAAATCTGATACATGACGTGACCCCGCCGACGCCGTAATCGGTCTTTTTCAATGCACTGTACTGTACTGCATACTCCATGGCTGAATATAAGCTTCATCCCACTTGTTATTTGGGGTATGGAGCGTGGGAGAATGGGAGAATGGTGAAGATTCGAAATACAAAAGTCTGATGGACATTTTGATTAACTCACCCCTTTCATCTAAACCAAACCCATAATACAATTAAACGATTTTACCCTTTTCCTCTTCTCTCTTCTTCCCTCGGAGTTTGCTGCTATTGGATATTCGAATACTCCTGACCATGAAAATCATTCATTGAAAGAATAATTCAAGTCTAATGGAATAGATAAGAGAAAAGAGGTTGAAAACAACCAATAGAATTCAAATACGGTGTCACCGATGAATCAAATAGAAATACTTATCGTACATCTCTTATTGGCCAATACAGTTGTTGATGCACAGCCCAAGCTTCATATACCCGGAATCTTGCATTAGTATACTCGTCTAATACATTTTCAATGCATATTGAGGCATGTATGGCGCACTTGGGCGTGTAAAGCCTATCCCTACTGGGCCTACTCTGGCAACTAGCTACGTTGGGGTACTGTAAGTGATTCTTCAAGGATCTTTCTTGGTGAGCATCATGTCAAGTTAGAAGAATATACTACACGGCGTATGAGAGGATGTTTCCCGAGACTTTCCAGTCTTCCTACATATTCCGAGGTCTTGGAACCATACCCATGAAAATATTTGGTAAAATGTCATCCTGTTCCTGCAGAAGTGTATGGACTTCACTCTGCCACCTCATCCTCATATGGTTTTTCTTGCGGCAATCGCTTACTCTGAGTCTTTGATTCAATACTTCAATGGGTTGACTGTTTTATGAAGGTGGGTGCCAATGTGTTGAGCATTCTTAGTGAAGATAGGGAGGAAAGTATTTGTCAAACTTGTGATGAATACTTTCGCTGTACGGAATTTATTCCGGTATCGGATGAGGGGTCACGTCGACTAGGTTTTGTTTTCATTTTATACAATTCTGGATATACTTGTTCTTAAGAAGAGAAGCATCTTTTCATGGCTGTCTCCAAATCTCATCTAATTTCGATGTATGTCGAGCCCAATGGTCATGAAGGGGCTTTAGCGATTATCTCAGTTGTGGTTGTCGTTCCTTACACTCATGCTCAATATGCTGAGAATTTCTGAGAATTCCGAGGAGAAGGCAAAGCACGATCAAGTCGTTAGATTTTCCGAATAAGTTTCTTTACTACGGAGGAGAATATATCCTTATTCTTATCCATCATCCTATACTACTCATTTCGATTAATCCGCATCGGTAGGATCCCAATCAGTCACCAAATATTCATCGAGGGCATCCAATTCTTTCAGGTCTGCATCCTCAATCTCAAATCCATCAACGTCTCCGTTAGAGATAATTCTCTCCTTCGTTACACTCTTAGGTAGTGGCACATAATCATGCTGTAAAGACCATTTCACAAACAATTGTGCAGGGGTACACGAGTATTTCCTCGATAGGGAAACGACCTTGGGATGCTTCATTCGTAAAGCTCGAGCTAAAGGCGCATATGCCTCGACTACAATATCGTTCGATTGACAAAATGAAGTGATTTCGGCTCGAGTGTTGAAGGGATGGACTTCAATTTGATTGATGGCAGGAATTATCCGAGGCTTGGAATCGAGTATTTCTTGTAGCTATGTGACGAAGATTTATCAGTACCATATCTCTGAGTGGTAAGAGTAGAATTGCGCAGCCGGGCAGAAATACCAAAGGAACCGAGATACGAAGTGTACCGAAGATGCAAGAGATTATCGGGGGAAGCAAAAAGAGGCTGCCAATTCCGTATTCCGAACAACTCGAGATAGAACAGATGAACTTACATGTCTGACCCCAAAATTACTCACACCACCAGCCCTCACTTCTCCATCCGCAATAGCATCCTCTACCGCCCTCCAACATTCCAATCTACGCTGCTTCCCACCATATGGACTATGTAACAAATATAAATCGATATAATCTAGTCCACTTCTCTTCAAACTATCCTTGACGGCCTTTCTTGTGGCATCATAGCCCGTGTTTGTCTTCAGCTTCGTGGTGAACCAGAGATTCTCTCTTTTAACATCTTCATTGGCCCTGAGGTAATTGTTGATTGCTGAGCCAACTTGTTTCTCATTGGCATACCATTCGGCCGAATCAAAAGCCAGATATCCTGCTGAGAGGGCTGTTGATACTGCCGTTTCCGTTTCACGACCAGAAGTCATGTAAACACCGAGATGGATACGGGGCATTTGTATGCCATTGTTGAGGGTGATTGTTTTGCTTAATGAAGATGGAAAAGGCATATTGAGAGATACGTTATCGATGCTTGGGGTGAAGTTTACCAATTGTAAATTGGTCTTCACATTACTTACTCCGTACGTTTCATCTTAGGAGCTGTTATAACAACGCGTTCGCACGCTGAGCTGAAAACGGTTCGTCTCGATGACGTCGATGCGCTGAGGTAATCGGTTTTCCGTTCTATGGTGCTCCGTACGGAATACTTGTGCAACTGGACCTTAATTACTTGGTATTGTTTTGGGTCTATGGCGGGGTGAAAATCAACCGAAAACGGAATTTATTTTTACAAATCATACTAATTAAGTCAACGAGTCTATTAAAAATCATAAATAATGCTTTCAAGAATTAAGTAATTAAGAAAAAACGTTTAGTATAATTATAAAATTTAAAATCGAAGCTTTATAGTATATCAAAAAGGATTTTAAAAATATAAGATTATTATTTTATAAAGTTTTATTCTAGTAATTATAGACTTAAAATAATACTAAGTATGCTTTTAGATATACTATTATAATATCTTTTAATATTTTTAATAAGCGCTTTAAACACTTTTTAGCTTCTATATTAAGTTTAGATATATAAGTTTTAAAATACTATTATAATACTATTCTAATATTTTTACTAAGTACTTTAAATATATTCAATTAAGCTTTTATTTTATTTTATTTTTTATTTTTATATAAAGTTAGAAATTCTTAAACCTCCTAAAAATTTATTATATTAAAAACATTTCATTCGATTCAATATATATTTTATACAAGGTTTTGAAAGTAACGACTATTTTATTAATATTTGAAATCACGATCTCTATTCGTTAATAGAGGAGTATTTTATAATACAGGGATAGTTCTATGCGCAATGTATGGAATACGGTTAGGTCACGACATGAATGACCTCAGCTGGCCCGATATTGCAAACTTGACTCCAACAATACCAAGATATATAAAGGAAGAGCGGCCATTTCAACGCAACCATATGCAACACTCTCCTGCCACAAATTAACGTCAATATGCCCGACCAAGCATCCATAAATCGATCTCTCAACACGATTCGAACAGAATTAGAATACTTGCAGCAAAGCGGTGCTCTTGCTTCACCTCAGTTCCAATCAATTATGGCACAGCTTCCTGTAAGTAATCCTACCGGTGGACGTTCCTGAACCCGCCATCATGAGATGAAAATGTCAAAATGCTAACCCTGAGAGTAGCAAGGAAATGGTCAACCATCACAATACACCGACCCTAGATATAATCCACATGGCGGTTTTGACCCAAGTAAAATTAGTCAAGAAGCACAAGATCCAAACCATCCTGCACACCCTCAGAACCCCAAGGTTCGTCATATCAAAATCATCATGTGACTCCATATCGCGGTCCAGAACTAACCAAAACAAAGCATCACGACTGGGTAAAGAAAATGGCGACCAAATTTGGTAACGCGGCGGTGTTTGGAGCAGGAGCAACATTCGGGGGAGATTTGGTTAACGATGTGATGAGAAAGTTTTAAGGATCATGATGATACCGGTCACGGAGGAAAATGCAGGTGGTGTTGGTGATGACTTTTTGAAATAATTTATGAGAATCTGGAATCACCTAGTCGTGGCAGGAAGGGCTGCAACACTGGAACACTTGTTTCTTTTTACATTGGGTCTCAATCTACAATACTGAGATCATATCTGCTCTCCTTTTTCACCACCAACGTCTGACTACATCTTGTTAAACCTTCTATTACCATGTCCCATATATCCGACTTTCACTAACAGCAGGAGCCCACATGGATATCTTGCCCTGAGAGTAATGGCTTCCAGCAATACCTTTCGCGACATCAAAGTCAGGTGCAAAATACACCAATTTAGGTAAAATGCAGTTCCTCGATTACACGTGGTACCATTCTATACTCCCCCACCGGTATACAGGATTCGTACGCGGCGGGGCACTCAACTCCAAGTCCTCCAGGGCTCCCGCAATACTGACCAGGCGAGTGGTCCCAATTATGCGGCATAGCAAAGTAGTTCTAACCATGATATTTGGCATTCAAAATTATGTTTCATCGTGGGGCTGGTTGCGGAATCGTTAGATGCATCCAAACTCCGGATTGTCTCATTCTACAAGGCTGGTTTGAAGGGTGCACTAGTAATTTGCGGTGTATAGTCAGACATCAAAGATATTTAAACAAAAAAGACGAAACTCGAGAGTTACTCACAATTTCCCCAATCTCAACTTGGATTTGACAGCTAAGTGGCCAGTCGGGATTGGGCCAGGTGAAGAGTATCTAATCTTGAAGAGTCATTCTTTTGGGTTATATTCAAAGCCTTATAATATCGCGTGGTCAGCAGTTCAGCGAGTGCTCGAAAGTTTCGAGCTGGTTCAATGGATTTAGATGAAGCTCAAAAATCCGAGTTGCGAACAATAAATTACAGGAAATGCTATCAAAATGCTTCAAAGTGACAACGAATGGTTAGAACTATCTCGTTTACTCACTCGCTAATCTTCACAACAACCTTTCCAAAGTGTCCTCCCTTGAACAAATACTCTAATCCTTCCTTTGCTTCTTCAAACCCAAACACCTTATCCACCACTGGCTTGATTTTCTTCTCCTCATACCATCCCAACATCTCCTCAAATCTCTCCCTGGGCCCATTCAAAATGCCTTTCAATGTAACGTTTCTTCTCAGTGCCAAAACATTTGTATTGGTGCGATCTGCACCTTTGTCTTCTTTCCCAGATAGATATCCAATAGAATTTATAAGTCCACCAAAGGCTATCGCATCGAACGATTGACGAAGGGTTAGCGCACCTCCAGTTTCAAAAATATTAGAGACGCCATTGCCTTCGGTAATTTTCATAACTTCTTCGGACCAGTTGGGGTGAGTGCGGTAATTTATGGTGTGATCTGCACCGAGTGATTTTGCATGGGCAAGTTTCGCGTCGGAGGATGAAGTTATTATTACTAGAATACATTAAAACTTATCTTTCATCTATGCGAAGAACGGGACGATTATATCCGAAGTACCTTCCATGCCACTGGCTTTTGCAATTTGTAACCCACTGATTGATACTCCGCCAGTTCCTTGAATCAGCACAGTTTCTCCCTTTCCTCCTGGTTGCCCGAGTGGTCTCATTCCATTGACCGCCATCCAAGCAGTTATTCCAGCAATTGGTAGTGTGCAAGCTTCTTCGTCTGTCAAGTAATCTGGTTTCTTTACCAATCCCTCAGCATCAAACACACGATATTCCTGAAGGCAGCCTTCGGTAGGTAATCCCAATCCACTTGCCACATCCTTTGCAGTCACTTGACCGCGAATATGCGTCTGATTGAAGATTGCAAGGACACGATCACCGGTCTTCCATGTTGAAGAATTAGATGTAACAATTGTTCCAGATATGTCGGAGCAGGGAACCAGAGACGAGTTTTCGGAATCATGAGACTTGTGGTGATTATATAAACCCATTATTACTTCCGTATCGCGGTAATTCAGGGCTACAGTGTTGATTCTGACGAGCACCTGGCCATCGCTTGGCGTTGGGACTGGGGAGGATCCTAGAGTGAGGTCCTGAAGACCAGACTGCTGAGTAGTCCATTGCTTGTTGATGGTGGGAAGAGGCATGGTATTATGAGATGTAAAAAGATGAGTGGGGGGGAATCGGTATAAGAAAAGGAAGAGGTAACGGAATAAAAGAGCTTGCAATAAGAAATGAAAAAGGATGGAAAATTTCGAATTCCTTTCGAATTATGGAGCACAAAGATATTGCTACAGTAGAACTTGGTTATACCGGATCAAAAATCTCAACGAATCAAATCCAGTACAAGCAAAGTTCTATTGTACTTGACCCACCAAAGTTCATTGGCAATTCAATTGTCATTACAGAGGTATTGTAGGAAAGGCCGAATTTCCGAAATCTGGCTAACATATTCGCCCCCACAGCAATACTTCTGTGCATGAGTAATGTTAGATTATTGTAACATGTCAAATGATTCAAGTATGATCTGTCTTTGACGCTCAAGTATTGATTTTTATATCATTTGTCAGGGAACCGTTGTGTCTACCCTGTCGTCTTGATCATTGTCATCATCATCGCTATCCTCCCCATCTCTCATCATTTCTAGCTCACCGTTCAACATCCTTTGCCAATTATCCGCAAATTCTCTCATGCCACCCTCTCCGCTTGCACCTGCTTCTACCACTTCTTGTGGCATCTTGTGTGCACTATATTGTGGACTTGCAAAGCTGTATGCTTCCGGGTCGTCTTTTTTGACTAATCTGAAGTCTGGCAGCCACACTATTTCCTCAACATCATCAGGTCCATCATCTTCATCACTGCTGTGAGTATGTAATGGCGGGACGGAAGATGAGTCTGCAATACCAAGTAATGGTGGAGGCACAGAAAGCGTAAGTAATTCTAGCCAGGAGAATAAAAGCGGATCAGTCCGTGGGGCCCAGGGATTTATATCCACTAATCGTACTTTGTCAAACGGTTCTGGAATATAAACATCAAATGAATAGTTGCGATCCGGAAAGGTATCTTTGAGGGTTTTGTCAAAGTATAGTTGGATTGCCTCTCTCAATGTTGGAATGAGAGGGAATAGGAAGTCAAAATAGTTTAGATCTCTTTGGCATATGCCAATAAGTCGGCGATCTCGTACAAAACATCGAAACTCGCATGATGGATTAACTTTAAACCACTTCCGTAAAACCAACACATATCTTATATCTTCTTTTGTCAGAGTAGGATCCTCGTCACAGCCATCGAAAGCGTGTTCTAAATCGTGGGTAATGAAGTCGGAAGACTTGAGAAGTAGGTAAATATCATTCGGCGTGTTACATTCCATACTATTCTGTTTTAAACTGATCCATGTAGCATCCTTTGGAGCTGACCAGTTTAGTTTGGGTACAACTGACCCACCAAGTTCTGAAATTGTCTCTTGTATTTGCTTGTGAATTTCAGCGAATTTCTCAGATGGATCTGATCCTGCAACTTCGTCTGTGTCCCAACCATCACTGGTTGAGTTATCATTGTAATTTTCTTGTGGAGGGAAAGTAGCAATCTCGGACGGAAGAACTATGCCATCTTCTCGTAGGTATGAAAGGAATTCAGGAGTGAGTGGAATGATTCGAGATTTGAGAGTTGAGGATCGATACCTTGAAACCTGTTAGCAGATTCCAAAGAATATCTTGTGGTGAAGCTTATACTTTGCATGCCAATGATCATAGGAGCAGTTCAAAATATGAGACTTGGTGATAGGTCCAAAGGGAAGTCTGGTGAGGGGTTGTGCCTCTGCAGTCGCAACTTTTTCGACGTCGAGAGCTGGCATGGTTTATATAGGCAAATTTGATTGTGAATATACTCATGGACTGACTATAAGAGATTGAATTGATATTCAATTTCTGGGTTGATGTGCGAGTACATAAGAATATATATGTATGTATGTGGTAGCAGCTGTGAGTCAGTCCTGAAATATCCCATCCCTTCTATCGAGGGGCAACCAGATATTTTGCGCAATTGTGCCGCGCTAGTATTACACCGCCTGCAAGATTGCATATAGTTCTAACCTTATAAGGTTACGGTACTGGTTGGTATATGGAGTACATTACTACTGTACTTGTACTACTTGTACTCTGTAGGTAGCTCGTTAAAACCACCCACCTCTCATTGACCTTACCGTCCCACTCCATTGTGTATAGCCAGTTACTTATAAAGGAGCATAAGATTTCTACCGAGAACGACAAAGATATCGATTCGATCACTGCACAATCATGTCTTCCAATGTCGGACTTACTACACCCAGAGGAAGTGGAACTTCAGGTTATGTCCAAAGAAATCTCGCGCATATTAAACCCCGCGATCAAGCCAAGCCTTATTCCACGGATATCGACAGCCTCAGACATCGACAACGACAACCAGATAAAGAAATTCTTGAACACGATAGAAAGCGGGAAGTCGAGGTCAAAGTCTTTGAGTTGCGTGATAAATTAGAAGAAGAAGGGTATGTTCTGCGGCAGATTCGTGACCAGTCTCATCAGACTAATATTTATACAGGGTTGATGAGGAGGAAATCGCAATTCAAGAAGATGCGTTACGAAAGAAGCTACTGAAAGAGATGGAAAGAGGTAACGGACCGAATAAGAAGGGATTGAAGATGCATCAAGTCCACGAACTTGCAGAGGCAAAGATCAAGCAAGACGATAAGTTCAGGAGTGCATTGGGCATTTCTAAGGATTACAAGGAGGGTGGTCATTGGCAGAAACAGGAGGAGAGACAGAAAGCTGGATTAGAAAAGGATGGTGAAGATTCCACAGCTCCCTATACCAGATAAGTGCGAAAATATGTCATATCAACAATCTGGAATAATGGAAGGTTCGCAGCAGTACTATAACCTGTGCTGCAGTAAGATGGTGAAGAAGGATCCACAGATCTCATCGTTGCGGTTAAAGCTGGTATCTGGAGGCTACTTACATACAGAACAATTTGTCGGGGCGTCATTGGGCTGGAGTTCTATTACTTTGGAGGTACTCATTTGATGAGAATATAAATCGCTTCACTTATATTTATCGGGATATCAGCAGACGTTGATTTCCCTGTAGCATGGAACTTCAGATAGTGGCTGAATGCTTAAGGTTAGACATGTACCCCCCAGACCTTTATGTATACATTCTAAATGCTAAATACCTACAGCTTGTGTTTCTTTTCGCCGCTGGCGATTTTCCTGAACCCTTCTTGTGGTATGCCTGCCGCAAATCTTTCCAACCCACCAAATACCTCCGCTACAGCCGCATTGAGCACATCTCTATCTGGTTTTCTAATCAATGCCTTGATTTTGATCAGACTATCACCGATCAAATGTCTTCCCAACCGAGCGTCTATTTCCTCGAATACCAAACTCTTAAATTCTTCTTCCTCTCATTTTTGAACGTCGAAGACCTTATTCACAAACCCAACTTGCAGTAACTCCTCAGTACTTATCCTTTTACACATAATTAGAGCCTCGTTTGCTTTACTGATTCCAAGCCGTTGGACGAAAGCGTGCGACGCTCCTCCTTCTGCGACAAGCCCCTCCTTCTGCGACAAGCCCCTCCTTCTGCGACAAGCCCCAAACTTGAGAAGGGGGTCAAAAGGAAGGTTTGCGGGGTGCAGTATATGAAGTCCGAAAAAGCGATCAACGCGGCTGAGAGGCCAACTACTGAACCATTGAGGGCTGTAATGAGAATCTTTGGATGCGTATAGAAGGCGTTGATTATGTTGATATTATGAGCTACCAAGCTAGTCGGCCAATTGTGAGCAAGATCAATCCTGGCAGGCTGCTCGCTTCTTGAGACATCTGCTCCTCTGTGGATTGATCAGGATATGCCATTTTTGCTACACATCAAAAGAAATCCCTACGCTGAGAAGTATCGTCCTAGGAATACAAGTTAGCAAGTTACTCTCCACAATTGATATTTCAGAATGTTCCCCTTTCCTGTCAAAAGCGTGACGAAAACGTCATCGTGAGTCGCCACCTCCCTCAAGAACTTTGCTATCAGAGAATAGCCATCTTGAGTCAAAGCATTGAGCTTCTTCTGATCATCGATGGTGATTACCGCGATTCTCCCCTTGTATTCTAGGGTTACTGGTTCACGGTGAGCCATTCTGATGGATGCCTTTGTGACGATTGAAATTATTGAGGATTGAGGATCAATGATAGAATGTTTATATTATATTTGATTCTACTCGAGTAGTAACGTGGAATTTATAACATGAGAGGGTTCAGAATACGTTTGTTAGAAGTACCTACTTTAAGACAACAAGTAAACACCTGCATAATCTGATAGACCAACAGTTAGAAGATGCAACCAAGAAAGTCCCGAGTCATCAATAACCGTGGAACCGTGGAAGCGTGGAACCGTTCATTGATAACCTTAGCTGGAGATCTGGCAAGAATATGTCAGTCGCCGCCCATGTGAGAGATCATCCACATGTCAGTTCCAAGTTCCATTGAGGTTGTCACTTACAGTACAGAGTACAGTCAAGACCTACCTAGGTAGGTCCACGGGTACTTATTATGAGTACCTGACCTTACATCGCCCTGGCAAGATTATCTACAAGTATCTCTCTGGTGGGGTCGCCGATTGCCTCGGCCATTTCGCCGTCATCAATTGAATTCGGGGAAGGGGGGGAAACTATCTAAGCATGATATGATTGGTCGATTGTGAAACTCCGATAACTCATACGATTTTTAGAATTTATCTTGGACCTCAATTTGACTTTGGGCAAGAAGGGAAACTACTACAGACTAGGTATTCATATTAACCAACAAATTTGATATTCTCAATATCAATTCAAGTCACTGCCACCATGGGAGGTCCCAATCTTGAAGTCTTTAAGGTAATCATCATCAAGACCTACATCTCGAAGACAGGGCGCCCTCCTCCCTCCCTCTTGGTCCCTTTCCATTCATCGAATCATGATCTGACAGTCTGATAGTTCGGCATGTATATCATGTTTCCAATCGGTATTATGTACTACTATGGCACGAACCTCGATCGTCGCTTTTCAGTCCCAGACTTCTGGCCAAAGGTAGAGCAAACCAACCGCATACCATTTGAGAAGGATGAGATCAAGTCGGAGCTCGAAAGGTTAAGACAGAAGAGATTATACTTGAGAGAGCAAAGACTACGAGGGGCGAATGGTACAAATGAAGAGGAGAAGTGAGGATGAGGACGAGAATACACTAGAAGGAAAGGATAATAATTAAGCGGTCTGATAAGCAAATCGAGAAGAAAATATTATGTGCAATTATCATGGCATAGAATGGGCTGCAAAGCAGGAAGGCAGGCAGGCGTTCTATGGGAGGCACAAATGACGGCTATATCCGACGACTCATCAAGGCTTGCGGGTTTGCTCATCTATGAGGGGCTGGGAAGCTTGTCGCGGCATAATCAAACCTTCTTAACTTGGGGTTTGAGAGGAAGGAAATGGCTTCTTCTGCCATGGTAAAAATCTCCTCTACTGTACATCTATTCTACACTCCATATCTATATGTGTCTCGACCAAATATATACCCCTCTCTATTAGTCCAGCCCATTTATCAACTCTTCCCATTTTCTATCCTCGATATTTCCTTGAATGACATTTGCATATATACCTTGGACATCTGAGTTCTCTCTTGCAGATTCAATGAAAGAAATGAGCCTATCTGTCGCCTCTCCGGCGTCGACTGGTACATTTGTATCTTCATTGGGGTCCCAAAGGATATCCGAGCTTCCGATTTTTATGTCGAATTTCTTCTGCAGAGCCTCTCCCGCCGCGGTCACCATGTTCGGTTCGGTCCAGACAATGATATTGCCATCATCATCGGCCTCTAAATCCTCGGCACCTGCTTCAATTGCCTCGTCCATGACATCGTCAACACCCAGATTCTTCTCGTCTTTCTCGAACGTGACACATCCTTTTTTCTGGAATAGATATGCAGTAGGCGTAACAGTGCCCCCATGAACTTTGACTAGATGCCTCAAATCCATCATCGTACGATTGACACTATCTGTCTCGGCCTCAATTATCATAGCAACTTGTGGCGGCATTATACATTCCAAAGTTGCCTTCTGCAGCGCAGCTCCAGTTGTAGATTTTCCTTGGCCACGAGCTATGGCAGTTTCCATCAGAGTCTTCGGGAAACCAGCTATGGCAGCGTAAGTATCTGTACATATTGATGCCGGAAGGGAATGTACCCCATTATGTACCTTTCTTCGCAGTTGCTAGGACAGTCGCAAGTCTCGGATTTATGTATGGGTCGGGTCCATGTACTTGGTATAAAAGATCAGTATATGTTCATCATGGGAAATTGGTACCAGAAAACACACATTTGACAGCCAGCGCAATATCATGCGCAATGATAGAGCGAGCCTTTGTCTTTTTGGCATCTACAGCTCCCTTGTCATGTTTGATCTTTGACCATCGATTATGACCTGAAGATACGACCGAAGTAGTTGAGAAATTTGTAGATTTCGAACAGATATAATCAGTTCGAAGGAAGGGTCTGAGACCTCTAGAGAATGCCGGCATATTTGTCATACCAAGTAGGAAAATTATTTAGGTCGAGACTTTCTGAGTTCTGAAAATAAATAATGTTGTGGCTTCCGATTGGCTGAAATTCGATCGTCGTCGCGAACCCTCTGTTAATGCGTGCGTACAGGTAACCTAGGGAAGCAAGGCCAAGGCCAGGCCAGAACAACTTCAAATGTACAAACCTCGCAAGGGCATCCAACAACAAAACAAACTTTTGATTTTCAACGACAACAGAAGATTTGTCAATGTCCTCAGGTCGACCAAGCTCTAAGAATGGCTCAAGTGAACTTCCAGGCAGGATAGAGCCATCCTCCACCCCCGAACTCGACATCAAGAAGCTTCAATCCCTCCCATCAGAGCAACAAGACCTATACCTCCTTAATTTTGTATCCACACTCACAAAGCATGTGGAAGGCCTGGAACCAGATGACTGTACTGCGCAACAGCTTTACCTCAAGAAAGAACTCTTCCAGATACTCAATCTCGTCGCTCCCCCTCCAACTAGAGTGATTCGAAATAATTTGGGACGATGTTTCGCACATGTACTAGGGAAGGGGGACAGAAAGCTCCTTTTCGAGACTATCAATGATCTGGTTGGCATAATTGGCAGCGGAAAGACGAAGACAGAGGGAGATTTTAGAGCGAAGCATGCCGCTGCTTACTGCCTAGGAGATGTTTTCGCGGCTGCTGGAGACAGCGCAATAGGATTACATTCGTTGGCATGCAGCGCATTGCTGAAATTACTCAAGCCTGCTCAAAACAATGCGGGTTTACGAGCGGCGATATTCAAGGCTTTGAGTAAGATTGTGGGTATGGTTGCGACAAGTATGGATGACACAATTGCAAAGGATATCTGGAAGCAAACCAGAAGTTATGCTTCGAGCGAGAAGTCTGCATTGGTACAAATTGCTGCCTGTAAATGTTTGAAGAGTCTGTGTAAGTATACACAGTACTATGATAATTCCAGCGATTTCGAAAACCTCAAGTCAACAATTTTCAAGACTCTAGATTCGCCCAGCGCATTGGTTCGACATGCCGCAGCAGAGTGTTTGGCCGAAGCGTTGGTGAAGAGTCATTCAGAAGAACCTCCTCGGGATAACGATGTCCCTATAATCAAGAAAATCAAAAGAACGAATACCAATAAACGTTCATCCGTGATAGCCGGTCCGGGACTCGATGATGACGAAATCCCTTCTAGGCCTGGGACCCCTACTGGTAATAAGAAGAGTCAAATACTGATCCTTTCACTGCAAGAAATACTGAAAGTATTGTCGAACCAGTACATCAAAACATCCACGACCAACAGAGCCCGGGCTGGGATAGCTGTCTGTTACAGTCGGATATTCAAAAGCATGAGCGAAAGAACTGTCGAAACAATGTATATGCAGATCGTGGATCATCTTACCGTTGAGCTTTTGAGCCATGCAAATATTACTTGTAATAGGTATCGTCTATTGAGCACGCGCAAGTTTGTTCAAATTATCCTCGAAGATGTAGTTGGTCAATCCATACTGGGCGAATCCGGGCAATTGGACGCTGCTAAGGCATTGGTCAATGATATATTGAAGAATTACCCTCAGGTGATCAAAGAAAGACCTGAACCATCGAAGCATACGCTCATTGCCACTCTCAGCGCACTGGCATCGTTGATACAAACTTTGGGGGTCTGCTGCGAACGTGATTGCGGAAGGTTGTCGAGATGGGCTGTTGCAAGTTCTTCAACACCCAAGTTACACTGTTCAAATCTATACCTCATACTGCTTGCGTGCATTTACGTTGGCTTGCCCACAGCAGCTATTACCATGCCTTACGATTTGCATGAACAGTGTCAATCGAGAATTGAACTTATTGACCACTGGAAGAAACTCGCCAAGACGATGCGTGGGCTATGCTAATGGACTATCTGCTATGATTAGCACAGCGAACCTACAGCCACTATATGGGTCAGTGGATGTCAACAGCCGTGTACTTTCACTTGCGACTAGTCTTCTTAAGTCTAGTAGCAAATCAGAATTACGCATCTCAAGCACTCAAATTCAGGTAGCATGGATACTCATAGGCGGCTTGATGTCTTTAGGTCCGAATTTCGTGAAAATCCATCTCTCCCAACTACTTTTATTGTGGAAAAATGCGTTGCCTAAGCCTCTTGCGAAAGATAACACTTCTCAACGAAGCTTCCTTGAATCTTCTTTCCTTACCCATGTTAGAGAGTGTGCGCTTGGTTCTATTTTGGCCTTTTTGCAATTCAACAGCCGCCTTTTGACTGCAGATGTCTCCAAGCGAATCGCTGCTATGCTTACCAACACCTCGGCATTCTTGAAGAGTCTCCCATCAAAAAAACTATCAGATGACGTAACACAAAGGTTGACTCCATCATTGCAACTGCAGGATCTGGATTTGATGGTCCAGCGTCGTGTTCTTCAATGTTATGCAAGATTAGTCACCCTTAGTCCCGTTGGGGGAAGTGAAGCACTATTACAATCCAATCTTCTCACGCTTGCTGTATCATTTTTCGCCGACCCCGAGAACTACAGTCCAAGCTCGTTGTCTTCATCCATTGCTAGCTCAGCAGGCAACTTTGAGACCGTATGGGATGTCGGAGATAATTCTGGTTTTGGGGTCACAGGTCTGGTTCGAGGATTCGAGGTTCAAAAGTTATCTTCAGAGCAAGAAAATGGGTCTCAAGATGACTGGTAAAGGAAATAGGATCAGATATCGACATATCAAACGTATTGCTATCCCCAATTTGCAGTTCGCTTGAGCATGACTCCATTTCACTCTACTTGGGTGATATCGAAAGCGAAAATAGCTTGCCTGATCCACCGGCTACCGAAGTCATTAATATAGCTATCAAGCTATTTGCAATCGCATTTCCGATCACACCACCGAAGATTCAAGAAAGCATACTAGAGCAGATCGCTACATTTTTATCAAAGGGCGCGCTTCAACGAGATCCTGGACGAAAGGCTGCGATAAATGTTAATATTGCGACTGCACTGTTTTCTACCTTGAAAGTGGCCGTCAAAGAGACATCCTCTCCTCCAGGTGACCTCACTAGTCCTGCCGTGGAAAAGCTAATGCAGGAAATTATTCGGTCATTTGTTGTTCATCAAGATCAATATGTACGCCACATCGGTTATGAATCCCTCGCCCGACTTTGTAACAGTTCTGGCAATACGTATACCAACCAGGAAATCAAATACCTTATTGATACTATTGTGAGTAATCGTGAGCCGAGTGCAAGAGCCGGCTGTGCAATGGCATTAGGGTGTATTCATTCTCAAGTGGGAGGAATGGCTGCAGGTTTCCATTTAAAGACTATTTTGGGTATCCTGATGTCCTTATGCAACGATCCGCATCCAACTGTCCATATTTGGGCTTTAGAGTCGTTGTCGCGTGTCGCAGATTCAGCTGGGCTCACATTTTCGGGATATGTGTCAAGTACAACTTGGTATGTTGTGTCAGCTGTATGTTTCAGATACACACAACGAAGAGATTTCTTCATTGGCGACTTCGAACCTGGAATTAGAATTGTCGACAACAGCAGTAATTGCGCGTTGTATTGATTCTTTAGTCAATGTTCTTGGCCCCGATCTTCAGGACTTGACCAAAGCTCGGGATTTGATACTGACCATGGTGGGGCAATTTGGGGCCGAGGAAAACATTCTCGTTCTCGCCGGGAGCTTGAAGTGCCAGGAACATCTAGCTCTATATGCACCAGGTCACATGGAATTTGTAGACTATGTTGTTCTTCTCCAGAAAGATTTGAAGTCGGATATCTCAATACTGAGAGACATCGCGATTGATGGTCTATACAACCTCATGAAGCGCAATTCCGAGGATGTTGTCAAAGCCGCTGAGACTGGATTCGAAGATCAACTTTGGCTGGCCTTGATTTAGATCCTGCACATGATGGCATCAGGAACGTCATTCGAAATTGGCTACAACAATCATGTTTAACAGAAACACCAAGATGGTTGCAACGATGCCAGGCAGTCTTATCCATGACAAGACCAAAGGCAGAAGATTCTACGCGGTGAATGCAAAAGTCAGCGCCCTACCTGATTTGCAAGACGAAGAAGTAGCAGGCTTCGCGGCTGCTTCTGGTATGGCTAAAGACACAAGCGCCCCCGCTGCTGGTCAAGAACCACTTAGGTGGCAAGTACGTACATTTGCCATGAGCTGTTTGGGAGAAATCTTTACATTAGTTACTAAGGACCTCGCAGCTAACGGCAGCTCCGATGCGGAAGTTGCGTTGCAGAAAAGGGTAGCAGATGTTATTCGAATGGCATTTTCTGCCTCTACATCTAACGTTGTGGAACTTCGAGTTTGGGGTCTAAAGATAATTGATGCGGTATTGAAGATGTTCGGTCACACACCTGATCCCGATTTCGCTGAGGCTCCACTTCTAGAGCAATATCAGGCTCAAATCAGTTCCGCTCTTACCCCAGCTTTCGCTGCTGATTCTTCGCCTGAGTTAGCATCCGAGGCTGTCAATGTTTGTGCCGCCTTTATCGCAACTGGTATTGTTACTGATGTTGACCGGATGGGTCGCATACTTAAAACTCTGGTCACCGCACTGGAGAACTTCTCAACGGAGTCTGAAGTTGCGTCTATCGGAGACCTTAAAGGACTTAGCTCAAATGCTCAGGTCATGGTCAAGATGGCAGTGTTCTCTGCCTGGGCTGAGTTGCAAGTAGCTAGCACGGAGCAAAAGTATCTTGTGGATGTCCTGAAACCATACATTGGTACTTTAACTCCCTTGTGGCTTGCATCGTTGAGAGAATTCGCACGCTTGAGATTTGAGCCGGATATATCAATGAGCTTAGGCCCCCATCTTTGTCAGGAAGCTTGGATAGCATTTATTCTGCCTTGAATCGAGAGACTCTATTACGATTCTATCAAGACGCATGGCTGAAGCTTGTTGATGCCATCGCTAGTCTTATTGAGCAGGATAGCGAATTTGTTTTCAACGCCCTTGATGGGAAGGAAGCTGATGCTCCTTCAACAAACGGAAATTCCAAGGGTAATGATATCAACTATAGAGATGAACCAGTCGCATTCTTTTTCGTCTTGTTCGAATTGCATTTGAAGCTCTGGTGGCAAAACCTGGCAGTGAGGCACTGACATCGAAAGGACAAACCCTAGAAATATTGCAGGCTTTGAAGAAGATTCTACATCCCAGTGTGTCTGGGCATGCAATCTACCGAGAAGCCATCTTTTCAGAAACTATGGACTTACTTGATCGCCTTGTCCTCACAGAAGGCCTTGATGTTCAAGCAGTTATTGTTCAAATCGCAAGAAGCTTATGTATATCACATCCTTCCGCTACCAAAGCAGATGTGGCAGAGGGTGAGGATTTATCGGAAGATATTGACAACTGTTCGAGCTGACAAGGATTATTGTCTTGGTACTTGCTGGCCTGCCTACCAAATTTGATTGAAGCACAACAACCTGCTCGCCATCAATTAACAGAAGAAGCTGTCTCGCTTGTCAGAGTATCTCTTAATGCATTGGTGGATGCTGCCGAAGTGTTCCCGTCAATCATTAAAACAGATCTGCATGCTTGTATTATTCATATATTTGCTACAATCCTCGGGAACAGCAAGTTGTCAAGCTGTCGTAGTTCCTCAATCCCTACCGATTCTCAAACGATTCATCACAAGTATCTCAGCATCATACAAAACACAAACTCCTCAGCACAATACCAGCATTATACAATTACAAGGCTGCCTCAAACGATTCCTCTCGATCTACGTAAATGCCCAAAAAACGAGAAACGGAAGCGTCTCTGCCATGTGTTAAGAATGCCCTTCTCGCTTCCACGTTGTTGCTTACTAGTGGAACAAACAACTTACCAGCCAACGAGCCGCTTGTGACTAGATTCCTCGACGAGCTCGTAGATTGTCTAAGTGATCGAATGGTAAGATATGTGATCCTTCTTGCACGAAATCTGCTAACACGATTGATTGCACAGACGGCCAAAGTGGCAGCAAATTGTATTCGCACCCTTCTACTTACAAGTCCGAAAACATCCTCCGATCAAAGTATCGCTCGCTATCTTCTGCCTCTGCTTATCACTTTTGCCACCAACACAGCAACAGAAGACCCTGAAAATGCTCGAGCTCTAATACTTCACGCTCTGACAGCATTTGTAGTTTCTGTCGATGGTAAGCAAAGAGCAGTAGCAATGTCAGTAGTGGTGCCTACATTATTGAAACGCGCAAATGGAGATGGAGAGAAAGTTTGGAAAGAAACGAATGCAAGGCTCCTCGAAATGGCAGCAGTTGATCCAACAGCTTTTTAGAGCGGTGGTTGGTGGGATGACACCAGAGCAGAAAGGATTCATGGAGGGAGTTCTGGTCAAGGGGAGGGAAGGCGGAAAGGGGTAAAGCGGGCGATGTGGATGATGCCGGAAGGGAACCAACATGCGTTGAGAATGGATTTTGGTGCTTGATGAGATAAAGCAAGGAAAAAGGAAACTGGATTCAAAGCTTGCATGGAGTGGAGTATGAAATAAATGTTGTGATGATCATGGTACGTGGGAGTACCATCGACTGAATGAAATATACATTAATAATAAGTGGAGGTATAACTTTGGAATGAAAATTAAGAAGATTAGTATTGCACGTGCTGTCTTTGTCTCCTGGAAAACCCCCCCGTTTTGTGTGTCTTCAACCCAAATTCATATTCCAAAACCCCTACACCCATCAAGTCAATACTCCCGGCTCCCTCCGTTTCGTTCCCTCATATCGACCACATTCTCTCATCTCATTCCCATTACATTCACTCTCCGCCTTCATTTTTCTCCTTCTCCCTCTTTGAGTATCTCCCGAGTATTCCTGTCAACCTCTCGTCCACATAATATCCATCCTGTGTTGCTACTCCCCTTCCCAATGTCATTATTTTCCCTCACTTTTTACTTCTAACTGAGGTTTCCCCCTCCTCTTCCCCCGACCCCCCCCCCCTCATCTACCGTCTAATCATCCTCCTCTCCCATTCTCTCTTCTGACTTTCAGTCCTCGTCGGGAGAGAAAAGAAATCCGCTGGTCCATCGCCATACTTGGCACTCTCGGGATACCTTAGTTCAAAGCCGAGGGATCTGAATGGCTTCTTGAGCGTTTGCCAGATGGATTGGAATGTCATGGTCATAGTGATGTTTTGAGGTATGGTTTCCGTTTTGGCTTTTCTCCCTTGTAGTTGGAGTTAGGCTACAAGATGTATCAATGGGATTGAGTGAACTTTTTTCCTCGCCTTCCAGCATGGAAGGATAGTATATTCATCAAATTTGTGAGGCGTCAGGAGCTAGTATATATAGTCAATCTCAACAAAAAATTATACCTGCCCGTCGAAACCATACCCGAGATAACAGAAGTTTCCGATTCTCAAGTTCTAGAACCCAAAAAAATATTAAAAAAATCTCCCGATTTTAGCTGTGCATTGTCGAATCACAGACTAGATAGCGCCATACACCGAGATTTCTCCACTATTTCCCGAGATATATTCAACGACAGAAATCGCAACGTTCACGGAGCTTAAGGTTCCTCGAAGGCTATTGGAGGGTTTCTGGAGTGTTTTCGTTGTGCTTATGGGTGTAATTAGATGCTGCGTGCTTCGGACGAAAGGATCGAGGTAGGATAGAATGGAAATAGCGGGTCGGAAAAAGATTGAGGTGTTGATCATGTGATTGCATTTGCTTAGGTTCGATTAAATTGCCAGGTGATGGTTTGTTCTATTTCATCTGCTCGGGTGCTGTTTTGTACATTATCCATTGCTTTGATCAAAGTCTGTTGGTGTTTCCGGTTTTTTGCAATAGGGAAATCATTGTCGTGCTCGGATTCTTGGTCATCTTTTGGCATTCTTTGATAAAACGTTAGGTAAGATTCGAAGGTAGAATGCTCGCTTCTAGCGACAGTTGGTGGTGTGAGGTGCTGGTGGGATGCAGTTCCTACTTTCATATTCCATTAACTGATTCATGCTGTCGTAGCCCAAAGCATTCTTCATCAAATAATAGGGAATGAATTTGAAAGCAATAAGCCTATTATACTCGGCGCAGATGGCTTCTTCACTGAGAGTCCAATACACATGAACACAGCTCTGCCTCTGAGAATAGCATAGGTAATGTACCCTGATAAATTAAAAGAATAGTAATGCTATCATGATCCTGAATAGTATTGAAAGTCATTCCCTCAGTCCTTATACCTTGCTCATTGCCTCACGCCATTCCTGTTTGACTTTGTCCTCCCGCCACTTGAAGCCTAAATCAAATCTTCGACCCGGATCTATCTCTTCTCCTCTTTCTCAATGAGGTGAAAGTCACCACGCCAGTGTAAAACAGCCCCATCAGCGCAGCAACTACTCCATAAGCTATCTCGCCATTTCTCGAATTCGCGGCTAATTTCAATCCCAATCCACCATTAATCACAGCGAGAACGATTAATATCCTGCCATACCATAAATGAACCCAGCCAAAGATTCCTCTTTGGCGAGTTTTCATGTATCTCCAATGGTGTATGAGACCAATGAAGGGTTGGATGAAGAATAAAACCACTAATATGATGCCAAATATCATATGCGTTGTATTCGTAATCTATTTCATTACCTGTAAGTCGAGAACAAGTGGAGAATAGTAAATTTGGCTTACAATTGTGCCCAAACTTGGTGTCACCACTGCGCCTGTAATCGCCGCAGGTCCAGAGCTCGATGATCCAAGACCGGATGTTGGAGTAGGACGATTTAAAACCCCCGGTATAAACACTAGTAGCGGTAGCCCAAGGTGGTGTACCGGTAAAAGTACCGGCAGGGAATCCCGATGATCCAAAACCACCAAATTGTCTCTTCGTGACTTCATATATAATGGTACGGGTGTTGAGAGTTGATTCATCGAATGATCCATATTTTAATTCTGCCAATTTAATTCCTAGCCCTAGACCCACAATCAAAAAGATAAATGAAAACATTTGCAAGGTGGCGTGGAGCCATGGCCTACCAAATATTCGCATGGAAAGCGCACCGAGAGGGAAAAGCAATACAACTGTCATGCCCATGATTATCCCATGCGCTTTATCATATGATTGGACTGGAGAAGATCCACTTGATGCCGAAGAACTGGATGAGCTTGAGGAGCCAGGACTAGGCGAAGAAGAAGTTGTTGCTGCAGATGTTGAAGTAAAGGGGTTAGAGTCAGATGATAGTTGAGCTTGAGAAAGATCAAATGTGAACTGTCGATGATTAGATCCTGAATGTTGATTGATACTTGTAGAAGTATCAGTGGTATCAAGTGCAGAACCCGAGTTCCACGCAGCGATCCAATTGGAAGATGTGGATGTCGTGGATGACAATTTCGAACTACAACTTGTGCAACGAACATTCGCGACCATATTTCCATCCACGATTCCACTCCCGGAAAGTAAGTCGACACTTATACTACTATCGTATTTTGGTTCTACTTCTCCTGTACCTTTCCGAGGAGAGATTGTCACATTCCCCATACCGTCAGCATACATAACGAGATGGTACTTCCAGACATCTGAGAACCGATTCCGAGAGCAACCCATTGGTATGAAGTAGGGGCTGTGAGTTGAAAGTAGACATTATTTGAATTACTTTGATGCTATTCCAACAGAGTAAGAGGGGCCACCGGATATCGTGGAATATGTTGCAAGAGAACAAGCTGTAGGGACTTGAATCTACATCAGCACAAGTTACGGATGAAGCTTGGCTTAACAGGTACATACTTATGCTTATAATTGAGGCAATGAAAGGCACAAGGTTAGACGGCTTCATTCTTAAGCGTTGAATATATTTCAGTCGCGATTCGATACAGATATTAAAGCGACTGATAGATTGACCATCAGAGGAGGGATACCGCTCTCTAATATTCCAAACTGTGAAGGTTAGTGACGAAACAAAAAAATATAACAGAAGGCTGGGTTGTAGCTACGAGTATGGGTTCCATTAAGCTGATGACATTATACTGCCTGTGGCTTGATGTCTTATCAGAATTCGACCAACCAAAAGCAATAGAGATAATCAAATTCAGTTGAAACAGAAGCTGCATCTAAGCTTACTTTCCCGCCTCTAGTTTTATATACGAACCCAGCGTCTTGAATGTGCCATCAACCATTTGGTGTATTGTTACAAAGCACTAGCTTCAGATATTCTCCCATAATTTGATAGATCTACAGAATGTGCGCGACTTTCTGAATGTCACATTGCTCAGACAACTCAAGAAAGGTATAGAGACGGTCAATACTGCTGTTATAACTCCCTTAGAAATTTTCATGTATTGAATCGTTTCAGCCAGGTGATACTAGATGTTATTGTTGTCGTTGAGCTCGTGTATTGTTTTGTGTGGATGATCGTGAAGATATGGCTGGACGAGAGAGTATGGATTGCGCGTCCACGCATCTGCCAAGTAAACATAAGCACCATTGTAAAGCTGGGATCACATCGATGTTGTTTGTGTGATGTGAAATTATCAAGAGACTGACGATAAAAGTAATGTCGGAGCTTGATCTTGGGGAAGTCCGAATCCAACTGAACCCGTCGTTTGCAACATGTAACATGATACATTCGACCAACTAACACCGATCAAGGCGTTATCAAGGGAATACATTGTAGCGCCTGGTGGTATTATGAAGTATAATATCATGAATGAAGGCATTGAAACATGCTCAAGCGCTGGTAATTTTAGCTTGGATGGCAATAGCCCGGTCCACTGTGAAAGATAACTATGAATACTCTCGAGACCGCAAACATGGAATATTGAGGGAGCAATGGGACAAGGGTTGGAGCGAAAATCGGTGATGGATGATGAAGATTGGAGACCTGGACAGTCACCTTACTGCTTCATGGGTGAATTCAAGATATAAAATGTGAACGGAATGGGACATTGAGTTAGGATCAGTATGCCCAAACAGGAATCAAAGAACAAAAATAACCATGATTACCAAACTGTGGAAGAGCAAAGGATGAGTATATCAACTCGCACCATGCCTCACTCGAGCGCACTTGTGCACAGTTGTATGAGATATAATCTCAGGCGTATGCCACAAAAGTAACTTCAACCTCCTTGCTTTCCAGCATAATTGGCTTCCGAGTCCTTTGGCATTCGCTGTCCATCTATAGCAAGCTACTAGCTGCGAACTCGCTGAATATAATTCGTTCATCATAGGCTTTGAAAAACAAAACCATATCTCGCTTTCGACACTCAAGATCCAACGCCGTTTTTGGAGAGAAGCAATATTCGAGCCATTGACGTTAAGCTGAAACGAAAAAGCCCCGTCTATGCCGAGTTTTCGTCAAAGGGGGGCAAGGATTTGTGTATTGGTACGATCAGAATTCTCCGGGCTAGGCTCTATTATATTCGATGGCCAATGTATCATTCCATCCCGAGCGTCTCCAACTCATACCTCTTCCGCCTCTCCATCCGGTAAGCTTCATCCAAGATTTCTTGCTTAGTATTCTCTTCTGTCAAAACGACCCGATATGCGCTCCAATTCTTTCATGAGAGCATCCAATGATTCACTTGCCTTTCTCGCATTATCTTCATCCACTTCCCTCCTCTCTTCCGCCTCTTTTGTTTCAGAGCTGCCTGTACCCTCATTTGCACTCGGTGTCCCCCTATAAGAATATCTCCGTTCCCTTTTCCTCTGGTACGTGAAATTGTCTTGTGTCTTTGGTGTTGGAGACTCCATGTTACCCCATACTTTGCCATAGTGACGATCGTAGATATTTCGCCGATCCTGGTCGGATAGGATCTCGTATGCTGCTCTGGCCTTTCCAAAAATTAGTCTCTTGGATAATCTTCAAGTCCCCCTATTATATTAGACGAAACAAACCCGACCTTCACAAATTCCTTGGTTGGTCCTCCATTGTTTCTATCAGGATGATGGGTTTTGGCCAAGGAAAAGAATGCATTTTTGACATCCTGAGTGGCCGCATTCTGAGGAATCCCTAATGTTTTCGTAATGATTTGGTATCGATTGATCCATTTTCCAATAACGGAGAAAAAGTAGAGGTCACTTTGGGGGATCCGTATTTGACCCCCATTCTGGCTGGGGTCCACTCTTGAAGAACTACAGACTACAGTACAGTACTGTACGATTCCGAATGTTTGTTTTGACCCGCAATTCTGCATAAGTGTGTGGCCAAATACGTGTCAGTGTTTTATTGAAATTTGAGAGAAGCGAACCAGCGAAATATAAGTATAGCAAAAGCAATAGTGAGTTGCTGATTCAAAAGAATCTTGAGGACGACATGAACATCCAGAGGAGAGAACCAATGGGGAAGAAAGGAGATTCAACCCTTCTTTTGGTCGTAAAGTCGCCTTCTATCGCTTGACACAGGAATAGGAGTCGGCTGAGGTATAAGGTTACATTTGAATGTTCAAATGGATTTAGAATCCCCTTGAAATATTTTGAACGCCTAAACCCGCTTAAGAACCCTCCTTACGCATTGCTCTTGAATGGAAAAGCGCAGGCCCCATGGTCCTAAACGAATATTTGTGATTCTGTGAAGTTCATTCTGAATAATTGAACATGTTGCAGATTCTCTTGGTGGAACCTACTCAGCTATTTGACTGTAAAGTTTGCTTCCGCAGCCCGAGGCTCCCCAACTCATGAATGATTGTGATGTGACTTGTTTCCTCCTCGCGTCGCGAAGCATCATTGCCATTCTTCAATTCTGGGCCTTGCGTGCCCATTGCAATAGTATTTTGACACCATATTTCCAGACGGAACATCTTCATGTTTTCCAGAATTGATTGTGACAAGACGAAAATCAATTCTTATTTTGAGGATTCTGATGACACATGGGTGATTCTTCATCGTCGATCAACTTCAGTCTTCAGTACATCTTCAAGTACGGCTCATACAACTGGAACTGTTCCCTCGCTCTGCATACCGTTCTGTATTTTCCAAGTGCATTATTTATGTGAACACTTTTTTTTTGAATTGGTGTCTAATTCGGGAGGCAGTTACAACTGTTACCAATCCTGCAAAGAGGTGACAAAAGGTCAATCAGACTTCAAGATCTCTACCCGTGCTATCGTCCATCCGAGCAAGCCTTCCCAGCAGAACTCTTCTTCATTGCATCTAGCGCAGGTAAAATTCCAACCTTTAATTGGGAAAGTGAGAACTCAATCTTCTCATTGTATCTTCTGGGTACAGGACAAAAACTGGCACTGTGAAGGATGAAACTGGCGTAATATAAAGCACTGTATTATAACGATTCCCAAATTGCTGCAATTTTGTTCGAAGTTTAAGAAATACAATCTGGTTATCAGTCCCCGTCCAGATACCACACAGAAATGCTATATCGGTATTTGGAGAGAGAGGTACCAAAGAAAACACCATGTCAGCGGGCGTATTTGGATTGAATTGGACAATCAGAAATAAGTGGAATAGAGAAGTTCCTGCCACCATAAGGTTATATACCTACCAAGGATACAGATGATGTCGAAGTATCAAGTTCAAACTCTGAAGCAATCCATGGATAGCTATAGATACCTAGGTAGGTATACGCCCAAACTACCTAGTCACCGGTGCGCGACTGGTTGTGAATATAGTTGAGGATTCGCGGGATATTAAGATTGGAACTATGCGAAAGCTCATTGGAAGTCTTGGCTCGGTGAAAATACGGGATCGGTGACTAAGCAACTGACTACATCTCTTCCCCTCCCCCCCTTTGTAATCCTAACTTTGGCGACAGGAATGAGAAAGAAAGATGAAAAAGAGAGACAGAATCATGACTGAAACCAAATTCGCAACCCTTTTGGAAATTTCACCGCCGCTGATAACTCGGCTTCTCCCGTGAGTATGGCCAGTGTTCACCCATCAACATTTGATCGACTCCCCTTTCCATGGAAAGCTGGACGGCTCATGCGTAGTCTCCAAAGACAATGAAGCCCGAAAACTACCAATAGATCTCTCTATATACTTCCCGTTCAGCAAACATGTACCCCCGGCTTTTCTCTTTGGAATCTCTAAACATCTTCTAAATTATCATGACCGTTTAGAGCTGATTGTTATGTCTAGTGGGCAACGACGAAAGAAGATCTATTAGCCCTTTATAGTAGTCATTATACGGTGCTGTAACCATTAGAACCTCTCTTCTAAGGCCGTTTCCACATGATTCCCAACTACACCAGTATACATTTTTTGACCCGAAATCCAATTCCACTCTCGCCTCGATTTCCGAAGGTCGAAGTGATGTCATCTCAGGGGAAACAAGTAGTCTAAATACACTAGGATATTCACCTGTGTCTCTTGACTTATACCTGGATATGCTCCTAGAGCTTGCAAAAGATGAAGACTTTCAGCGTCTTACTTCCAAACATGGATTATTTCCGTTACTGGGTCAGCTGAAGAAGTTGGTGAATGCTACAAGCGCATCTTGAGACAACATGGACAGTTCAAGCTGAATCTCATGATGGAAATCAACCTTTCATGTCCTAATATAGCGGGGAAGTCACCTCCTGCTTATGATGAGCAAGCTTTGGCGTCATACATCAAGGTGATAGGCAGTGTAAAAGCTGAGAGAACACAAGCTATCCACGTTGGTATCAAAACTCCACCTTACACATATTCCGAACAATTTAAGAACTTAATATCCGCAATGGAATTAGGATCCTCGCTGCTTGGTAACAATCCCATCTCATTCATTACAGCAACCAATACTCTTGGTTCATGCTTAGTGGTAGATGAATCGGGGAACCCCGTCTTGGGTTCTTCTCTTGGTGAAGGTATTGGTGGAATGGCCGGTGACGCGTTACATCCAATTGCATTAGGGAATGTCAAGATAATCCGAAGAATGTTGGATGCATCACTCTTTGAGAGTGTGAGGTCTACGCAGATAATTGGCATTGGAGGAGTGAAAGACAAGGCGGGTTTCACCAGAATGATTAACGTCGGTGCGTCGATCGTGGGTGTTGGTACAGCATTGGGAAGAGAGGGTGTAGGAATATTTGAGACGATCATTCGAGATGGAATCAAGGAAATCTGAACTGAATTTTCAATTGACAAAATCGAGATGATGGAGATGAATGGTCTCTTTTGGTACTGATTAGCCTGAAGTATCTTGGCGTAGTCTTGTTTCCAGATCCACTAATCTGATAGATATCAAGTCAAGCGATCTGTAATTGATATGGGCCATGTCTTTCACAATCGAGTATATATTTTACACTTTCCTGTTGGCTGCTTCTTATTATGGCTATACACTCAAATGTCTGATATTTCTAGTGAACATTCAATCCTTAGTGACTTGATAGTTGCGGATAATCATGGCGTTTCAAGAATATTCTCTTGATGTCTTTTTCATGTGCGTGTCCGACCCTATCTGATGTTAGGCCAGATGTTTCGCAGGCCTTTTTCAAATCACTCGCACTATAGTTTCACCTACCGTTTGGTCCTCTTCATTTATGGTGTGTTGGTTCTCTGATTTATCTCGGGATTCCAGATTAGGATCTGAGCGAAAAGGAGTTGAAGCCAACAGCAAAAGGGGCTGAAAATCAAATCAAGTCTATCAATTCTTTACCTTGTGACTTTATGGAACTTGGAGCTGCGATGATCAAATCAATTGATCAAAAAGGAGTCATGCGCTTGAAAGATTGAAGAGGAGTGTTATCCTGGGCCTTATTATTTTCCAACCTCGATCTAAGCTAGGATTGATGAAGAAGATGATGATAAGCGCGAACCAACAAGTCAAGTCAACGAGAGTGACCTGGCCGAAGATGATGAGAATGATTCGAGAGGCGAGAGGTGAGAGTATACTAACCTTCAATGGATCAACTTCGGTTCTTCAATATAAGTATTGTAATATGGTGCGTGTAGAAGGAAATCAAGGTATTCGAGTAGATAAAAAAAGTAATCTCTAACCCTGGAGAGCCGAGGAAACTTTTCGCATAATTCAAGTAGGAAAGGAAAAGTCTGATTCTATCATTGGTCGGTTGGATTATATCTTGATAGAAATACATTTATACTACTAGCTTGCTAGTTGAGAATTCAAAGTTCCGAAGTCTTCGTTCACAGTTCACAGTTTATGGATTCTTCAGATTCTTAATTCAGAGACACAAAAAACTACAACGCGACACCTAACCATAACTACAACAACCAATGCCTCCATTTCATCTGTCCCAATATCCACGCTGCAGTTGATCTTGAACCGTATTTTGTTCCTCCTTGCTTTACTTGTTTATTTTTCACCGATCTAACGATATCTCAAAGCCTCACCCTCTTTTCGACTGAATTCGAACTTGGTGACTCGTTTCTATCTAGAACCTACCTAGGTACCTGGGCCTAGGTAGTATCTACCAGTCCAAAATGAATAACTTTATATTAAATGCGACTGTAAATTGATATTCCCAGACTCTCCTCGCCAACTCATTTCAACTCTAACTTTACTTACCCAGGTATCCTCTCAATAATGCTTAACAGAGGTTCCTCTACCAAAGTCAGATACTGAGATACTCAAGTTGGGAGTGATTGTCTTACGTAAGTACCTACTAAGCAAGGAAGGTCATATTGATCTTGATTATTGAACTAGAACTAGAACTAGAACTAGAACTATCACATGATTACCTTTAAGCTTAGGTTCCTTAGGTAGTTCTATTCATGAAGTAGATTCTAATCGAAACAGATTTTCTGCGAAAAGCCCATGGCCGACCTGGAAGATAATCTTCGATCAAAACCTGATTTGGCCGATATTGGTTATCAACATTATTGATTGCACTTGAAAAGACTTCTTATAGCTACTCATAGCTTTTTATATCAAACCTTTCCTTTGACTTTGATGTGCCATGTTTTTGATTTCTGCTTGAAATGACAACTTGGGTCCGGAGCCTATTGACAGTAAGGTTCTGAATATCCAGCTTCATCTATATACATGATTCTTTTTATTCTTGAATAGTAGTATCAATGATCATTTGAGTCATCATTTCTATCCAACGACCCATTTTTGAACAAAAAATACCTAGGTAAGACTTACCTTCGCTAAGGTTAACAATGAATGTATATTTTCAAATCAAAGATTGTTTCCCAATAAATTCTCCTTGAACACTCAATACGAGGAAACTAAGATCTCATCATCGAAACGGAATCATTCGTTTATTTCCTACTATACTTTTTTTTTCTCTTTTGTCCAACAATGTGTTGTTAATATTGAGACTCAAACGGTGCCGCAGTGCCTTTCATGTCGATATAAGATAAGTATCATCTTGAGAAAGTGCACACTTCTACCAGAAACAGAATGAAATGTTTGGCCCCAAAAGAAACTGTTGCTTTGGCAACTACTCAAGATACTTGCATTCATGACAATATCATGGATCTCCAAAAAGAAGTCCAACTCATCACAGAAGCATACCAGGTCATATCTTGATCATGAAGACTCTTTCATCTCGATGACTTTGCTAATTCTACTGAATATTGTGGATTGCGATGACATGCATGACTTGATAAAATATACGATTCTGCATTATACAATATACCAAAGCACTAACTGGCATCAAAGATTACATCGCAGATGGTGGACCTTTGACATTACATCTTTGGGGTCCAAGATACTACAAGGAATAGGGAGATGAAAACCTGAGCCGAACCAATCAGGGCTAAGTACAAGAATCAATAGATGTATATGTATATAGATATATAACGGTTACACAACAAATATCATCCAATCAACTAATCAACTAATCAACTAATCAACTAATCAACTAATCAACTAATCAACTAATCAACTAATCAACTAATCAACTAATCAAGAGATGATACTAATTCCAATGTGCAAATCTCGAACTATTATCTAATCTACCTCTACGAAGGATATAGGATTTTTCATGATCTACACTCCCGAACCATGCGATGATCCGAAGCCTCAATGTTATGAAACGATGTCCCCAATATTTTCAGATATTTCAAATTCCCTCTATCAATCACCTTTCCACTGTTATCTAACAGCCTTCTCGCTGCTCTCTTGAACAATATCAATTCAGACGCCAATCTATTTACTTCAAAAGTCAATACATTAACACAAGCACAGCTATATCAAAACTCATTGGGCAAAGAACTTGTACAGTGACACATTGACTCGTCGTCACTACACACTGTCTTTCATTCTGGTCACTTTCGACACCAAAACATCTACTTTTTTAATCCATAACTCCCATTGAAAGATTCAATAATTTAAATCTTTGTTTTGCGATGAAACGTTGAAGTTGGAGATTCAATCTTGAATATGAATCTTATGACTCGATAAGGTTAAGAAGGTTATTCTAAATTCTAGAATGCGTTAGAGAGTAATTAGACCATCAATTCATATTGACACTGAAATCAATAAGCTATACATCATACAACCGGATGTTAGCGCCATTGTACAGTCGAGGATTAGACAATAGACCTCGATTTCCAACCGAGCCCTACCTAAACATTAAAGCCCTAATATCTAAACCATTCTAAATCATTATTTGAAATGTTGAACTCAGCCATAAATAAGCATTCCACTATCGCCCTAGCGGTACATCCACACTAGACCGTGCAATCGAGGTCCCTAAGACGGGTTTTTCCTCTAAATAGTCCAACTACAAAGAAACCGTATAATTAATATGATTGATATAATTTAATATAATAATTAACACAAAAATTAGAATGTAATTTATAGAAGAAAATATAATTTGCAGTTTAACAGTTTAATGATTGAAACATTAAAAATTACGGATCAACTGTCTAAAGCAATGTAGTTCAAATTCCCAATACTTCAGCCATAGAGCTATTCAAACTCTTGATAATTCAATTATAATGCACTCAAACCGAACCGCCATACAGCTTGCGATTTCATTGTGCAGCCTACATCATACAATCTTTCATGCTTCATTCTCTCCTTGGACAATGTTTTAAATGTCCAATCTAATTCTTAACAACCTTCCCCTCAGAATCCAACAAGGCTCCCATCAACAGGGCTTCAATGACGTTCTTCATCCTCACCGGATTAGTACTTGCTGACGAGGCTGAAGATTGCGCAGGACCCGATGGTTCCCATCATCGGCGGGTTTCAGGTGAAGTGCCGAATCGATTCCCACAATGCGATGTAATTCGTTATGAACTAATTCCTCGTCGTATCTAGGCTTCTTTAGGACGTCTAGAGCGTCTAAAATGTCGTCACCTGATGTACCAAGAGCGGCTAGGGCATCATAGACTATGACCTTACAGTAATCTAGTATAGCCTCAGTATTTGGGTCTGGTCGGGCTCCAGGGGGTGTGTTTGGGGGTGGTTCTCGTAGAAAGTGCTCCTATTGGCCAAAAACCACTCCTGATCGCGTCCTGGAAGAGCTGGAGGCGTCCTGCAAGCACCGGCATAGAACGCTAGGTTCTGTGGCTTCTCAATGTCGTATAAAGTTACACCTAAGCGGTGTCCTGTAGCTGCCAGGTCCTTGAAGATTGTATGGGTAAGGGGGGTCTCGAATGCCGCGTTCCTGGTATAGACAACTGAGGGGATGCGTTGTTGGTCCAGGAAGGCATGGAACTCCTCCGCATCGGGCCAGTTCCAATCGTTGTTAGCTACGTGCTCAGGCTTGAGGACTGCAGAGCAAAGCGGGTGTTTTGGATCACACGGATGGGGGGTATTGGGGTCGGATTCGAGGTGGTAGGCGCCTTGTAGGATAACTCTGGAAGTAATTTGTTTGAGTGGTTGTAATTCTGACTTAGGGTCTGGCTGCAAATGTCTTTTGAACTCGGTAATGTCTTGCAGTGAAGATATAAGTAATAAGGTTAGTTTATATTGTCCTTTCATGGCGTTTGCCCCAAGCTCTTGCAAGAGATCTAGGCCGCTCGGCTGAGCAGGATAGGGCTCCTCCCCATGATCTCCCTGGGAAACTCATAAGCGGCTGGTAATTTGTACATATCCTCATTCTCTTTAGGGATGGGCGGTTCGCCTCTGGTTCCCTGACCAACGGGTATATCCTCAAGACCAAGCATATCGAGGACTTTACGAGCGAAATGTACCTTTTATATGCTGGAGCGAGGTTGGCGATAAACCCTTGGAGTTTTATAGCACCTAGACGATGGAGTTCCTTCAAAACCATCATTGCAGTAAGATCGTCATAGTCTTTGCCAATATCTGTGATGACAAGAACGTGTGGGATCTCAAAGTCTTTAGGACGGGATTTTACAGCACGTATGATCTCTTGATAGATAGCTATCTGTTCGGCTTTGAGGCCATTTGGTACAGCTGGACTGTTATTGCTTGACATAGTGAGTGTGTGAATTCAGTTTCTGAGTTTGATGTTACAAGGTGGAGGATTGAAAGTTCTGTGGATGTATGAAATGAAAATGTTTCATCGTGGAAGGATGTAAGAACTTAAATAGCTCCCAAATACCCTACCGGATGTATACCAGTGATACATTAACAAAGATAATGATTCAGTGACTCCAAAAATGGTCAAAGGAATGATTCATACACCTTAAGGGCTAGTGCTCTCTCTTCAACAGTGGTAAAAGTATGGCGACACCTTTATAATGAACGTAGATAGTTTAAGACCAAGTAGAACCATGATATGAGGATTACAACATCAAGATCTAGTAAGGTTGATGGCCAAGACGCGGGTGCTAGGCAATCAGATAAAGCTCTTTTATGTTTCTTTTGCCCAGGTGCTCATAGAGACGCGTTTAAGACGTCAATATGGCGCTTAGTCACTGGTTTTAGCGCCTCCTCTGCTCAAAATACAGTAACCACCTAGGTAAGGTATATTGAACGTATCCAACCTGGAATTTATTAATATCCATGGATAAGGTAAGGTTACACCTGATGTTGCAATAGACTGTTTCCTAGCCAATCAATTAACGTTAAGGTTGACCTTACATATGCAGCGATTGATTACATAATTAGCATAAGGTCAACGGACCCAACCCTACTGAAACCGACAATCGGTAAAGCTATCGGGAACAAATCAACCATCATGGACCTTCTATCTACTATACGCAAATCTGGCTCACGGGGAGGGGTAAACTTTAGCTGGGATGAGGTTCAAACCTCTCAAGTAAGGCCCTCAGCTTTCAGTAAGTCAACTGACATCATTTTACTAACTTGGAGTTCACACAGCACCGTGAGAACTATCTTGGCCACTCCCTCATGGCCCCGGTCGGTCGATGGCAAAAGGGAAAGGATCTAAATTGGTACGCGAAAGGTGACTCCGATAAAAACGGTGATGAGACTGCAGAGGAAAAACAAGCACGGGAACGAAAAGAAGAGATCAGGAAGATAAAAGAGAGCTGAAGAGGATGCTATAGCAAGAGCTTTAGGGCTACCGGTCGCACAACGTGGTGAAGGCACAGGCGCAAACAATGTGGAAGTTGGGGAATTAAATAGGGTTATCAAGGAATCTGCGCAGGGAAATGATGATATTGAGGGCATGGGAAAGGGCACTGGATTCGGTGATTATGTGGGCAACACGGATGGACAAGAGATGCCACAGATTAAACCCGAGGAAGAGAGGGTGGATTACTTAGGAAAGACCACATTAGTTCTGTCGGGGAGGGAGAAAGGCGATCAAGAGATAACCATAGACGAAGACACAGGAGCCGCAGTCGAAGCAGGGAGCGGAATGGGGAACGAAGGCACAGGAAGCATAGGCATCGATCAAGAAGTGGAGAGCGGGAACATCATAGGCATCGATCAAGAAGTGGAGAGCGGGAACATCATAGGCGCCGACATGATGATAGCCCACGGAGAAGGGAAAGAAGTCGCAGTCCAGAGATCAGAAACCACAGATATCGAAGCAGAAGCCCTGATCGAAGACATCACTCAAGGAGGGACAACGAGGATTCCAGAAATAATAATCATCGCTATCGAATGCTATCGAATGGCTCGAAAAAAGTCGTTCACCTGATATACGTGGCCGAGAAGAAAAAAATCAAGGCAGACGGCGTTGATCTATTGAAATTTACATATAGGGTTTCTTGGGATGGCGTTTTAGTGTATAAAAGTAATACCCATAGGAGCTGTATGCTCGATACATGCTTAGACGGAAGGGAATGGTTGAAGCTGCTCACATCACTTCACGATTGTTGTTCTTAACCCGGAATGCATAAAATCTGTAGCTTATGCACATGTTCTGTACTTGTTTTGAGCTCTGAATAAAAACCATGGCCGTTCAAGTACGGCATATCATCATCAGGCAAACTTGAACCGTAAAGAGCTCTGCAGGTTCTTCCAGTTTTCGTATAAATGCCAACAATACCACACCCGTTATCGACCGTAATAGACTCCCGTCTTCATAGTTGGCCATCGTTTGCTGGTTGAGTCAATCAATTACGACCACAATATAAAGTAGTTAAGGTTATCCAACAGGTTTTAAACATTTCGTATCCTACAAGTAGAATGCATTTGTAAGGATAAGGTTACCTCGTAACCTTAGTGCGTCTCAGCCTTCCGTCAGCCTTCCCCAAGCTCATCGTGAACGACTACCCGCTCTCGACATCATAATACAACTCCTCTGCATACTTAGGTGGGTATAAAATCAAAATCAAAGCCATTATCTTGACATCCCAAGCATGGTTCAGCAAATAATATCGGTTTGTTTTCTTATATGAGATACACCCAGACGTTTAGAAGCTTCTCCCGTTTCGAGCGGAGGGGGCAAACTAATACCAGCCGGAGTTTGTTCATCTAGTATACTTATAGACATTGAGAAGCTTGTTATTCTGTTTAGAGAAGGGGGGGCGTATCAACATATCTACGAGTCCAGGAACATTTATTAAGATATGGATTTCACGAAACTTCGAGCAGCTGCGCTGAACGACGGCGATGATGAAGAGGCTGTTACAGTTAACACGAGAGCTTTGATAGACAAAGTTCTAGCTAGATACTCCGGAGAATGGACGACTTTACGGGAATTAATACAAAATGCTGCAGATGCGCAGGCGACAACTGTTACGATCAAATTCGAGACCCTGCCTTCCTTTCAAGTCCCAACCCCTAGCACCATAAATCAATCAGTGATATTGAAACATGTTCTGCTACACCATACACTGAAAAGGCTCTTGGTCACCAACAATGGTCAAGCATTTGGAGTCAATGACTGGTCGAGGCTGAAGAGGATAGCTGAGGGAAACCCGGATGAAACAAAGATTGGAGCCTTCGGTGTAGGTTTCTACAGTGTCTTTGCAGATTGTGAAGATCCGTTTGTAAGCTCTGGTAACCAGGCAATGGCATTTTACTGGAAGGGAAACTCTCTGTTTACCAAGAAAATACAACTACCTCCCAATGAAGCAAATCCCAACACTAGCTTTGTCCTTGACTATCGAAACACTACGACTCCAATGCCGAATTTGCTCTCTATAGCCCAATTTTTGGCGACAAGTTTGACATTCGTTGCTTTACAGAATATCGAACTGTACGTTGATGATTACAAGATCATATCTCTAGCGAAAAAGGCAGCTCCGAGTTATAATGTGCCGATCGCGAGGGATGTTGAGACAAGGTCGAAGGAAGGTCTCATGAAAGTGCAAAGTCTTGAAAGAGAAAGTGTCCAGATGGACGCAACCTTTATGAATGTTGTGGGTTGGAAACCTACCAAGTCATCTACATCGAAACCTTCATATGACAATAGTTATGGAAGTACTTCTAGCGACATGCCCTCCCTTCGTTCCTTTTTCTCCCGACTTACTTCGAATAATGCCCAAGCTCAACAGAAAGCAAAAGCTTTACAAGAAGAAAGAGCAATGCAAGAAGTACTGTTAGAAGACTTGACAGCTTTGACGACCACTAATGTATTTTTACGTGTAACTACTGCGATGATCAAGACCTACATTCAGCCAAGCTTTGCAGCTGAGTTAGAACGAGCGACTAAGAAGCCACCCCCCAAGACGACCAAGTTGGCCATTCTCACATCTTCTTATGATGAGACCGAAGCATCGACACATGACAATTCAGTCTCGCAAAATGTCGATGTTTTTGCATCCGTTCTTCCGGGGAAGAAGCCTGGGGGAAGGGTATTCATTGGTTTTCCGACTCACCAAACTACTGGTGCTGGTATGCATCTATCTGCGCCATCTGTTATTCCGACAGTCGAACGAGAGTCCATTGATTTGAATGCACGATATGTTCGTACATGGAATCTTGAGATGCTCCGAGTTGCCGGAATCATGGCTAGGTTAGCATTTGCTAATGAAATGTCTGATCTTGCTGATAAGGTCAAACGTGCTACTCAATCCAACGGAAATGGAAATAAAGTTACAAAGCGCGAGATTGAACAATTCATGCCCGAAGCTGCACATATATTGAAAACTTTCACATTTGGAGATTCTACTCCCAGTTCCCAAGTTTCACAAATCATCGAAGAAGCATTTTGGACGGCGTATAGAAAAGCATCCATTGAAGTTTACAGTACTCGAAGTGTTCTTCCCACGACAAAAGTTCGATTGGCAACGGAAGACTTGAGTGGCTTTGTGGAGGGGATCCCGGTGGTTCCAGATGCACTTGTCAATTCCGAGTTTGTGCAGAAGCTGAAAGACTTTGAGCTCATCACCGAAATTACGATTAGTGATGTCAAGCAAGAGCTTGAGGCAAAGGCACTGACTAAAGATCAGCTTACTCAATTTATCAAGTGGGTAGGTCATAAGGCCGTCGTGGGAGAGGTTGATACACTGACTGTTCACTCTTTATTCGATGTTGCTGTCGCCACTCTCGGGATGATAATAACCAGGGTGGAATAATCGCGCTGGGGAGCGTCACAAATTACCTGAATGTCAACAGGATACCACCCGAGGCTCCAGTTCCTCCAACAACAATCCCGTTCGAATTCACTAGACAGTGCCAGCCGAACGAACTCCAGGCGCTTGGTTGGGAGCCCCTCGAGATTGTGCCGTGGCTGCGTTATTTAATAGAATCAAGAGACAGGAATGAACCCTCACAAAACATTACTACCTCGCCACAGTTCGCTGCCAAGGTCCTTCAAATTATTTCAAAGTCATGGGAAGGCACGAGTGCCAACTCCAAAGCAACCGTCATATCACTATTATCAACCTTGACAGTGATTCCAACCAAGTGCGGTATGAGGAAACCAGGCGAGGCGTTTTTCGAGAGTGTAAAGCTCTTTGAGGACTTACCTACTCTTACAAACTGTCCAGGTGTCAAAGAGAAGTTCTTAGCGGCCATTGGAGTACGAAAAACCGTAGATCTAGAGACAATCTACAGTCGACTTCTCGCACCTAGCACACAAGCTCAAGAGGGCGAAGCTTCCAAGAGTAGCCGTCACATGGACTTAATCAAATATTTAGCATCTGTAAAGGATGATATTCCGCCAGAAGATCTCAAGAGACTAAAGGAATCACAAATCTGCCCTGCTGAAGCAGGTCCATCTGGTCTTGAGTCATCCAAAGGTACCGCTCGAATGTACAAAGTTCGTGAACTATTCGAGCCTAAAGAGGCTCTCAGAAGCTTGGGGCTACCAATAATCCAGTGGCCAGGGAACAACTATAGATCTACTAGCAATGAGGGACGTTTCTTGTCTATGTTGGGACTGAGATCTTTCCCCTCTGTCCCCGAACTTATCGATTTGATGTCATCGACTGATTTTATTCTTCGAGACAAGGCTATGGTCTACTTTATTGCCAATCATCACATCAACGGTTATTCGGATTTCAACGTTAGCACCAGCACAAAAGCAATTCTTCCGATTGAAGGTGACGAGAAGCGAAGAGTTATGCCTGTAGAGTGCTTCACGAATGCAAAGAGCTCTGTTCTTGGCTTCAATATTTTGCGAAATGATCTTCAAATACATGCTAATAAGTTTGGTGTTGCCGTCGATCCCTCGATTACAGAATGCGTCAATCGACTCATCCGAAATCCTCCAAAGACTCGTCGTGATGCCATCACATTATTTGGATACTTTTCGAGTAGACTCGGTGAGCTTGGTTACAATAGTTGTGCTAAGCTTGGTGATTCTGCATTCGTCCCCGTACCTGATAACAGAGACAATTTGCAAGGACTTGTCAATGAGAAGGCCCTGAATTCCAGCACGATTAAGTACCTTACACCTCGACAATGTTACTTGGGAAGTTCTTCAGAATACAGCGAAATTTTTGACTTTGTTGATTTTGGAGCCGAAGGCAATACTTTCCTTCTCAAATGTGGGTCGAAAAATGAGCCTACAAAGTTGGAGCTCGCTGCTATGGTTTGTCAAGAACCTGCCCGTCTTCTTGGGATTATGCAGAGTCCTGAGAAGTACTTGAATCTTTTGAGGTCTCTTGCAAACGATTTACCCCTTCTGAAAAGAGATAGGGCTCTCTTCAAGCAGATGAAAGTTTCCAAATTCCTCCTCGGGTCTAAAGAACTCTCATCAGCAAAAGAGAAGCCAAAGTCCAATAGTCTCATAGATGAGCAGGAATCTGAAGTGGAGGATCTAGAAGATGCCCCACTTAAACAGTGGCAGTTGGAACAACCCAGCAAGATTGTTGTTGTTGACGATTATAACAGCTATCGTCTCTTTAAAGAAAATCTAGTCTGTGCCCCTTTGGAAGATCGATTGGAAGAGTTTTATCTCGCGCTCGGATCTGCGAATCTTAGCGATATTGTACAAGAAGACCTTCGTGTTGGTCAAGCGGTTCCGTATCAAGGAGATTCGGCAAAGCTCAAGAAGCATATTCTCGAGAGAACAAAACTCTTCTTGCATGAATCACCACGAGAAAATGTGAAGCGGGACAGCAGGTGGCTGGAGAAAAATCTGACTGTACAAACTGTTAGTGGTATACAAGTAAGGAGATCTTTACGAGGTCACAATCTGTCAAACACAGAGAAGAGAACGGCCGCTTGTATACAAGAACGGCATCAAGGATTGCAACTCCTGGTGACTAATGCATATGACACATATCAAATCAGTATGGCTATGTGCAAGCACTTACTAGCTCGTCCACAGCAACAGTCTTATCTTACATTTGAGTCTTTCCTCACTCTATCCTTAATGCAACTCCGGTCTCGTGGATACAACGTGGAGAGGATTCTAAGAGCCAAAGCAGCTGAGGCGCGGATCGCGGAAGAGGAACGGAAGCGACAGCTTGAGGCTGAGCAAGAACAGATTAAGGAGCAAGAGCACCAATGGCGACAAGACCAGGCTGCGACAGTTGCGGCAGCTTCACGGGAGGAAAATCGAGAGGAAAACCGTCGTGATTCTCATGCTGCCATGCCAGGCGCTTTTGGATCCGATTCTCCATCCCCACCTCGTGTCAAGCGAGAAAAGAATCGTGGACTGTTTTCGAATCTTACACGTCGCTTGGGTCTTGACACCAGCAGTGATGATTCGCCAAAGTCCCCAACGGCGCCTACACCATTACTCGAAGACGGTGCCAAAGATGCCCCACCACCTTATACTGAGACTGCGGGACAGAAACCTCAAACGGAAAGTGTCACTTCCAGCGGGGCAATCAAACAAAATCTTCTTAATGCAATCCAATCATCTCGTGCCCACGACTCCTCTGATCTGTTCTCAGCCCCCTCTACCAATCAGGTAAAGGAGCAAGCCGAATACTGTGATTCTACTTCTGGGCAAAACCTTACATACTTTGCTGATGCTTCTAACGGCACCCGCATCTTCATTTCTAACGATAGGAGGAATGCTAACAGTCCTAACATGGCGGATATTCTTGCTGCTAACGTCTCGTCACTCAATATATTCGCCGCTCTTCTTCATGAAGCCGCTGATATATATAGCTTGCCTAGAAAAGCCATACATATCTTCTACGATGATCATGGAAATACTATTGCGTTTAATAGTAAAGGCAGCATCTTCTGTAACTTTAGATTCTTCCAACAGCTACATCTTAAAAAGCTGGAATCGAAGGCCGGAGAGGAAAAAGCAGAGGCAGGTGCTTATTGGTGGGTAGTGCTTGCGCATGAATTGGCGCACAATTTGGTTGGTCCACATAATTCAGATCATAGTTTCTATACGTAAGTAGTGCCACTTATTTACTCTTAATTTCCTGCTGAGCCTGGGGCTTGAATGTAAATGGGAAAGGAGGGTTAGGAAGGAGATGAATGGAGCCGGAATGAATGATAGCTAATGAATCATCTATATAGTGAACAATTGATCGCGAATTACTTTCCGAAGATGATGGCGAGAGCAAACAATTATACAGCAACATCGTCAGCATCAAAAGACGTCGGACATGAACGAAGCTCTGGTTCCAATTAGTTCAAGGACAAATTCCGAATACAAGCAATGACTTGATGGGGTGTATCATACAATTAATTATTCCTCAATAGACATGGTGGTGTAGATGTGTCTCCTTCCACAATACATAGATACGGCGTTTATACCAGTTAGAGTGATGGGTAGAGTTCAAGGCATGGATAGGGATAGTTTAATTTTACTGTTTTTCGGGTAGAATAGATAGCCGGGCACTTCTTAAATATAATTTTTGCGTTGAGATTATTCTATAGGTTGTGTGTGTGATCTAGAGAGGGACAAAGATTTTGGAATTCAAGCAAGTATACTAGGTATCCTTCACATGGTGAGGTCTGTGTACTCGATCAACGTTCAACTAGTAAGGAAATATCTCCTCTGGTGAATTTGATCAGAACAAAATCATAAATTCTTGTCATAATTACATGAGATATTGTCGATTACTGAGCGGGTGGATTTTCCGACTCCGGATTCTTTGTTCATTCTTGCGAGATTGCTGCGGTGCCAATATGTTTTCTCTGGGCTTCCCGCTATCAAATGCATTAGAAATGACTTCTTAAGCCAACGGAGTATAGACTGAGCGTTGTTTGCTAACCTCATGAACAGCTTTTCGTTCCTCGACATACATCCTACAATCCTCCCTTCCCTTATCAACATCCACAAACCAAATTATTATACTGGCCAAGGTGCATAATGCAAATAAGAATGGAAATCCCATCCAGTTATTGTTTTGTGCTGTTAATAATGGCTTGGATGACATTTGGTCCGATAATTGAGGACTGTTTGTAAGCATGGTTTAGCTTGGAGTCATACAAAGCAGCCGAGGGCTTCTAAAACATACAGCGCGATTGGTGATGCCGAATAATCCAAAGAACATTCCTTCATACCCTCTAGGAGTAAACTCGCTCATCATGGTTTGTGAGTATGAGTAATAAGGTGCTTGAAATAACCCAAACACGATATTGTAGATCCAGAAGTCGTTGACATGGTGATAGCCTACTTTATCAGACCACAATCCAACCATGCCATATAATGGAATCAAAACACTAAAGACATTGGTGACCATGAACATAGACTTAGTCCGAAGGCCAAAGTATTTCTGGATATACCAAAATCCGAAAGTCGATACAATGGAGGTGGCTGCTTGTGATAATCCTAGGTAGGTTAGTTGGAGGAAAGAGAATGAGATGACTTCATTTTGGACAATAGAGACGAGAGTGGAAGTTGTATTGAGACCATCTGCGAGCATGAAAAATGCGAGCAGATACATAAAAGTCTGAGGGAGGTGGCGCATTTCGAGGAGAGATAGATAGACTTGTTTCCAGCCGATGGATAGATACAAACTACCTTTCGGAAGGGATGGTCCGGGACGAGCTTGTTGGAAGATGAACCAAGGAAGGCCAAGAATAAGCCAGTCTGCAAGAATTAGATGAAAGTCAAGAAAACAATCTGAGAATGGGTATTATACATGAGTTGGTGAGGCACAAAGCAAGGTTGTTGGCAAAGAGATCACCTTGCAGCGGGAGCAGTACAGAAAGACTAAGGAGTTGGGTAAGAAGATATCCGATATTCGAATGCGCAATAGAGATGTTGCTAATATGGTTTCGTTCCATGCTTTCTATTCTATCATATTCTTCTTGACTTATCTTTCCTCCTCTAAGGTCTTCGTCTCGAGCTTTACGAACGTGAGGCATGTAGCGTGCTAGTCTGGGAAACAATGCAGAAAAAAACACGAGTGTCGCCTTCTCGGATTAGGTTACAGTCCAGACTTGAGTAAGGAACGAGAGGACTAACCCCATATGAGATGTAGGATACAATGTAAAACACCATAGCTTCAGGCCACTGACTGGACTCCTTGATGGTTACCAATCCATATTGAAAGGCCCAACACTATTCTCGTCAGTGTAACTTTGGACTCAGGAACCCAATTACTTACAACAATAGTAAGAAATAACAATAACCATCTCCCAAAGTTTCCATAGTCAGCAGCTGATCCCAAAGTCACAAATATTACCGTCATAATGGTGAAGCAGATTCCATTGGCAATTAAAATAACGCTCGAAACAGATCTTGTGCCGGAACCCCAAGGGATTACACAGCCTCCTGTGGTACAATTTCCTCTATGAATAGGTCTGATGGCAGGATCCCATCCAGCTCTACTGAGAGCAGATTGAAATAGAGCTTGAGAATAGCTCGTTGGCCCTACTCCATTATTTCCCTACAGATTGACAGTCAAGATGTCTCGAAGTTCAAAGGGTGAATTGACTCTCACATTGGAATAAAGATAGTATGACCACAACTCCTTCCTCGTGGTTGCAGGCTGGTCGAACGAGTCTTCATCAATGGAAAACATTTTTTGGTATTTGTCCAGATCCTTCTTGGTTCTATCAGACTCCGTCTCATCGAGATTAATTCCATTTGTTTTTATGGCCCTGTTGTCGGTTTGATTGATCTCAAAAGAGTTCATATTTTTTCTTCTTGCCAATGATGGTTCTCTTGAAGGAATACATTCCAGAGAAGAAGAGATTTTGGTTAGAGATTCTGACCATAACTTTGTAAAACCCCTCGCTATACGAAATGTACTGGTTGCGTTTCACTCTTCGGGATAGAAAGTTCTATCATGTTGCACTCGGCATTTCTGCATTACACATGTTAATGCTGCACCACTCACCAAAGAAGCACCGTGAATTCAAAAATGCAAACGGCAGAGATGTGCTGTGCTTGATTTCGACCATACTTGACCTTGAGCTCGAACAAGGGGTTGAGCTCATATCGGGTGAGCTCCGGTTATCTCACGTGACATATTCTTGACCCTTTATCTCAGTGTAGATATTCAACTTCCTCCTCTGCCACAATTTGATCAGGTATTGATTCTACCCTGAGTTTCCTCTATCATACGGAATTTTACTGGATGCCACATGCCTCACGACTATGTTCTTGCTGCAGAGTTGGTTTCCATATTTCTGCCATAGACATGAAGAATGGCGTTAGTAACCTTATATATATCTGACCCGTACCGCCAGCCAGTGAGTCGCCGGTTGGAGGGCTGAGGCAGAGGTTCTGAATGTATGACTTATTTTCTCAAAGGACTTTTGCAATGTATGAAGATCTATCTCGAATACCACTTCACTCAAGCAGTCACTCAACCCTCTTAATGTCATGGGATTGACAGGCATACAGAGGAACGGCAGATCCTTGGAGGCAATGGCGCAATTGCTCACCATCCTGACTATAATTGCAACATTCCAGCTCTTTCATATTCGATATAATGGCCATGGTCCAAAGGAAAAGGGAAATATAAAAACAATCATCCAAACTCACAAATTTGTGACCATCTTGTTGTCCCAGAAAATGGTTCAAACGCCGTCTAACTTCTCCAATCGACCACTTCATCTCAGTATAATAGATTCTGTCCCTTTTACGAACACGGATCCAGAAGCAAGAAAATCTAGCCATATGTTTAAGCTTGTTCTCGTTCGAACAATTCAATTCCATGACTGCGATTTGAATCTGGTTACGTTTTAGTCTGGACTTGAAGCGACTGCACGCAGGTCGATTTTGATCAACCTTATCAAGGAAGATCAATGTACTAGCCCGCGAATTGCAAATTTTTTGGTATGAAAACACAGATGGGGGGGAATCTAATCAGCAAAAGAAAATCGGTGCTGTGACAAAAAAGAGAGCAATGTCATCTCTTGATGATTACAGAGGCAAGTCCTACCTTGACAGGAGTGGTGACGAAAGAAGATCATCCATAGAGTCCTTAAAAGTTTTTAAGGATTTTTGTATATGTGAGTGGGATTAAAGTTTCTGCTGCCATCATTCATTGCATGTATCAAAGCCGATTGGCCCCAATCTACATTCAAAATGCTCATTGGAGAATCATCAAAAATCCCTTTCATATTTCATTTCAAGAGGCCATTAAGTCTAGTGGCAAAGTCACATGCAAAATGGCAATCTGAGTCTTCAACCCTGCGTCGCAACTTCTTCAAAGACTTTCAACAACCTCTACCTTATGTCTACCAAAAGCTTAACATACCATTAGAACTCTATCAGGGACCGAGGAAGAATAAAAAATGGCACGTTAGTTGATCTTGTTCATTGCTAAAGGCATTGGAGAACATTACAAATTGTGGTGTTGATGAAATATGCATTGATTGAGTCGGTATCCGCGGTCCTCGTGGGCTATTGAGCTTGAAGGATTGGAGAGAGGAGGAAACATAAGAATAGTCATCATACCTGGTGGTACCATCAATAGGACGCGGAAGGACATTTTCCGAGCCAGATCTGGAAGTTCATATGACGACAAAGCACTGAGAAGCGAGATATTGGGTGCAGAATCGATCTGAGGATTTCCTCGCAATTGGAAAAATGTAACTCGATTCTTGATACACAACAGACAGCAGAGGACATATCTAACTCAGTCTAAGCGGCATAAAAAAAGAGGAGGCGGGGCCCCATGGGGAAATATGCGACACGACAGAACTTTTTTAGGTCAAGACTCTGGAATGTGACGCATTTGATTTCTCAACACAAGATCTCTGATATAGGAGCTATCTCTTGTACTGCTATGGAAATTCCATATTGTTAAGGGCAGAATCTTGGAGTATTTTCATTCTTTGCTGGGCCGGCTCCAGCCGATTTTCGTTTCAAAATTCTTTATTCCATTAAGCGGCCGATGTTGTTTATTTTGACAATTTTTGAATGCCTTTAATCCTGTGACAAATTTTCCGGGGAAGTTAGCTCTTCTGCCTTGAAGAATAATTTATCATTTACCAATGAACTCTCATTTGCAAATCTGATGACCACGTTTGGTTACATTGCAAAACTGGGGAACCCGGAGCTCGGTAGACTTCTCATTGCGACAGACTTGAAACTAAGCATTGAAATCTGAAAAGGCTTTTGAGCCGGTATAAGTGTACACCCAACTTGCCACTAATAGTGCGCCATGTTGTGCATAGTTGGAAAATACAATAAATTTACCGACGAGACACTATCTTCATGGTGTCGCTCCTGTTGTTGATAAACATTCAAAGTTCAAAGGCACTCCCATTCTGTTTTTCGAGGAAACTATAATTTTTCCTGTTTCTTATATATGTTTCATCTCATATATATTTCCATTTGCATATAATTTGTGAATTATATAGAGCAAGAATGCGAACTTCAATCTTCAAATGCCGAGCAATCCACGTAAGTTCCCGGTTAAAATGTTGTCTGCAACAACAATTGGTAAATGGAGCGTAGCGAAGAAATCCCTATATATTGCTGAGCAAATTTCATACCCGATGTTCCCGAGTACAAATGATGCTTGTTTTTTAATATATGTCGGCTGGCATTTCCGGGGTATAAATTGCTCAGTGCTCATAGTATTTCTCTCCAAGGTAATGTGGCCCCCTTAAGGTAAGAGCTGAAGCTTGTTCAACAGATTTCACCATCATGCGAACCTAGCTTTTGATGTATCTAATCGTGACTTGCCTACAATATCGTATTCCTTGCCGGACCGGCTGTCCGATCACATCGTGGGTATTAGGTTCATGGTACCGTCAATCCAACGGGCCTCTTGAACCGGTTCTATATGAGGTCAGAAGATGATAGCTACAATTTAGCAAGTAGATGGTGAAGGGCGCTGTCTTAATCAGTTTGGGTTATCTTGACAGTATGTATAAAGTGGGTTCCTTTTCACTTCCTCAACTCTTTTCTACACCAACTTCAAATCGCATGAAAACAGAAATCAGAAACAAGATCAATATGACTTCCAAATTTGCTCTCCTTTCTTTCATCGCGGCCGCTTATGGTCAACAGAAGGGCACCTATCAAACTGAAACTCATCCCACTCTTACTTGGCAGTCTTGCACCGCTAAAGGATCGTGCACCACGAACTCTGGAAGCGTCGTTCTTGATGGGAACTGGAGATGGACACATGGAGTAGGAACTACGACAAACTGCTACACAGGAAATACCTGGGATGCAACTTTGTGTCCAGATGATACTACATGTGCGAAGAACTGCGCACTGGATGGAGCGGACTATTCTGGAACATATGGTATCACATCCAGTGGTAGCTCCTTGAGACTCAACTTCGTTACTCAATCGTCACAAAAGAATGTTGGATCCCGTGTTTACCTCTTGGCCGACAAATACTCATTATAAAACATTCAATCTCCTGAATCAAGAGTTCACATTCGACGTTGACGTTTCGTATGCTTATTCCATTCACTAAAGTCTTTGTTCTTGAAATCAGATTATGTTTCATGATCTCTATGTCAATTGTTCTCTCTCCTCACATGAATAGTTTCTATCATCATTACAGCGTTAATATCTCACTTTGCTCACCTTCTCTCAATTCTCTATATAAGTATTACTAATTTTTTCGATTTTGCAGACACCTCCCTTGCGGATTAAATGGCGCTGTTTACTTTGCAAATTTACCTGCTGATGGTGGGATATCATCAACCAATACTGCCGGTGCCCAATATGGCACAGGGTACTGCGACTCTCAATGTCCTCGTGACATGAAGTTCATTGCTGGCCAAGTAATCTTAAACTCCTCAAGGGAATCTGCTACGGCTAACCACAAATTGTTGTAGGCGAATGTTGACGGCTGGGTACCATCAACCAATAATGCTAATACTGGTGTTGGTGGCCACGGCTCATGCTGTGCTGAGATGGACATCTGGGAAGCAAACTCGATTTCGACTGCTGTCACTCCTCACTCTTGCGATACAGTGACACAAACTGTCTGTAATGGAGATGCTTGTGGTGGTACCTACTCCTCATCCCGATATGCTGGTACTTGCGATCCAGATGGATGTGACTTCAACTCGTACCGTATGGGCAAACAAGACCTTCTATGGCCCAGGAATGACTGTCAATACCAATTCGGTCTTCACTGTAGTTACCCAAGTATGTTTCTTTCAAATGCTCATACCTCCTCTTTCATCTGACACTCACTCCACATTACATCTTTTACTTACCACACCTCCAGTTCCTCACTACCACCGGAACCTCTTCTGGAACCCTCAACGAAATCAAACGTTTCTACGTACAGAATGGAAAGGTAATCCCCAACTCCTACTCCACCATCTCAGGTGTGACCGGAAACTCCATCACCACGCCCTTCTGCACCGCCCAAAAAACCGCTTTCGGCGACACCACGTCATTTGCCAACCACGGCGGTTTAGCTTCCATGTCTGCTGCTTTCAAAGCTGGAATGGTTCTCGTTTTGTCGCTTTGGGATGACTATTATGCCAATATGCTTTGGCTCGATTCGACGTACCCTATTACGAATACGGCACCGGGTGGCCCAAGGGGTACTTGTGCTACCACTTCTGGGGTGCCCGCTTCAGTGGAAGCAAGTGCTGCTAGTGCGTATGTTGTTTATAGTAATATTAAGGTTGGCGCTATTAACTCTACTTATGGTTGAGGATGGTTTCTGTTCCAAAAAGGGCGGTGATGAACGTCGAGTGGCGAGATGGAAACGCTCTTTATTGTTGTTGTTGTTTGTTGGAGAGGTGGAAATGGTAACATTCGTTTGAGGGACTGTTTATATGGATTGAATTTGTACATACGATGCCCATTTAGTACACATTATTTCTATTTTTGATTCATAAAGCGGTGCATTCGTCTTTGCCTTGTACAGGTGGAAGATGGATCCCATAGTGGCGTGTCTCGCTACCCTTGTGTGACTGTCGATAAGCACGACGCTCTCAATATATATCTTCGAGGCGTCTTCCTGACTCATTATCATATCCACCTCCAAAGTATGGTGCATGCAAATCTAAAGCGACAATCAAAGCAGAGCAGAAGTCTTCCCACGGCACGTTAGTGAATCTGCATTGTACCTATAGGTGATTAGATACAATAGCCTCTCGAAAGATCCATACTCCAAGCCAGTAAGGTCGCCAAAGTACTTCAAATGCCGAGCTTCTCAGGTCTTGTCTGCTCGATCCCAAATATTGAATAAGACTTTGTAAGAAGCTAGACTTGTTACTAACGCATTATAAGTTTGGATTCCCCGAGTTTGCACCTTACGACGCTTGTATATGTCTAGATAGTGATAGGGAACAGTAGATTGATATATTGGTGTGCCGCGAACATTGAGGATATGAAACAAATTCTCTAGAATGTTAATTAGATCAATATGTTTGTAATCAAGATTGCCCCAAAAGAATACATTAGTTCTACTACCTGGCGACTTCACAAGATTTGAGTTTGAACTAAACGCGCAAGAAAGCTCACCGGGAGTGCGGGGTGGAGATCCTACGGTGAGCGAGATATCTTTATGTGCAATATCCAACGCTCTTTGTCAATGGGGTTGAGGAAAATTAATCCAACTTCTTTCTTGACTCGTTTTCAATCTTCATTTTCTACTCATTGAGGTCAAATTGATGCTCGTCAATGCTTCACAATGTTCTTTCAAGGTCAAGGCAATTACGGCGCATTGTTATTAGCTGCAAATTCAATCTAATTGTCTGTCGCAAGGCGTTTACTTCAGAAGCCCGCCCGACCGTTTTATTGTCTAGGCCCTTTCGATCTGACTTCGGGAATGCCTTTTTTCATACTCGAACAGAAACTCCCTATGGCTTTGTGGATGATACTATATATGCACTTTCAACGGCACATGGCAGAGCTGGCATAGCTGTCATACGCATTTCGGGCTCTGCATGCCTCGATGTATGATAGCTCCCTTCAACATTATGGACTCGTTTTGATATTGATCAATTTATAGATTTATCGAAGCTTGTGTCCCTCGAAGCCGATTCCCAAACCACGATACGCCTCTGTAAGAGCACTCTACGAAGCGACCAGCAACTCATCTCCAACCATTCTCGACTCCGATGCATTAGTACTTTATTTCCCCGCCCCGAAGACTGTTACAGGTGAAGATGTACTGGAGTTACATGTACATGGAGGTCCAGCTACGGTAAAAGCAGTGCTTGGTGCGATTCCCAAATCGAGATCCTCTGCGACAATTCGATATGCTGAGCCTGGCGAATTCACTCGTAGAGCATTTCAAAATGATAGGTTGGATTTGGCACAAGTGGAGGCTTTAAGTGATACTTTGTCTGCCGAGACAGAACAACAGCGTCGCGCAGCCGTGAGAGGAAATTCTGGGAACCTTGGACGTACATACGAGGCTTGGCGTCAACAACTGTTGTATGCGCGTGGGGAACTGGAGGCATTAATTGATTTTTCTGAAGACCAACATTTCGATGAATCCCCAACAGAACTTTTGTCCAATGTCACGGCGCAAGTTGAGGTTATGTTGGAATCAATTGCAGCACATGAGTCAGCAAGTCACCGGGGAGAATTACTCAAAAATGGAATTAGAATTTCATTATTGGGACCACCCAATGCCGGCAAAAGTTCCTTGCTAAATCAAATCGTCGGCAGAGAAGCGTCGATTGTCAGTCATGAGGCTGGGACAACTCGAGACATTGTTGAAGTCAACTTAGATATTCGCGGCTACCTCTGCACGTTTGCGGATACAGCCGGCCTGAGGACTCAAGTTTCCCTGGCTGGAAGTGGCGAGAATGACTTATTAATCGGGCATGTTGAATTGGAGGGTATTCGAAGAGCGAAGGCGAAAGCAAATGAGTCAGATGTCATTATTGCCCTCGCCAGCATAGAGTGGTCAGATTTACGGAACGGGTGGGAGATCCGCTATGATCTTGAGACCTTCGAAATTGCGGCCCGGGCCTCGAAATCCATGATTGTTATTAATAAATCTGATTCAGTAACTCCTGAGACACTGTCAGAACTTATAAACGACTTCAAGAAGTCTAAAATTGGGACATTCATTCAAGAACGCATCCCATTGATGTCACTATCCTGCAAAGATGGTCAAGCTTCAACAACCCCTGGAAGTATCAGTCAATTTATTGATGAAATTGTTGATATTTTCAGTAACATGACATCTCTACCAATAGATCTCGAGGATTTACTTGGAGTTACTGAACGTCAGCGCCAACTTCTCACAGCCTGCTCAGCCCACTTGTTAGATTTTATGGACGAAGCACGGCAACATGTAGATCAGGAACATGAAGTGGATATAGTTTTGGCGGCTGAGCATCTGAGATCTGCTGCCAATTGCCTGTCTCGAATCACTGGTAGGGGTGAAGCTGGGGATGTTGAGGAGGTTCTTGGTGTGGTTTTTGAAAAGTAAGTGAACGTTACCCATTTTTTCCTATTCTGTACGTACAGTGGATTGATTTTTCGGCCCCCAGATTCTGTGTTGGCAAGTAGACACGCGAAAGGATTATGGTGCAAATTACAAGGCAGATTTTAGAATCAGGAAAGGTATAGAATTTATCTTTACTCGGTAGAATACCAATTTGTTAACAATAATACAAAATTTGTGAATCAAAGAAGAGAAGGAAGAAGATCTATGTAATGCAATGAAACCAACACTCAAGAAATGCCCAAATCATAAATCAAAACTCCATCAAATGCATCATGAATCATCCATCCATCAATCTTCACCAATCCCAAATCATCCCCAAGATCGCCTCCAAACTATGACTCGCCCAAATCGCCAAATCCCAATCCATACAACCGCACCCGAGATGCATGCAGCTGCAATGCAACCAAACTCGCCAATCTGAATGCCACCCCAAAATATCGAAACTCTGGTACCGGAATGAAAGGCAAAAGAAGAAACGTTGGAATATGCTGGAAATTGAGAGAAAAAACTAAACTCCGATATATGCAGTCGTGTACAGGTATGCTGAAAAATGGATGCGATATATGCGATACAGGTGCGCGATAAAAGAGAGGAGAGTCGAAGGGAATATCCGTGAGGACGTATGCATCGGTGATAAATCTTAAGGGTTTGGAGTGGTAATGTTAATGTGTGTGGATAGATGCCGAAGAATGGAAAATTGATCTATATGTCATAACGAGATTGAATAGGAAATCGAATATGCGAAAACGCCGAAGATGCGTGGTCGTGAGACCGGTTGTTTATTGTATGCTAATATTGTGATTGTGTGCTGTGTTGCCAGTCTAGATGTCTATGGTATTGTATTGTATGCGTGTCGCTGAAGTCGCTGCAGAATACCCGAATGAGAATGAAGGGGTTAACCGAACAAATGTTTGAAGGTGGTTTGAAGACCTTAGGATCGGATGCACGGGAACAATTTAGTTGTATCCTCCTCGTCCGTCTTCTTCTTCGTCGTCATCTCCGTGACGGAGAGATGAGATGATGGGGCGGAAGTTGTCTTCGTCCTCGCCGTTGTTGTTGGGGCCGTTGTAGCCTCCACGACCAAAGTTTAGAGGGGTAGAGGTGGTGGAAGAGAACGTGGTGGAGGTGGAAGTTTGGGCAGCCATTTTTGATATTGGTTTGTTGATGTAGTAGTTGATATAAATGTTGTTATTGATGAAGTGAGTTGAGTAGATGACTGTGAGCGCGAAGGCGAGACTATCTGCTATGATGCTTTATATTGTATTGAAGTGAAGGCTGTTGGTGATGATGATAATAAAACTTCAACTCAGGAAACAACCCTCCTCTATATACTTTCCTCCTCTCCCATCCACACCTACATCTCGAATAACCAAAGATATTTCAGACTCACAATGACGACAACGCCTCACCTCATCTTACTCTGGCCCCAGTTACTATCTCTAGGAATCCAAGAACCCATGGAATCCATATCAACCCACGCTAAGGTAAGAATGAGATGTATTTTCAGGCAGTGAATATCTAGATAAGTAATAAGGTAAGAAAAGGAATAAGATGATAAGAAATTGAGTAATGAGCTTGCAGTAACTCCCAAAACCACCATCAGATCCTGACAAATCCGCTCATTGAGTGCCATGATTCCCTGGTCCATCCAGGTCTATCTGGTTCTGTTTTCACGCTCACCAGTAACAAATCACCAAGTAACTACTCGCTGCAATGTCAGATACCCATTGTGAGTAGGTACGGTATAATCTCTCAGCCTCCCTCACGAAACGAACTCTGCAGTCAAGGTACATGCGACCATGCAGTTGTGATGACTCCCAAATCTATTTTTTGGTCTGTTAGTGGAGTTGGTATTATATCTTACATGTACTTTTGGTGGAGCATGGCCATGGCTCTGGTCATCACATTGCAATCCATTCCCATTGCCGAAATCCCTGAATGCCTTTCTTTGGTACTTGGAGGAGCGGGGACTATCTTGGCACGTCGAGTTAGAGAATATCTAATTGCGTTGGTAGAATCGAGAGAATGGCTTTGCGGTGGAGAGGTAACACTTTGTTATCGTTACTTTCATGACTAAAGTAGTTCAAGATGCATGCATCCGTCCTATGTGAATCATCATATTCTAGTTGCAAAATTACAAGGGATTTTTGGAATCAGAGATACAGTGGAAAGTAAAAGTACGAACGATATGCATGTAGAGTACCTTACATCTCATCAGGTTCCATCCACCGATCGTCCATAACACGTTTCCTCCTGGGATTATGATATGCCATCTGTGTAAATCTCACCCTCTTCCCTCCAATCAGTCGACTCCAAAACAATGGACATTTGATGGCCTTAAGGCTAATCTTACCAGGTTCTAGGTTTACCAACACACCACTGTATCTCAGCCCTATGATCTGATCTAAAACCAGGGGACACTGACATATCGGTTATTTATATCCCAGTCCAATTGTTTGGATATGGGCGTGGAAGGAGTTGAAAAATCCTTCTTTGAGCAAACTGTTATGTTAGTGGCTTGTGCAATACATATACTGCACATGTATGATTGATTATTTTCAGTGTGGCTCTTTCGAAATACCTACCTAGATAGGCAATAGTTGTGGCACATACGTAGAACAAAAGTTAGTTCATTCTACCCATGATCTTTTACGTGTTGCTTGGCTAGCTTGGCTTACACCTGAATTCCAAACGGCGCTGGTAATGAAAGCCAAGCTACTAAGGACGAAACTACTCCTTCTCGTAAGGCATTGCACGATGCTTGCCTCTTTCTAGTTTCGCTCTTTCGACTGGATTAAAGTCTTCTTAAGCCTTGGAAGATAGGGAGCAAACGAGAAACAGGCGAAAGAATCGCACCAGAACGTTGTAAGCTTACTACCATGTCTCCTCGGCACCAAAGTATGTCTGTTTAGACTATCATTATATCTCGTTCAAAAAATATGGACCTGGCAATCCTTGCGGAACAAGCCATCTTCATCACATTCACCGAACATCCCAATGAAGAAACTCTGAAGGCTTTCATATATGTACTGTATACGTACTGGTAGCTCGCTTAAAAACACAATCAAAATCTCCATGCGATGAGTGGGAACCACAAGGGATCTTTACGAATATGCCAATGGGAGTGGAGTGAGAATTCCCCGGATCTGGGTTTCTAATCTATCGTACGGCGGGAATAGTCCATCCATCCATCCCTCCACTAGAAGTATATTTTTGACGATTGGAGGATTCCCGTATCTGCCTAGGAAGTACCATGGTAGCCACGAGAACCCCATCACCATGAATAATAGCCTCACTTAAACGAGATTACTTTGAAAGGACTTTACAGTACCAGCATCTACAGCCAGATCTCGTATGGGCACATCACGAACCCGTTTCATCATAGCTCGTTTTATTTCATCCGATGTGTTTGCTCCTACGTTCATTGCGTTGTAGCGTTACAGTGCATATGTATGTGCCTGGCATACCATGTGCGTACGAGTGCTCCCCGACCCCGACCCAGACCCCGACCCCGACCCCGAGTTCGCGTATTTTCGTTTCAGTCATAACTGTCATGATCGTAGCCGATGGTAAGTCACCGCGAGTTTGCCCGATTGGAATCCCATCGACTCATTTTGAATGTTTGGCTGTACCTGCGTCGCGCCCTATGCATATTTCTAGGGGTTGATGCAGATGGACGGCGGTGAAACTCGCCGATATGACTCTTTTTTCAGGGGCCATGTGCGAATCGCGGAATTAATTGAGATGTGGTTGAACGGGAGACTTATAGAGTTCAGTTCAAAGTTCATTTCTATGATGAAGGTTCTGGATATCCGTACCACTTGTTGCCTATAGTATTCTTTAACAGATATATAAAGAACTTGTGATTTGATCTGATAGTCGAGGTCATTGATCCCATAATACCTACTGCCACCACCCCTGAACCCCCATTATCCTGCGGCCGGCTACCGTGACAGTAAGTAATGTCTATCGCAAAATTTTTCTCATTTCTAATCCCTTCCGTATTCCTACACTCCAAATGAAAAAGCTTGTTCCATTTCCAGGGGCATAATGAAGTAAAGGATAAGAAAACACTCATAAGATGATGATGATTGATAAGAGAGGCTGGCGTGCATGGGTCTCTGGCTGAGTAAACATCATCATCAATCAGCAACAGCGAGATGAGAGGTCATCAATTTAGCACTGCCCACCGAGAACCACCGAGTCGGTCATATCCTAGTCGAGAATTGTACGAGAGAAATATCATGATTAGATGTATCAAAAAGTAGACTGTTCAAGGGTACAAAAGGTGATAGTGGCCTTATGAAAGTACCTCGCAGCTAATTTCTTAATCATCAGTACTTCGCCGTGACCAGAATTCATCTCCCAAGCCCTGAATCCTAGGTCTTCAGACAGCCATTCCACTGTAATCACCACATACACCCATCATATCGCAGAGTTCCTAATGGGTTTCAAATGTCAAAATCTCATCCGAGCAGAAGTGTTCACCGATGGGCTCCTCCGAATCTTATTCTAATTATCGAGGTAGTACAGAGCTCATCACAGTGCACTTCCGAGTCTTCAAAATGGAACGTTACCTCATGGCATCTATCTTACCTCGCGACACATGTTGTAGAGTAGTGTGATTAGCGTTTTAGTGCTCATCGGCAGTTTGAACGCTTAGCGGATTGGATCACCAGTGGATTACAGTGAATGGGTGCCAAAGAGATGGAATCCCGTAGAGAACCAGAGCTGGAAATGTTTCGAATTGCGAAAACTGAATGATAGGTTGCGGATGTCATCAATTAGCGCCCGCTTTAACAAACCTAGATTGGAGAAACGAATTAGATGGAGAGTTGTGCCAAGTCTCGTTGGATTGATCTTTGGGCTTTATATACTATTTATAGAGTTGGGGTGGAAAATTATGTTATTAATGGCAGATATTGTTTGATGATCTAAGGTTGTATGAATGGGTACTGACCCTTATTGGAGTAGACTGCGAGAGGCAATAATAGATACTTCAAACCTTCAACTTTCGATCTAATTCTGCTCCATCCCTCCATCCACAGATTATACTTTCTGAGTCTGTACGCCAGAAATAGCTTTCTATATGTATGTTGGGTGTGATGTGATATGAAGAGTAATCTGGTGGGGTAAGGTTACTACAGTATTGTATTGTATTGTGGAGATTTACCTTGATGAAGGAGGTGGAAACGAAGCGCGAGTCTAACCGAAAGTTGTATTGGATTACACTATCAATCGCAACATGAAACTAAGAAGGGCATTCAAAACTCATCATTCTCTTACAACCTAATCAGGATAATTTCCCGAAACCTATCCACCCGTACTGTATTAGTTTCCGCCCATTTGTTTGTCCATCTACATAAGGTTATACCTAAATTTGGGGGCTGAGCGAGTATCCCAGCCACACATCTCGAATCATCATTTAGGGAGTCTTACGAGACATGGCTACCAAGGATACAGCACTAGGCATAGAATCTAGGGTAGTAACCACAGCAATGGAAACCAAATGGTATCCTAGCCTCCTTCCTTCGCGCAGAATTACGGCACGGTACTTCTCGTATTGCCCTTCGAGGAGGTAGAATTCGGTACCCGGTACCACATGGCTCCCTGTCAAATCTCACATAGCCATATCCAAACATCGTATCTAATACTTGATGACAGCAACGCCAAAACCGCGCTATGTAGCGCGGTGCAAAAGAAGGCTTACTTACAGAAGAAGAAGACGGTCCCAAACGCCGAGATTAAAGTACTTTTCCTCCCATAGGCGTTCTTTCCGTCAAACCATCCTGTGATCACGTACACAAAAGTGCAAGTAGACCCCAAAGATGAGGCTCAATCGCTTTCGCATTAGAAGTTGGTGCGAGGAACCCTGTTGCCATGTGGTCGGCAAGCACGGAAAGGGTAGGCGGCAACCATAATGTATGAGATGAGACGACAACACAGGTGTTGGCACCGTGGCTCGAACTGTCTTGGGTGGGGGTAGGGGGGGTTGTTTCGGGGGTCTTAGGGTGTTCTTGAAGGGGTGCTGTCAGATTTGAGTGGGATGGAGAGGAGCACGTTTTTATTATGGGGGTTTCGTGATTTGGGGATGGCTAGTGAGTGCTATGGTATAATGCTAGGAGAAAGGATAGGGCTGTGTAATGGATCTGGGAAAGATGAGATGATTCAACATGGGTTCGGATATAGAATAATAATGTGGGGGTTAATAAGCAAAAAGTATTGTTGCGGTGAAGTCTCCTGTGTTTAGTTCTTACTCCGTACATGTACTGTATAGATCGCCGAGGTGGAGAATACACTGGATGATGAAGGCTTGGGACAGGATTGGAAGTTAAGAGTCATACCGAAGGAAGAGATTCGGATAATGTAACCTAGATATTATATTATGAGGTGTGATGACTTTTAAATGTACAGATTGAGAAAGACATGTAAATAGAGATCTGAGTGGCGAGGGGCAATGAATAAAACAGTGAATAATGTTGAGATATTTGGAATAAGATAGACGGCAATTGAAATTGGAATGGAAGCCTAAATTTCATGATTTCAAAGCCTTCTTGTAGTCTTGAAGTTTGTAATGATCGTTTGTCATTAATTCCCATTCCATTTGCTTCCATACCAACACGTTGAGAAAGCTCCGCAGTGTTGATGGAAGGTTCAAATGAAGTAACTAGAATAGTTATGATTGCTTAGTCAAAGCTTTTTTGAAAACCGGACTTTCGATAACCTTTGACCAGTCATGTAGCATTGTTGTGTTAATGACGCTGAGATTAACCTCCTCTCCAGCTCTAGTAGTCATTTCTTCTTCATAATTTGAAATGGCAGAGGATTGCTGGACATATGTCTTGAGGGATTCGACAAGTTTTCCAGCATCAGCAATGGAATGGTTGAAACCTTGACCTCGTTCTTTGCACAAGTCAGTCTACATGATCAAAACGAGCAATCGAAACTTACGGTAAGTCATTGGATGAGCAGCATCACCAGCTAAAGTTACTCTCCCATTTCTATTATCCCATTTGTGATTTTCCTCCCTCGGATCCCACACCGCAAGACCAAAATGCCAGACTGGTTGATCTTCGGGTAACCATTGAAAAGCGCTTTTCCAAGGCTCCGCATAGCCTTTTCCCATTTCCTTGACCTGCTTCAATCTTGCCGCATCATCGAATACCCTTGCTTCTGCATCCTGTGTTTCTATACTTGAATTCCACGAGATATAAAAGAAGAATGTCCAGCTTTCCGGTTTTTCCGGATCAGGTGCATCTTGAAGACCAAAAAAAGCAAAGAGGTTATTGGGGTGAGGTGCTGCCAAAAACAAAGGGTGAAATGAACGTAAGAAGAGAGCTTGATCTTCAGTGAATCTTGCTTGCACAAATGTTGCTGCGTATGGAAGTCGTGTATTTAACGAATATTTGGGACCAAGGAGTAGTCTCCTAACCGTTGACCTTGCGCCATCTGCACCAATAACCAACCTGCCGGTTATATGTTGTCCATCCTCGAATACACATGTTACCCTCTTTCCGTCGGCTTCATATACAATACTTTCCAATCGTTTATTCCATCTGATGTCAAGCTGTTGGGTCAATAGAGCACGAAGTTTGGATCGTCGCAATCGGTGGAAGTATGGAATTTGTGGGGCAAACATTACCTCTGATGTTGCGCCATTCAGGAAAGATAGAGTATCGAGGGGTTTTGTTGGTGTGTGCGGATCGACTTGACATGATTGTAATTTTTGAAGGGCAAATTCGGGTATCAAGGACTTCAATGTTTTCATTCCCCAATGAATTCCCATGTTCCAGTCTCGTTGTCCCGGGATTGAAACTACCGCATTTCTTTCACACACAATTGTCCGTATTCCTTCCTGGTATCGCGATTAGTGTTTGCGCATTGTTGGATGATAGACTTAACAACTTTGATAAGACCGTGTGCTATGGCAAGGCCTGTACACCCTGAGATACGCCATAAACGGTGAGCAAGCACTCAATATGCAGGGTCCATTTTCAGGGCCAAATCTGTACCTGCTCCAATTATAATCACCGGCTCCGCAAAACCTGGAGGGAAATCCTCAATATTCTCCCCCATAACTTTGTCAAGATGTTGCTCGATGAAACGAGGAAATTTGCACAAATTCAAAGAGATATTCGAGAGACAGTAAAATCTGAGCTATGGAATTGTGGCGCAAGATGCCAATTCCACATCAGATCATGAAGGGAAATCATCTACTTGGAATCATGCCACCTTCATTCATCCTTTGCCTACATGAGGACCAAACAAAGCAGGAGTGTTGCGCGGATGTTATAGGGGCTCAAATTGTGATTGGATTGATGGGTGAAAATGACATGATTTGTATTGGTGTGCATTGTGTAACATCTTGGAGATGCGGGGTTTTTGGTTCGTTTTAGTATCGGTTGAAGTCCCAATTTGTCCCCGAAAATACTCTGGAATCCACTTTCAAGTAGGTGGATAAACTTCCATTGCCATTTATGGCTCCATAGAGCCGAATTATCCGAATCAATGATCTCATATTATTGTTTTGAGCAACTGCTCGAGGGGGAAAACATATAAGTGCTCTATATTGGTAGAGATGCCAGAGAAAGGAAGATAGCTTCATGCTTCACTCGTAGGCTTGTAGCGGATGGGTATGCGGGTCAACATAATGCAGATTGAAGCGACGCCTCCTACGTGCATCTTTTACTTTCGGCTCCCCTCCGTGCCACTTGGTATTCTCTTTCCTCATAAAGAATTTTTTTTTTGCTATCCGAGGAAAGATGGTATCTCGGTATACTTACCGTCTTGACCATCTGTGAAGCTGAGAGCCATTGTACGGCTGTAGATAGTGCTCTGCCAACCACTCTTCGCCTTTTCCCACGGATATTGTTTGTATATGCTTTATCAAAAACAAAGTAATAGAGTCTTTCAAGCATTTATTAGTTTCGTGTATAAATGGAAAAGGGGTCCTTTAAATTATTGAATAAGCACCGTGAATGTTTGTAACCCGTGGCTAGTTTCGGTAGAGCACTAAACGGAAGAATAGAAGAGTGACATCAGATTCGGAGGCGAAGTTTCCCAACAGTTGGCACAAAGATAAAATTCCGACCTTATATCTACAACCGGATTTTAACTCGCAAATTTGAAGAAGATAATCGCACGATGCAGCCAGAATCATCGGAAACATCAACACACGCAGCATCCCCCTCAACCCTCGTTCCGGAAACAGCTTCGGCGCATGATTCGGCGTTGGAATTATCGCTTTCCGAGTCACAGCACGATGATTCGGGTACCCCTTCCAATACTCAAAGTTTCGAAAACGGCGACGATGAAGAGGAAGAATTCTCTGACGATCGTGATTCCGCCTTCGGGGGCTCATTGATAGGTTGTGATACTGAAACTTTAGCTACTTATATTACAGATTATCGTTATGAGAATGGGAGGCGTTATCATGCTTATCAAGATGGAGAGTACTGGGTACGCTCAATTGCCAAAAGACTTCCACTCTTGACAAGGATATTGATTGTTACTATAAAGGGCCCGAACGACGAATCTTCGAGTGATTCGCAAGATCTTGCGCATCATATGTATATGATGACACTAGATGGTAAACTTCATCTGGCTCCGATTGAGAATCCACAAAACATATTAGAGTGAGTAATTCAAGCTCATGAGTTTTGCCAATCCTGTTGTTTTCTGCTTTTCCTGATATTCATTCCATTGATGTATCGTGTGTCGTCCATAGCTCTCAATGATACAAAATTTCTTTGAATCTTAGCCTCGAACTAATTTTTGACAGCGTTGGAACTGGAACTGGGATATGGGCAATGTAAGTCTAAATCAGTGAGATCACCACCCAATTGCGATGCTGATCATCCCCAGAGAGATGGCTGAAGCATATCCTTCTGCAAATGTAATCGGCACCGACCTTTCACCAATACAACCTCTCTTCGTCCCACCAAATTGCGCCTTCGAAATTGAAGATCTCAATCTTGAATGGACTTATCCTAAAAACCATTTTGATTTCATTCATATACGGGAATTATTTGGCTGTGTAGTTGATTGGGATGTCTTCTTCTCAGAAACTCTTTCATGTCTGAGACCAGGTGGTTATGTCGAGATCTTGGAGCATAGCGTATGGCCAGTTTCAGATGACGATACAGTGAATGAGAAGAGTTTCTTCACGAAGTGGGGCAAAACAGTAACGGGGCTTGGCGAAAAGTTTGGGAAAAGCTTCACTATCTGGGAAGAAAGTAAGGCGAAAATGGAGGCGGCAGGATTTGAAGATGTGGTCGAGGTGAGATATAAGTGGCCGATGAATCCATGGCCTAGCCCTGAGCATAGAACGAATGGCAATGATGGAAACAAGAGATGGGAAGTTTTGAAAGAGTTGGGACGTTGGAATCAGTATAGGCTTTACGAAGGTGTAGAAGGGTTTATGATTAGATTACTGACCGTGGTTGGAGGCGTATGTACAACTTTGCTATCCCTCCCCTTTGAAGTGGCCTTTTGCTGATTTTAGATAGTGGTCATACGAAGCTGCCCAGGTATTCCTGGCTGAGATGAGGAAAGCGCTAAAAGACGAGAATATCCATGCATACCTCGATGTGTGAGTTACGTTTCTCCTACAAGGTTTCAATGCTGATAAGAGTAGTACTGCTGTGTATGGTCGTAGACCAGAAGCTTAAGGTGAATCGAATTCGCCTAGCATCACTGCTTCTATACTATAGATGTAGCCATTGAACTGGGATACATAAACAGTGCGCTATGGTCTTATGATATTCCAAGTTCAAGAATATTGTCATCGATGGAAGTTTAGATTTATGAACAGGAGGCATTTCTTTTGGGTCGTGTCACTTGATATGATATGCGGGCGAATGTGAAATCCAAGATTCACCCAGGACGCAGTAGAGATTCTCTTTGCGCTATACCCAGAGTAATTCGAAAATCATTCCCAATCTTTTTGAGCCACTCGGTCAAAAACCCGGATGTTCGTACATATATCTCTTTCAATTTCATTCTACGGTTTGTGTCAGAATGAACCAACCATATGTAGATACAGCTCAAGAGGCTGCTCACCGCGACTTGCATATGACTTTTTGAATTGAATGATTGGTTGGCACTAATGCATTTGAAACTTCTGTAGCTTGACAAGGAGTGTATGGGTCAAGCCAATAGATTGAAAAGGGAAATATACGGGAGCGCATGGGTGTCAAACAACCAAATAGGAATTTTGCGAAGAAAATGAGACGTGCAACAAAGGTTTCAATTAATAATGGATTGGTGACGAAAAGCTCTGGGTTCAAATTGTAGATGGGCGGATGGGCGGATGGATGGATGAATGGATGGATGAATGGACGGATGAATGGATGGATGGGTTTTGTATGGGCAGGTTATGCTTGCTGGATGAGAGAGTTCTGTTGTGGATGAAAAGAGGAAGATTGATTTGTTGCTTTGTTTTCACATGTAACCCTCTTGACACTTGAGTGCTTCCATGAGTAAGGTTACCTTAGTCGGACACGTGATTGATTTGGACTAGACTATTCTCAGTTAAAGATATCCATCACGTGTGTCTGGCCTGTTCTATTTTGCTAATCAATGTCTAGTCCTGATGAAGGTATAAGTGCGGCTACAACGAAACAACTTTTTTGATGAAGAAATGTTTGTTCAACTGGGCGCGTGCTATAAGGTCAGCAGATAGCAAGGAGCTGTTCTTGCCAGAAATCTCCAGGGCTTCTGTTTCCCATTCACTATCTACTTAGCAGTTCTATTGCACAAATTGAACAGCTTACAGCAAATCCAAAAGAAAAAGCTTTAGAAGGGCCGGCATCATGAAAATGACTAGAAGTCGTTCATTCAATCCTGACATGACATCGTAGCCATATCAGGGAATGGAAGGGCTTCACGCAAAACAAAAAACTATCAAGTATTGAACGATCTTTATCCTGATGTTCTTTGGGGTCACTGAAACATGTTGTGACAGTGATTCCTTCACTAAGCTTAATGTCGAGCTATGGGAAAATACTTCGGGAAGCGGGAAGCCATTGATATGAACCTTCATTCTGATTACGATTAATTGGCTGTGGAAACCGCGTTGCATGCATTATCGGCAGCTAGTCCGTCACTTCATCTTGAGAGAGATGTTGATGTTTCTAAAAGTAACACCTGTTTTGCTTATGTACTTCTCTTGGATAGTCCAATAAAGCACCCGAGATCGTCCAGTCTCCGCTATGTAACAGTCACAGATCACTATCACGAAATTAGACTCGAGCATGAAAGAGCACGTAAGTCACAAATCATTGTAAGTTCAGGACTATCGGGTATCAAAGGAATCGGTTGATTTTAGGATCATGTTTAGCGATCGAAGCGAAGTAATAGACCTTTTGGACATAAAGAATAAGGTTTTAGTCCCAAATGGCTGGTCAAAAACTATGTGTTTCATAGAGTCGCTGTTGGGCTGGATTTTGGGTATGACCAGCCGCGACCTGGGATGACTCTTCGGACACTTTGCAAGAATGAGCGGTTCAGCAAGCTATAGATTTCTGAAAAATTAGTTCAAGCCATGATTGAGTTATCTGGCTAAGCTCTTGAATCTTTCAAACGCGGGAACACACAATGTACAGCCAAAAAATCCGGTGGCACATTTACAGCCTTTTATATCCCGAGTCTTATTGGATTATCTATGTTAGCAAATGTACTACTGCAAGGATATGTGCTACCATATCAAGTGCTTAGAAATATATCATTGTATGAAGTACAATTCACTCCGCAGAAGTTTCTCCGGAATGTCTCTTGTGGGAGCGTAACGGGTCTGTTTATATCTGTCCTAGCTTGTAGCAATGGTACTATCTCAGATATTGCATATAGTTGTCAAAACGCATGAATAGGCGATATGGATTAGTTTTTAATGTTTGGCATGTTGGGATGTTGATGGGCATTGTGAGCGGGGTATACCCAGACATGCTTCTGTAGACCTCAAAACTATCGTATATAACTATGACTACCTCCTGGGCCTGTTGCGCCGATTGCTATATTCCAATTTGCAAGTCCACTTAACGCTAGCGGGTGAATTTCACTGGGAGGTCGATTGTGTCATGCGGATGCGCGAAAAACACCTTCTATGCGCGGCCTTATATTTTCTTTCTCCCTTTTGTTTCTTGAATTCACACGGTTGTCTACCTATCAACTGCTATACATAATTGCTTGCGATCGGTTGAGAATGACTTCTTTGGAGGATCAAACCAGAGGAATTCAGAATCTGCGGAAGAAGAATCAGAAATCCGTTTAGATAAGAATCACTGAAATCTATCTATCTATCCAGATGAACTGAAAAGCATTCTTGAGTATATATTATACACCGCAGATATATAAACTTACGCGTCAAGCTGAGCATGGCCATCTCAAGACAAGCGGGCACAAGCATGGAGCAGAAGATGAAAATCCACCTATGGAGGAGATCTCAAAGACGAATGAAAAGGGGGGGCTTGACCCTTAGAATCGACTTACTCACGATCCTATATTAACTGAATTTGAGCAGCCAGCGGCATCTCGATTGGATGCTGAGAGATCATTTTTACCTCTGATAGATTCTGACAACCAACATATCATTTCAGCAGCAACGAGGAGTGTTTCACTATGCACAAAAGATGCTACAAATCCTGATGATCGGATATTTCCTGGGCTCGAATCCTGGATATGGTATGGGTATCTGTCTAAAAAAGATTCAAATGTTCACAACTAAAACCACTAATGGCAATGTTAAAAATGCCCTTGTTACTGCGGATTAAACTGAATATGTAATGAACGGTCTCTCTGCCATCAACAAGTACAAAAATCGTCCTTATATTGCTGAGTGACCAAATTTGAGATTTTATGCTGATTTCCTATTTATAGTGAGTTCTCACCCTTCTCATTAACTAAAATCAATCTTCTTCTGCTCTATGTTAGTTCTTCTCAGCCCGGCCATGATTCTTGTTCAGTTGATATGAGCTGATGATTATCAATGGCAGTGGAACACATGGAGATATACCTTACAGAATTCAATCCCGATAACCTTAGTGTGGTAAATCAGATCAACGAAGTATCTTCGTTATCGCTCGAATTTGAAAAGGCTGCGGCTTGACATCACCATGCCAATAATAGATGGTCTCATCGCCTCAGGTCATTTCCGTGAATACGAAAGCACAAATAGATTAAGTCGACGTCGAATCATTGCTCTGACGTGTTTTGGTACTGAGGAATCTAGGAGGGATGCTGCGTTGAGAGGTGTTGATTTGTTTTTGACTAAGTCTATTAATATGAAATTTTTGAAGCCAGTGGTGGGCTTGGACGCGGCGTTTGTTGCTGATGAGGGGATGACTGAGTGTATGCAGGCCGTGAGAAGGGATGGGAAGCGAGGGGCGATGGGTGACGGTGAGGGGCTGTGGGGAGAAGGGATTAATAGGTAGGGTGGCATGGATTGAAAAGATGAATATTGATGTGGAAGGGGGGAGGGGGAAGTGTCGTTGTCTACTAGGTATGGATTGTTCTTCCGCTTGTAGTAGCTTGATTCAGTTATATTATTTTCAGGATCTGTATCTTTGAAAAATTGATACGAGAATTTTGGGTTTATGAGTACCAGAATGTCTAAAGCGGTTATTCTCTCTTATTGTCTACTGTAAGGTTATATATATCCTAGGTAGACAGACTTATCAGAACTAATGCCTAGAGAATGCAAGTTGAACATTTACTTCTAGTACAACAGTATCAATATTATAACCACCATTATCTCAACCAGAACCAGATTCTGATATCAATTCAATCTATATGTTTCGCTAATCAAAGTATTTGTTGTGAAATAGCTAATCTTACATATGCTAGAGAGTAGATGGATGGTATTACAGTCAATAGTAACACATCAAGTATCAAGATTACACAGTAGGGTTCACCAGTTCATGTATTATCATATTACCAAATCCCAACAGTCTCTAATGGTTAACCTTACAATTCTCGAAACTTTTAATCTTGAAATTGAACACCAATCTAGCACTTGAACTAATTCTGTAGTACATACACTGGTGGTAGTTCTAGTGGTGGTACAAGTAAAGGGAATACTATCTAATTGTTAATTATACGGCAACTTCTCGTACTCCTCATGTCTCCAAACTAATATCGTGCAGGCTGGATTATTATGAATATCCACGGATATAATAATAGATGTCCGAAGAGAAACGGTTTATTCGATTCTACTAATCACATACGGAGTACTCTAGTCACTTCAATTGCGACTTTGTGACTCGGTAGATTCTAATCCCAGGGGGTCGCCAGTGGCTGTTTTCAGCTTGCATGAGTAGATCTATCTCGTTCTCCTTTATGAGTAGCCTTGAGATTAGTAGGTAGACCTACAAGCAAGTAGATTAACCTAGAGAACTAACCAATATTGTATAACCATAGCAACCTCCAAAATCAGAAAGATGATAGGTTAACGATAAAATGAAGTTTCAAACCAAAAATTGTAGAAAACGTTTGATTTTCATGTGAATGTTGCTGACGGAGATCACGAGTTGATGTTCTTATTAGTTCTACGGAGTAAGGTTGACCTTAATGCAAGAAAGTCGCCTGCCGCGCAAACAATCATCATGATTCAAAGAGAGACAACCGCGTCATACTATTGGTATCTAAGCCACAACCATCAATCATAATACAAAAGCGTCAAGATATAAAGCTTTTCATACCATCAATTTGGTATTCTGTCATATTTGAGGTTATTCAAAAGATATTTGTGTGCCAGACAGACTGCAGCGATATTTTCCAACATTTTCCGATATCGTGGTAATGACGTCGTCTTCCGCCCCCCCCAGATCCGTATCACCATCAAATAGCTTCTATGCCTTGAGCGACGACGAGGAGGGCGAATACAATACCGTCACGCATGTCGAGTCAGGTAGAGGGGTTAAGCTATTGTTTTCCAAGAGCAAGGTATCTATCTGTCCATCTATCCCAAGGTTCCCAATAACATAATGTATTGCGGTAGTGCGGTAGTGCGGGGTCAATCAAACAACTTAACCTGTGGCTGACTTCTCAATCATAATTATAGGTTTATATTCATCCCACACCATCTGCAAAAGATAATATACCGGGCTACATCGCTCTACTACAACAAAAGCCACCCCCAGATTCTCGTCCTACATCGTCTTCCGCCAAAGATGGAAGATCTAAAGCCAGCGCCTCTTTACTGCTTGCATGGCTTCCAGAATCCTCCCTTGGGGATGCCTTGAATACATATGTGAAGGTTGATCTATCAGAAGGCGACTCTCCACCAAAGCAATCATATTTGGTCCCACCTCCTCCAACAACTACCACCCATTCTGGCTCGATCGGACATTATGCCTTCGCCATACCCGTCTCGCATATTTACAGTTTACTCGTCCGACCACCGAGCCTAGGATGGTGGTTCGGAAGCGTCATAATCAATTCTCGAGCTGGAGATTCTTTCCCTGCCTTGTTTTTTCACGATTCAGAATGTCAGTCGACGATTTTGCAAAAGAAGAAGAGGACGAGGGAGTCCTTCGATCCTTTTGGGGTGAATGGGGAAATGTTCTGGGGTGGCGACGAGGTTTTGAGGTGGCTGAGACGATATGTGGAGATTGAGAGGAGTGGTGCGGAACCAAACATATACTTGGTGGAACCATCAGCTGAAGATAAAGAGGCTTTTGGAGACAAACCAGTTACATCAGCGCCAGTGGGAAGGCCAACGAGTAGTGGAGCTAGAGTTGGAAGTGCGGCTGGAACAGGTTCGAGTTCATATAGAAGTGCGCAAAGAGACGCGGGGATGGATCCAGTTACGAAGTTTGTGAAGGAGGCGGGGTGGAATTTGATGGAGAAATTTAGCAAGGTTACGACATTTACGAGGAGGACGGCCGATTCAATTGTTGAGAACCCTAAAATACCTCCGCAGGTTAGAAGATTTATGAAGAATCCCGAAGTCCAAACATTACAAGAGGAGTTTGATAGTGCAAGGATATATTTGGCACGATGGGCTATGGGAATTGCAGAACAGAGTGAGAGGGATAAAAATCAGAGAATATGGACGGCGAGAGATGTCTTAGAAATGGAAGAGACAGATGTCGGTGATTTTGAGTTATTGGAAACCGAGATGGGTTCTTTAACTATGAGGGAACAGAGAAAAACGGTAACATTGAGAGAGTGGAACAAATTCTTCGATTCAAGGACCGGTAGATTATCAGTCACAGTCGATGAAGTCAAGGAGAGGATTTTTCACGGCGGACTTGACCCCGAAGATGGAGTTAGAAAAGAAGCTTGGTTGTTCTTACTCGGTGTTTATGAATGGGATTCTTCGACTGATGAAAGAAAGGCCGTCATGGCAGCCTTACGTGATGAGTATGTAAAATTAAAGGGTGCTTGGTGGGATCGTCTCATTGATCTTGGAGGTGAGGGTGAAGAAGGGGAATGGTGGAGAGAACAAAAGAATCGAATAGGTAGTGAACCCCAATATCCTACTATCTTCAAGACTTCAAAAGGCTAACATGTCCCATTTCTTGGGGTTCTTGCAATAGAGAAGGATGTTCATAGAACCGATCGTAATATTCCATTGTTCGCGGGAGAAGATACACCACATCCAGATCCCAATTCACCATTTGCGGATGTTGGAACAAATGTTCATTTGGAACAAATGAAAGATATGCTTCTTACCTATAACGAATACAATCGCGACCTTGGATACGTACAAGGAATGTCTGACCTTCTCGCTCCCATATATGCCGTCATGCAAGACGATGCCATTGCTTTCTGGGGTTTCCAACACTTCATGGAACGCATGGAACGTAATTTCCTCCGGGATCAATCAGGAATGCGGTCTCAACTTCTTACACTCGATCATCTTGTTCAGCTTATGGATCCTAAACTCTACCTACATCTTCAAAGTGCAGATAGTACCAATTTCTTTTTCTTCTTCCGCATGTTACTTGTTTGGTATAAACGTGAATTTGCATGGTTGGATGTTCTACATCTTTGGGAGGTATTGTGGACGGATTTCCTGAGCTCAGGCTTTCATCTTTTTATTGCTCTAGCAATTCTTGAGAAACATAGAGATGTTATCATGACGCATTTGCAACATTTTGATGAAGTGTTGAAATATGGTATGTTTGCCTCTGAAACTGTAGTATTTTTGGAAATTGAAGACACTAATGAGGAGACAGTAAAACGAACTCTCCAACCAAATAGATCTTGAATCTACACTTGTCCGAGCCGAAGCATTGTTCCGTCGATTTCAAAGGACAGTTGAGGCTATTGATAAGAAATCCAATTTCCCAAAGCCATCTATTAGACACCGTGGTACACCAAGTACATCGAAATCTTCTGAGTCTTCTGCTTCTGGTGGTGTAACTAGTGGAGCTGATACGGGAAGTGGGACAATTGAAGGTGCCAGAAAAGACAAGGGGAAGACACCCACTCATGGGGAATTAAAAGATATGCCTGAGAGACCAAAGGTTATTAGTCAGGAGTTAAGAGATTTGTTAAGCAGAAAAGTGGTAGTGTTATCAAGAAAGGTAGTCAGGAGAGAAGGGGAAGGGTTGGTCAAGGTCCAGAAGTAATAATGAAATCAAGGGCATATGGAAATGGAAATATGGAACAGGCGTTACGATAATGAGCGGCACATACGATGGCTTACTTGGGTTGCAATTTTGGAAGGCCAGCGTATTCAAATTATATTACGGGTTCATATAGTATCACGGCAAAATAAATCAAGGAGGATCTTTCACAACCTTTCTCCATATCTTCACAGAAGTATCACATATGCTTACGATGGAGTTGGCATTATTTGGTATCTCACTGATCATAAAACCCTTCGCTTTGCTACGTAAACACATGAATATAAATATAAACACAACACCACCCAGTCGCCACATTGTTCTTCCTTTCCGAATTCCCACGCGTGAGAATTATCCGATTATCCTTCCAAATATGAGTACATCTTCTGATTGCCCACAGCTGTTGCTGTAGTTGCGGGGGGTGAGAGTCTGGGTACGGGTATGTCAATATTGACATCCACCCTATAAATTCGACGAGCTCTCCCGGCTACGAAGGAGATCCAGGGGTAAAGTGCGTAGCAGGGTATCAGCGGCGAAGATAGCGGGAACATAGGGCGTGGAAGATTTTGACGGGGATGGAGTGAAGGGGTATGTGTAAGTGTATTGTTAGGAATCAGCAGCTAGTTCTCGTGGGGGTCGTGGCTTTTGGCCGTTATTCTGGGGGGAGGGCAAGGTTAGTATGAGTTTGGGATGGGGAAGGGAGGAGTGGGGAGACGATATGTTGCGTACAGGAAATTGAATAGGTAGCCTAGTGTCGTCAGGGATTTTTCCGGGTCTTTATCTGGATTTTCGTTTGGTTGTGCGGGTTCTTTTGTGGTTGGTGGGATGGGGTGTGCACTTGCTGAGGATGAGGATATTGAATATTTATCTTGGGGGATGATAACCCAGTCATCGGGGTCTTCTTCTTCGTCTTCTTTCGCTTGTTGTTGTGTTTCTAGATTTGAGTTTAGGTTGAGATCTGGATTTGGATGGGTATGTGCATGAGAACTAGAATGAAATTCCGCGGCTAATATCTCGCTAATGCGAGGCTTAGGGATAGGTGGACGAATTCGAGGCGGTGCTTGAGGTTGAGTTCCCGAGTGAGGATTTGTGGACTTGGAGAGAGGGGCGTGGGATATGGGATGGAAACTTGCGGGTCTGGGTGCGGCGTTGAAGGTTTGGAGTTTGAGTTTGAGTTCGAATCAGACGATGTGGATGTAGATGAGGATCCTACAGTTGAGGTCCTTTCTTTTTCTTTCAAATCTTCATCATCCCCAAAATCATGCATTCTCCGACTCAAGCTCGAGGAAGCAGACGCGTATGACGAGTCCGGGGTCATAGTCGTCGAGGAATGAATCATCGTGTCATTTTCCCCGTCGGGGCTCCACTTCGCAGGTGAAGTCCTGGGGGAAAGGTAGATTCGACGTGGTGGAGTGAGGGGCGGTGGACGAGTTGGTGGTGGGGGGTACGGGGGGAGGAAATCTGAATTAAGTTCGAGGTCTGAGTCTGGGTCTTCAGGGGGAGGGAGGAAGATCCATGTTGGAGGGCGGGAGCGGTTGATTATTAGGTTGGTAGTGGGGGGTGTGCTGGGCATGGTTATGCTTTGCAATGATCTTTTGTTCCTGTTCTCGTTTGTGATTTGTGAGTTGTGTGAAGATATGATATGATATGCGAACAACCCAATTCCTTCCCTCATTAATCCGTACTCAAATATCAAATCCAAATCGATTTCCACATGCCAATATGCAATATCTAAGTCCAATATCCTTACGTCAAAGATTCAATCCAAGCTAAAGCAAGAACTCATCGTTAAGTTGAGTTTTCCAATCCAACCAAAAGTTCCTCACGCACACGAAAACATCAAGATTCCCACCAACAAATTTCTTTGTTCTAATTCGTGAACTTGATTATTATCCTGCTTTCTTTCTTCATGTGAAAACTTTATTCGTGGTAAGTTTGGCGGAAACTATGGTTCGTAATATTTGAGAGACTTCTTTGTTCTAATTTTCGATGGTTGCGGGTTCGACGGGAAATTTGTTTTCGGTTGGGTGACGGAGGGGACTTTTGGTATGTTAGTCAGGCTTCATGATCGTATGATGGGAAATCATTCAAGATTCACTGAAAAGGGGGAAATTGATATTGATGCTAAGACCATAATAGGCTCAGACATACATATGTATAGGAGCCACGATAGTAATTATTCGTACGGATTTATGGTTCCCGCTAAAAGTCGTCTATACTAGACGTTTCTTCTCTTTTAGCGAACATCTCAATACAATACAAGCGATATGCTATTCTGCTGATCTCTTGGATGATTATATCACAATCCAAGAACAACTTTCCTTTGCTTATCATCTCATATCCTTCCGTGCAATTAACCAAATCAAAGCATCAAATCAGCACGTTGAAATCACAAGTCACCAAAACTCAAATGACTAAAGACCACCTGGGCACAATCATAAACAATAAAAGCATCAATTATTTTGCATCTATTATCTATGCCAATACACTAGTACCCAGCCATAATAATCCAAAAAAGAATGTAATCATTTCTTCGTCTGCATTTATGCATGCATCCATCATGTATCGTAGCAATAGTTTCATACAAAATTACAATGTATTCGCTCCTGCTGGTCGTTTATCTTTTAATCCAATTCGTCATTCAGCCGCCACCTATCTCACAATGCAAGCACTTATAATACAACTCTCATTTCTCTTCTCTATCCCTGACTCCCACTTCCACTGGCTTTGTCACCCATAACATCAATGTAACCTCTCCCCTTCTTCCCCTTTCGGACTGTGCCCTTCCTTCCCGAATTGGCACTAGGTGGACCCAATAAATCATCGATACTTGACGCATTACTCATACCAGTATTTGGTCTACTGGGTGGTGCACTCCCGGTACTCATCAATCCTGCCAGGTTCCCACCCATTGCACTTCCATTACTTTGTGTTCTAGCCATAGCAGGAGCCATGGGAGGCTTAACTAATCCTCCATCTACTGTCGTTCCACCATCGCCAGATCCATTAGATGCTCTTTGAGGAGGTGCACTGGCAGAGCTTACAGATCGCGGCGGCATACTTAAACCAGCAGTTGTACTGGGCATAACTGTACCGCTAGCTGATCTAGGTGGACCTGTTGCTCGAGGTGGAGGTGGAGTTGCAGATGGACTAGGTGTATTTTCTGCACCTGCTTTTTTGTTGATCCATCGCTTGAGTTCGGGATCATAGACGAAACTGCTTTCCTCACCAAGCTTAGCTCTGATGGCCTTCTTTTCTTGTGAATCTGGTGCGGCTTCCTTCTTGCCGCCTCCGAACCAGGGGATACCCCAGCCTCTCTTTTGCGGAGCAGGGGCTTTGTCTTTTGCAGCTAATGGATTGTTAGTTTTAATAGAGAGTATGCTATGAAAAAAAAAAAAGGCTCACCATCTGCTTCAGCTGCTTTTCGGAAAGCTTCATCTGCTTCCCGATCTTTTTCTGCTTTAGTCTTTTCTCGGGGAGTATCTGTGCGTGCCTGAAGTGCAGGAACATCATCGTCATCATCCATAAAGCTCTTCTTTGGCTTTGTGTTGATAGGTGAATCAAGTTGTTCCATAAGGTTGGGTTCATATGATGGTGGTTCGTATCCTGTGCCTGATGAAGGCGGCTCGTAAAAATCCCCAGCTGGTGGCTCATATCCAGTCGAAGAAGGAGGCTCATATCCAGTTGCAGACGGAGGTTCATATCCACTACTGGGTGGCTCGTAATCTCCAGATTGTGGTTGAGATGTCTGTTGTCCATCATAACTTGATGGTTGTGGTGAGTCAAAGTTGGATGATAGGGCATCGACTGCAGAAGTAATGGCGTGAGGAGTGTAAGGGGAATCACTTCCAGTATATGGACTATAACCCTGTGTTGTGATATTGGTAGGTTGATTGTATTGTTGCGAACTTGGGCGATGCTCTGAAGACATCTGTTTTTGTGGTTCATAGATATTACGGCGAAATTCACCAGATGGTCTGCCCCCTTCCATTGAGGTTCGTGGTTGGGAACCATGAGATGAACTTGGCGGCTCATATGATCCTTGTGGAGTATATGTAGCAGCTGGAGCATATCGTGAAGATGCTTTTGTTTGTTGAGTTGCTGGTAAAATTCCATTGATGCCTAAACCTCCCCCTCCAGTGTAAAGAGCTACCATAAATGTCAGCAACAGATGGTGATCGACTTATAGTTGGAGTTCCACCAGCAATGCGTGCGAAAGGACCAATATCAGCCGAACTTCCAGCATTTGATGTGACATCATTGGTATCTTGTTCATCACCAGCAACAAACTTATTAAATGTTGCCCAGACAGATCCAGAGACCTTATCAATGCTAGGTTTGGAGATCCAAGAGCCATTTTCATCCTTAGGAGATGACTTTAGCCTGTTGCTAAGATCATCAACGGAGGATACCAATTGAGCATGATGATTATGGTGATCGTCTTGTTTGAGAAGTGATCGACGAAGCAATAATCTCACAATATTCCAAAGCCTTTTGTCTATGCCCATACTCTGCAAGAACTGTAGCATGGTGTAGTTTATAGACTGCCAAGTGCGGACAGGATATCATAATACTGGAAGTATTTGATAATGATAGGCCATACTCATAAACTTCACTAAGAAGAATTGGTTTTCCAATTCCCTATCGAAATCAAAGGGCTGTCTCAAATGATCAGAGCCAACGAGGACCATGTTGGTACTTGGATCATCAATGCCTCCAAAAATAGATGTGCTTCTTGCAAACAAGTAACAGATATGTGCAGCTTCAGCTCTACCATAGCCAGAAAGTAGTTTTCCTAGAGCAGTCAAAGCCTTACTATCATCTGTACTTCTATTACTGAGAACTAAACCAAGGGTCTCGCGCCATCTTATCGAGACCATCAAGGGCATCTTTTGAAGGAGTTGAAATGGTAGAGGTTGCTGACCATTTGGAAGCCCGCCCTTGCAGATGGTGGTACAAGTTCATCTATACTTTCTTCAAAGTTACCCGCAAATATCTCATACAGAGCCGCGAGAGGTTCAGTGTTGTCACCAACATTTTTTCACTTCCTTTTGTACAAATTCTTGGGCAACTTGCTTGTAGAGTTCTTTCGATACGGTATTAGAAATCAACATTGCATGTGCCCAAAGTCGTTTATCAACGGCTTCCCAGACAGCTTTCTCTCTCTCACCTCTTAATAGATGTTTTCTCATTCGATCTACAGAAGCCGGGTCCACGGGTTCAGCTTGTGCCAATGTGGAGGCTGATGATGAAATTCCGGAAAGATCTGCACCAGTTGCATACAAGGGCGATTCTTGTGGAACCTCATCATCGATACCTGGAGAAATGATAGCTCGGACAGCTTTATCGACAGTAGAATTTCCCTCCAAAACACCATCGTTCTCAATAAAGACTTGCAAAATCTTCCACAAGAGAAGGCGTTCTTCGGTACGTTTATCGTCATGAGAAAGCACTTGAACAGACCTCAAGTAAGATGCGTTTTGTTCGAGAGACTCGATACCAGAAGCCAGCCAAGTAAGAACTTCCTTCTTCTTTGTCTTGCCCTTCAATGGACCAGGGAAGCTCGTCAATCTGCTCTCCAATGGATCAAGATCTTTGATATTACGAACCTTTACTTGTCCAGGACTTCTAACAACCATTGGCATGGTTGAATTGATACCATATCGAGGTACGTCTACGGGGAAAGATGTCACCATAGTACCTCCAACGCCCCAAGTAAAAACAGGACAGCCTTTCCATCTTTGTAAAGGATCATGTTCACGTCCATCTATAGGCGCAACATAGTTAACCACAGAAGGCGCCCGAGGACGTCCAGGAGCATGGAAAGTTTGTTGAGATGGGGTGAAGGCAGTTGAGTTCCTTGGAGATAGTGCTTCGATAGAAGCGGGTCTTTGAAAAGGCTCAGGAATATTCATTTCAAGTCGAGATCCACCTAGAGCTCTACCAGGAGATTGTGTATGCGATCTTGGCGGTGGAACGAAACCTTGGGCTTGAGCTGGACTAAGGCTGTTCGAGGAATTCTGTGGTGTGTATTGTGATGATGACGAACGTTTGGGAGGCGATCTTCCCATGCGAGCAGCAATGCTGGAAACGGGAGGTGGAGTTTGAGAAATAGAGCCCATTGCTTGTTGCGGTGAGGCAAAAAGCTTCGACTGTTCACCATATATTGGGGTTTGTGGCACATTATTGTCATTTTCATCGACCTCTCTAGTAGGTGGAAGTGGGTGGGTTCTTAAACTAGGCTCGTACCCTGATGAACTACGACGATCATAATTTGATACTTCACCACCAGCACCATGTCCACGACCATCTTGACTCCTCTCAAAATGGGCTAATGGACTAGAAGTTCGGGGTAAGTGTGGTAATATTGATTGTGGGGGTGATTGTAGGTGAGCTGATGGTGGTGGAGCATACTGTGAACGTGGCTGGGGCGGAGCAGGGGAATATCGAGATTGAACGATTGGGGGTGGAGCGCTAGTTGAATGATTTAATGGTGGCGGTGCGGGAGAATAACGCGATGTTACGGAAGGTACAGCTGCTTGTAATTGCGGACCTGTAGAGGAAATAGGAGCATAAGGGCTGACACGCTCAGGAGAGACCAAGCCCTCAACCATTGGTGGAGATTGCATTGGTGGTTGAAGGGACAGCGGTTGTCGCATCGTAGCTTCTTGATGGACTGGGCCGGAAGTCGGTGCAAAGTTTTGTGGGGGTCCAGCAATTGTTGATGGGGTATATTGAGATGTTACAGGAGGGGTCTGACGTCTAGGAGCGGCTTTGGGTCGCGAAAGGATGGGAAGATCCTCGAAGAAACCACTATCTGCGGCAGATTTTGGTTTCTGGGCATTTGCTCCGACAGAAGGAAGTTTCGTCGCAGATTGCTGCTGTTGCTGAAGAGGATATGCACTTGGTGGTGGGATGTTCATGCTGCTGGCTCTGGGTGGAGCTGGAGGAGCTGATGCATTGTATCCACGATTCATCTGGCTTGTGCTGACTCTCTTACGAGGTTTGACAACCTCCATAGGCAAATCATAGGGAGATGCATAACCTCCTTTGGCTTTGTCGGCGAAACTTTGAGCTTTAGGTAATTCAGGACGTTGCTGTTGTTTTTGTTGAACAGGGTAATTTCCCATAGCTGCTGCGGGGTTGAATGGCAAAGAAGTTTCTGGAGTAGTATTTGATCTAGAGAGATCAGTCAGGAAGGGTGCGACTGGGGCAAAGGATTTGTTGGACTGCGATTGGACCGTCTCAGCAGCCCCTGCCGGAGTATAGCGATTGCTAGTACTCCGTTGTTTCGCTCCGGTAGCATCGAAGTCATCCACGTGACCATTAGGATCTTTTATGTCTGAAGAATTTGCACCAGTGGTTTCTGCAATATCATCCAAGAACCCCTCATCATCACTTCCAAAGAATGCAGCTGGATCGACAGCTTTATTTTCGACCTCATCATCGTCATCTGGTAGGAGCTCATCTTCATCATCTAAAAACTCGTCATCCAGAGCCGCTTGCCACTTGGCAGCCAAATCCTCACTGCTTGCCTCGCCAGTTCCCGTGCCTAGATCCGTCGGAAATTCGGAATCAGGGCCATCAAATGCAGCTTGAAGGGCATTTTTCGGGACATCCTCATTATTCATATCTGTGTCCGGAGAAATATTTGGGCTGTCTGAGAGTTCTGGTGTTGCCTCCAACGTCCGATCTTCTAGTTGGAAATGTAGGGAATCCATAACTTGCATCGTCGATTTTCTTTCGAGTGATGGTTGGTCTACTTCCGATTCTGGAGGAGCCGGTGTGCTGACTTGAGCAAAAAAATCAACCTCTTCTTCCGCATCACCTTCTTTATCTGTGAACATAGAATGTTTGGTACCAACTTGCTCTTCATTGGCAGGTTGAACAAGAGGAATTCCTTCTTCATATCGTGCGCGAGATTCTTCATCTTCTTCTTGCTCGACCTCGCCGCCATAAGATTGACCGTAATCTGCTGAATATCCAGATCCAGAATGTGGGACTTGTGAATCGTGTACAACTTCATCAAAGGCATCCCCTGAGCTTTGCTGTGTAAAGAAGTCCTCTCCACCATCATGCGCCTCATCGAAGAATGTATTCCGTGGTGACTGTTCCACCTCATTCATAATGTCCTCGGCTTGGGAATGCGGTATAGAGTGTACGGTTTCTTGCACGTGAGCAGAAGGCACCACCGGAAAAGAGTTTGTTCGATTGGACTTGGGCATCATTTTGAAAGGGTCTGTATCCGTACGCGAAAGATTCCATTCCGGGTCCACTTCATCATCCTCACCCCAATTTACCTCATGCGATGTCCTTGCAAAAGAGTTTGTACTGACGTGCTTACTATCATTAGAAGGGCCTGTGGTTGGGAAATCCGCTTTATCATCCTGGACGGCAGTTGTATCCACTACGTCATGAGATGGATTTTCATCCATCTCTACCCCTCCTGGACTTTCCAGTGATGAAGTGAGCGCATTTCGTAGATCCGTCAACTCAGGATGTTCCGTTCTATCTTCTCCCAAATGATCCTCTTCCACATCCAACTTCCTGCCCTCATCAGATGTTATATCATCTCCGACTGTTGGTTTTTCCGCCGTGACTGGCAAATGGTTCGAATGATCAAGATCGGCAACCGGCTCAATATCTGCGATCGAGTGTGAAAGGAGTTTCGGGGTGATTATATCTGCGGCGGCATTTGGCATGAATGCTGGATGCCATGAATGATTCTCTGAACCCGAGGACATGGCGATTCTCTTCGTATCCTAGAAAAAACAAAGAACTGAATACTATAACGAAGACATTAGCAAGGTTACAATTGTTCTCTCTTGCGATGAAACATATGGTTGACTCGAAAGTCGAAGTTGTATGAACAAAGCTATTGATCAGGGTACAGATATAAAGATATGCTGCGATAGATATCAAAGCTCGAGAGTCAATACTCACTTATACAAGTGGAACTATAACTCTTTCCGCTAAAGAACAAATCAAATTAAAAGGAAGATATATTTTTGAGTGAAGTTAATTCATAACTACAAGTTTGTGAGAGTGTAATTTATGAAAGACGAAGAAGTGAAGGGGGAAGATTCAATCAAATGACATATGGGTTCGGAAGAGAGTGAAGGGAGTGAAGGGAGTGAAGAGAGTGAAGAGTGAGAAGAGTGTAAGTGAGTGAGTGAGTGAAGTTGAAATCTAAAAGGGACTCGGACATTTATTTATTACTCTAGGTTAATTAATATTTATTTATTAATAAGGAGAGCTTGAATACAATAAATAATACAATATAGCTGTAGTAGTGATGAGTATAAACAGATACTAGTAGATTAATAGATGTACGAATAAATATATAATTCAAGATATAAATAAAGATATAAATAAATGAATTTAGATACGAAGTAGGAAGGTAAATAGATAGATATGCCGGTCTAGTAGTATATAGTGAATATTAATACGGCTTTCTTTACGATTTATTTAGCTAATTCCGCGACAGGTCTAAATGGTAAGGCCAGCTGTTTAGAATCAACGAATCAGAGTAAAGAGCTAGAAAGTGAATATGATGACATAATCATCATCAATTAATGACTCAAATCTCTAAGACTTATAATAAAAACATACGTTTTATAAGAAGTTTATAATAATACACACGTTCTATACGAAGTGTTATTAATTAATTTTAGAAAGTTATTAAATTTATTTTAATTTATTTTAATTTATTTTAATTTATTTTAATTTATTTTATTCTTATTTTTTACCGTATTATATTTTTAATTATTTTAAATATTAAATATTAAATATTATTATTATTATTATTTATTTTCCTTAATATTTTTAATTTATTAAAATCTTATAAATATAAATATATATATAAATATAAATATAAATACAAATATACATACAAATATAAATACAAATACCAATATATAAATATATATATATTCTACCTTTCTATCTATACATAGATATCTATACAATTCCTAATCTATAAATATACAAATAATACCTACCTAGGTAGGTACCCTTTGAAACACGGTCTCCTCGGAAGAATCTGCTACATTGGTCTTTATCGCTCATCTTAATGATGATTACGGTCAACCGTTCCCTTCGTAATCCAATAATCTTTCTCATAATGATACTGTAACATGAATGCAAACAAGTAGAACCTTTTTATATGTTTGACGACGTTGATTTCGTGGCTGAGACAATACTTTCAATTACCAAGTACCTTTCCATACATTGCAGATTCATAAATTAATTAACTCTGTCAAACTTAATTTCATCATCACCACAATTTCAAAAACCGCATCAATGAGGTATGTCTTCAAGTGCTGCATATCACCAACCAAATCCACCAGATTCTCCTGTGGATGATGCGGACTCCGACCTTGAGCTGGACTTGCAGGAACTGGATCCAATAACTTCTGCCAACTCTAACCTTTTGAATTCCTCATCACGCAATCAACAAAAATCAAGAGACGAAAGAAGAGGTCCTCATATACCTTTAAGGAATCTGCGTATGGGTGGTCTGCGAAATTTTGGAAGAAATAGAGGATATGGTGATTTGGGGAAAAACAGGGATGTCGATACGGATAGTGAGGATCTGCGTGCTTTATTAAATGATGATTTTGGAGGGGATGGTATGGGGAGGTCATCAAGAGGGAGTTCGAATGCCGCCGATGATGATGTACCTTTATTATCCGGGGAAGGAAGTGAAGGCTCTCGAAGACGACGTCGACAAAGCTCTGACAAGGTAAAGAATATATCAACACAGCTACGACTACCAAGCTTCTTATCGGGAAATGACAGTTCGCAGCCATCACCAGAGGAGGGAGACGAACGAGAAGAAGAACATGATGCAGCTTCATCCAGAACGGTACAAGTCGGTGCCGTACAAACTTCACGATTTCCTCCCAATGCCATCTCGAATGCGAAATATACCCCAATCAGCTTTTTACCACGAACTCTGTATAACGAATTTTCTTTCTTCTTCAACATGTACTTTTTACTCGTCGCTCTATCGCAAGCGATACCCCCTCTGCGAATTGGATATCTTTCAACATATATTGTGCCTTTAGTATTTGTTTTTAGCGATCACCCTCGGAAAGGAGGCTTTTGACGACATTGGAAGACGGCGACGAGATGCAGAGGCAAATTCGGAAGGTTATACAGTTCTATGTTTCGACCAACCATCAAAGGCGGATGCAGAGAGATATAGTGCAAGGAAGAAGCTAAAGTCTAAAGGGAAATCGAGAAAGGGGAAATCTTTACTCCAACCAGACCGCTTATCGGATATACAAGAAGAAGAGGAAAGCGCCGAAAGCCAGGGAAGAGATGCACCAAGCTCTTTTGTTCGTGAAGTGATTCGAAAGTCCAGGGATTTGAAAGTTGGGGATGTTTTGAAGTTGGGGAAGGATCAGAGGGTTCCAGCGGATGTCGTTATTCTCAAGAGTACAACCAATGAATCCTCAGCTGCGGTATCACATGAACCTGCAGTGACCACTGCTGCTACGCCATCCGACTCTTTACTGGTGGATCCAATATCTGATCATTCAATTGACCAATCTTCAGCTACCGCTGCAGAAGCCCGGGAATCAACATCGCAACTGGGTAATACACCTTCTGCGGATGCTGCCGGTGTAGGTGAAACTTTTTATTCGAACAGATCAGCTGGATGGTGAAACAGATTGGAAGTTGAGATTAGGTTCACCTCTGACACAATCTCTCGATCCATCCGAATTTGTACGTCTTCGTGTTGTAGCTGGAAAGCCTGATAAAAAGGTTAATGAGTTCATTGGTACTGTTAGTCTTTCACCCAAGGGCACTCATGGGTATGATCGGCATATACCAAAAGAGAGAGAAATCGCGGATGATGATGAGCAGGATGGAGATTCCGCACCCTTAACTATCGATAATACTGCCTGGGCGAATACTGTTCTGGCGTCAAGTGCTACAACCTTGGCCGTTATCGTATATACTGGGCCTCAAACTCGATCAGCACTTTCTACTTCTCCATCTCGATCAAAAACCGGTCTTCTAGAAAATGAAATCAACTCCCTTACCAAAATCCTATGCGCTTTGACTCTCACTCTATCTATTGTTCTTGTGGCACTAGAAGGTTTTGAGCATGTCGAAGGTGTTCAATGGTATGTGAAAATCATGAGGTTCTTGGTATTATTTTCTACTATTGTTCCTATAAGTCTGCGTGTCAACCTGGATATGGGAAAGAGTGTGTATTCTTCGTTTATTCAACGAGATCCAGGCATCGAAGGAGCTGTTGTTCGCACTAGTACGATACCTGAAGAACTTGGTCGAATTGAATATCTACTAAGCGACAAGACTGGAACCCTCACGCAAAATGAAATGGAAATGAAAAAAATTCATGTTGGAACTGTTTCATATGCAAACGAAGCAATGGATGAAGTTGCTACTTATGTCAAGCAAGGATTTTCTGTTCCTGCAGATGCAAATCAATCTTCTGTGCTCGTTACACCTTCCTCTGTTGCTTCAACCACTGTCACAGCCACACGGACACGAAGAGAAATTGGCTCGCGTGTACGTGATGTAGTTCTTGCTCTTGCTCTTTGTCACAACGTAACTCCAACCATCGAAGAAATAAATGGCCAAGAAGTAACATCCTATCAAGCTTCATCACCTGACGAGATTGCTATTGTCAAGTGGACGGAAGCTGTGGGTTTACGATTGATTCATCGAGATAGAAAAGGCATGCTTCTACAATCGGTAGATACTGGTCGTTCCGTCGTTCGTGTTCGTATTCTTGAAGTCTTCCCATTCACATCAGAAGGGAAGCGCATGGGTATTGTTGTTCAATTCCTGGACGGTTCTGGAACATCTAGTACTAGCAATCTGGAAGCTGGTGAGATTTGGTTCTACCAAAAAGGAGCTGATACCGTTATGACTTCGATTGTCGCTGCAAATGACTGGCTTGATGAAGAAACTGCAAATATGGCCAGAGAAGGTCTTCGTACATTAGTTGTCGGACGAAAGAGAATGTCGGTTCAAAATTACAAGGACTTCTCACAGAGTTATAAAGAAGCTTCAGTTTCTATCAATAATCGAGATGCTGGCATGGCCCGTGTGGTTTCACATTTCCTCGAGAAGGATTTAGAATTGTTGGGTGTAACTGGTGTTGAGGATAAACTCCAAAAAGATGTTAAACCATCTCTGGAGTTGTTACGAAATGCCGGTATCAAGATTTGGATGTTGACAGGTGATAAGGTCGAAACCGCTCGCTGTGTTGCTGTCAGTGCCAAATTAGTTGCCAGAGGTCAATACATTCATACCATCGATAAACTCAAACGAAAAGATAACGCTCAAGATCATCTCGACTTCCTTCGTGGAAAGACTGATGCATGCTTATTAATCGATGGTGAGAGCTTGGCTTTGCTTTTAACACATTTTCGCACCGAATTTATCTCTTTGGCGGTTCTTCTTCCAGCTGTTGTTGCATGTCGATGCTCTCCTACTCAAAAGGCTGATGTCGCCAAACTAATTCGAGAATATACCAAAAAGAGAGTTTGCTGTATCGGAGATGGAGGTAATGATGTTTCTATGATCCAAGCTGCAGATGTGGGTGTAGGCATTGTTGGAAAAGAAGGTAGACAAGCCAGTCTTGCCGCTGACTTTTCTATCGAACAATTCTGTCATCTCACCAAACTACTTGTCTGGCATGGTCGAAATAGTTACAAAAGAAGTGCCAAGCTTGCCCAATTCGTCATTCATAGAGGTCTCATCATTAGTGTTTGTCAAACAATGTATAGCATCGCCATTAAATTCGAACCAGAGGGCTTATACAAAGATTGGCTACTCGTCGGTTACGCCACCGTTTATACCATGGCCCCTGTCTTCTCCTTGGTCCTCGATAAAGACGTAGATGAAAATCTCGCAAATCTCTATCCAGAACTTTACAAAGAACTTACATCCGGCTCCTCACTATCGTATCGCACTTTCTTCGTATGGGTCTTTGTATCAATTTATCAAGGTGGAATGATCCAAGGTCTCTCGCAAATACTAACGGAAGTCGATGGACCTAGAATGGTAGCAGTCAGTTTTACTGTTTTGGTGCTTAATGAACTGACAATGGTGGCATTTGAAATCACAACCTGGCATCCGGTTATGATTGTAAGTCTGATTGGTACGCTGCTTTTGTACTTGGGCAGCATTCCTTTCCTGGGAGGATACTTTGATCTCGGATTTATTCTTACTTGGTGAGATATCCTTTCTTGCCAAGACCCACTTTTGATAGTTTGGCACTAGACCAAACCAATGCTAATAATTCTTAGGGGCTTTGTTTGGAGAGTCGCAGCCATTTCGGCGATCTCACTGATACCACCGTATGCTGGGAAATTGATTCGAAGGGCCATTAAACCACCTAGTTATAGAAAGGTTCAGGGGATTTAATTTCGTGCAAGGGTGCTATAGAATTTACGTATGGAATGTGTTGGCGTGTTCTTGAGTGAGGTAAAGATTAGTTTGATCGTACATGCATAGCAATGGCGTCCTGGGATTAGGTACTAAGGGTAGTCGGATGAAACTCAATATTATCAATGTCCCCCAAATCCAAACCAACCAAAGGAAGCAAATTACAATCGCAAACCTCGATCCTACAAAGTGCAAAGTGAAGGTTGAGTATAGATTTAGTACATCCGCATATATATCATAGACATACGTCAAGTGACACGAGTCTACTGCATTCCAAATGAAGCAATTTTGTACATCGGAACGAGCTGGTGGTTTTTGAATGCTCTGGTTGGTCTAGTCCAAACCTTAGAGTCTGGATATGTTTATCTTTACACCTCGAACTTCCATGCTATGATAATTCCCACCCTTATTTATGATGTGCGACATGATACATGAGATTCAGTACATTGTCGGTTGATTAATGGAAGGGTTGGTATAGCTGTGGGTGCTTGGGTATGTCGATTGGTTGCTTGGTCTATTTGTTTGGTTTGGGGAATTTTTTTTCGATGGATCTCTTTTTGGTGCTTGGGGTTGAGGTTTTGGGCTTAGAGCTTGGAGCGTAGATTTACATTATAGAGTGTAGAGTATATATAGATATAGAGGGTATAAGCGTCTTTAATGAGGAAATGAAGGGGGAATGGAGAAAGAGACGGAGCGGTGATTCCTCGGTTGTGATTGGAAGATTAGGCGAGTGTGGGGTAGGTTGATCATGTGGTTCGGTTGGGCTCGGTTAGGATGGGTTTGAGGGGTGGAAGGTTGTGATGGTATGTATGTATTGAGGAGGGTGTTGGAGGGCTGGATTTGGGATGGGTTGAGGTTGATTTGACGTGATGCGATATTTTGGGGTTTAGATTCTTGTGGTGGTGGCTGGTGGGTTAGGTGAGGTAGGAAGAGGTGGGGATAGTGTTTTCGTAGTAAGGAATTGATTGGACTGAATTGAATTGGTGGGTATTTATGTTTTTGGGTTGGCATCTAATCCGTATTGCGCCTATTGTCTTGTTGTGGGTATACGGGGGGAATTGCGGGGGGTTGCGGTGGGTTGGTTGATAATTCGGGTGGTATTCTTTTTGGGCCTTGTATCGATGGAGTAGAGGTTGGGTATGGAATGAGGTTGGAATATTCACGGGAGTTCGGGATGGGGAGTGGAAAGTGGAAAGTGGAGAGTGCAGAAGACGGGTTTATGTTGTTGTAGCAATGAAGAGAGGGGAAGGATGAGGGTAATTTGATTTGTTAATTGGGCATGTTGAAGGCTTTCAATTTAATATGGGAGGTTTGGTGGTTTTGGTGGAGGTTGTGATTCATTGTGGGTGTTAATTAGATCGATGATTTTGTTTTCAATGATTCTGTTGAATTGGTGTATTGAGTGGAGAGTCAGGATTTTATTGTTTCGAAGGTTGTGTCAGTAATACATGATATCTGTTTACGTGGTATTGTTGCTTTTTATTAATTCTAAGTGCGGCTCTGACTTGTTATTGTATCTGTTGATGATTGACAGATATTGGAGGAAGTGTATGAGATGGATATCAACAGCTTTTGGGATGGATGAGTTTATAGGTGTGGCTGGAAGGTGAAGGGAACGAGTAAATTATATCGTATTTGTTGTGGCTATTATTTTCATTTGTATTGTATTCATTTTAGTCGTTTTTGTCAATCTCAGGATTTTCGAGAAATGGGAAAGATGACTATCATTTGTAAAGCAGCAAGAGTGCCAAAGCTAGGAGGTAATGACGAGTACATCGTTAGCAACGAAGTTTCATGAATAATTTACCAGGACAAAGACATTATAAGGCACATCTCAGACATGAATTGTCAGATGGCTATCAATCCATCACTAATTAAAGCAGTATACGTCTTTAATACAATTTGTTTACTTGACAGATGTAGATTTTTGATATGAAATAGTGGCTCCTGTGCTACGACTTAAAACTAGTCGCATAATTGACTTGTTCAACATATCATATACCATCAGTAATATACGTAAATCATGGAATTGAAATGACACAATCAAATATTTTATGAGTCTTAGGCAATAATAAATCTAGTCTAATAAAAATAAGGTTGAATAATACCAGGAAGGGGTGGAAGAAGACACGCCGGACGAAACTAATGAGTTCCCAGTCAGAGTGATCGATCTGTCAATTGATTCAAACCCTTGACTAATAGTAAATAGTTTAACTTAGTTGAAGATTTTGCGAGGATCGTGTCACAACGTCCGCGATGGCAGCCGCGCTGGAGGCGTCCCCTTCCTTAATTGAAAAAACAATAGGAACTAAGAATTCTGATATACAAAGGAACACTGGCTCTCTCCGACTGGGAACCAGTCGGCTGTATCTAAGAGTGCCGATTATTAGCAGTGAGGCTATCATAGGCAAAATTTCAATCTAACCAAATCATCGACGTATTTCGTGATCCTTAGTGCACCCGAAAGGGGAACTAGTCGATTTCTATATGGATGGGAAAAATTATGTATATATCTCCATCTTCTGCCGTGCAATCTGATTTCATTTTCTCTTCGATTTATTATTGACAGATCATTGTAAATCTTAGGATTTTTGTACCGAGTCACTCTTGAAATATTCTATTCTTGATTCTCGTTAATATGCACGCTCCATAATCTCCTCTTTCCTTTCACCGAAAACTTTTATAATTTTCATTTCACACTGGAAATATTTCATTCTGGAGACACACATCATAACCTTTTTGTTTATCTAGAAAGCCAATTATAATCTCGACTTCATTACTGCTTACCTTTGTCTCCCCTACAACTAGGTTCGTGATATACCCTTGTCGCTCTTGCTGCTGTCAATAGACTGCGATTTCTTCCCCTTTCTCGCTTGCGCCTTCTGCTTTGTTGTTTGTGCCCACATCTCAACCTGTCTATTCATTGCCGATTCTTGTCATCATCACCTCACATCATATATTGTTTTTGTTTCATCTAACTGTATTGATGTATTTAAATATGATTCAGTTCTCAACGCTCGTTGCAACCTTCAAACCACCTCACACGTTCAACCTTCACTTAAAACATGCGCTATAGCATGCAAATCATGGTCTACCAATATAATCTTTCACGATATTAGTACGATGATTTGTCTGCCAACCCAAATTTCTCTACGTGCAATAGCTAACTGTCCTACTCCCCTAGGACTCTTCAAGATGGACTTGAACTTGATACTGACTACGGATCGGGATCCTGTACCAAGGAGAGTTCCTGTGAGCTCGATGCTCACTACGGACTTGGCCCCGGTGCTAAACGGAGTGAACATGGGCTCAGTTCTTCCCACCAACCCTGAATGCAAGAGAATGGATGTGGACTCGATGCTCACTACAGAACTTGATCCCGTCGGCTCTGTACACACCGTGTCCACACTCCATAACACCCTCCCCTCCCTCAGCCAGGTACTTTATATTCCGATTCCCGCTCCTGTCCCTGCCCATTTGATGGATTCCTTCAACGCAGCGATCGACGAAGCTCTTCGCACACACGATCGCAAAGCCCGTCGTCGCTCAGCTATAGAGCACTTCATGAAGAGCGCCACAACCCCTGTTACCCCCTAAATCTAGTCCGGGCTAGCATGCGGCATCTTCATGGTTGCTCCATTGTGAACGGATACAAATGATATGGCAGGGGCTCAAACCATTCATAGTATGAGTGGTGGACATCTTTGAGCGTCGGATGAATTGGTTTTTGGTTTGAGTGGATTCTGGGTAGCCTAGGGTTGGATGGGTTAGGCGTTGGATGGGTTAGGCGTTGGATGGGTTAGATATTCGATGGGTTAAGAGTTCGAAGGATTAAGCGTTGAGTGGGTTAAGCGTTGGATGGGTTAGGCGTTCGATGGGTTAGGCGTTGGATGAATTGGTTTTTGGTTTGATTGGATACTTTGTGGCTGGATGAGTTAGGGCGACGAAGACACTCGTCAGAGATATAAGAAGTAATCAATACTGGTCTCACTCACTAAAACTTCCGGATCCCAACCACTAAAATATGAGTCGTTCTGGCGTGCTTTCTTATACCTAAACAAAATGATATCTAAACTCCTATGGGTACATGCACTTATCGGCAAGTAGATATGTCAAATGTAGATGCGAAATGAGCATTAGATGAATAGTTTCCATTTATCTTCCATGATTGAGATGATTTAATGTATGGTATGCTGTGTATTAACCTAGCTCTTGTAGAATGCCATGATATGATTAATAAGAGTCAACAGTTGACCCATTGCCCTATATATTTCAGTGCGCTAATCACAAATTTCACTTATAAAAGAAACTGAGTACATGATTTTTTTTGTGTAGTAGTAGAGATTCAATAATGTAAATTAGACACGGGGATCATTTTCACTGCAACTAGAGGACAACATAGGACGAGTTTCAAGATACGCATATTAAGGTTCTGAGGTTGGCTTCGGGGAAAGCTCTATGAAGAAATGGAAGAACCGTGAGAAGGGAGATGGTATTAAAGGATCATATCCGTATGGTGGAAATGAAGTGTGGTATTGAAAATAAATATTGCTGCAAGGTGAGTAGATCCCATGTGGATTGTGTGGATCATAGTGAATTCATCCTCACTCTTACTGTATCATACGAAGGGCCGGCCTTTGTGAAATGATTTTGTTTAGATGAGAGTATGGATGAGGAGAAGATACAAGATCATTGTGATAGATGAATGGAACTAGATATGAGGCTGAGGAATTAGACGGGTGCATAGCTGTGCAAAGAGATGAGGGGCTACTGGTGTTGTTGCATGTAGCGGAATTCTGGACGGACTATTTATATTGATCTATTTGTAGCATCATTGCAAACCTGGAGATCAGAGTTCTAATGTTAGGCAGGATAGAACAGCTGTGATGTTTGATCTGTGAATATGATGGATCTTTGTTATGAAGTAAGGATAATGAGTATAATCTTTAGCTAGCTACACATCATAAAACCGTGGGCTTTTGATTAGGCTTTGGAGTGCTCAGTTGCTCCAACACTAGAGGATGAGTAGTGAGCTTGCAGGGTGCTTATAGGTCCAAAGCCCTAAGACGTACTGAATGAATAGCCTAATAGTAAAATTGAATATCTCATTTAGTGTTGATCATGCACTGTAGTTTCCAGGTTTTCCAAGTTTACAGTGATCCAATCCTATATTTCCAAGGTTACCGTAACTGGCTGTATGTAGATTATGCAGATAACGTGACCTAGAACTAAGGTCAACCTTAACCTTACCACTCGCCTGCTTCATATCAATGTATTTACATCTTTTCTACACTTTTACCCTGAATATCTCAGGAAGTATTTTATTTCATCTCAATTAGATTTGGATTCCGTATTTTTGAATGTTTCTCTTCTTTATTTACTTACTTAATACCTGGCCAGCTTAGTTGATTGTCTTGAGCTCTCACAACGTCTCCCAAGGTTATGCTTCGATCGCGGCAACCCTTTGGCATTTGAATGGCAACATACTACACGCACAAACAACCTTTGGTCCAAAGTACATAATCAATCATGGTGAGACCAAAGGAAGATCACAGAACGTAAAGAAAAAAGCAAACGCCACAGTTGAAAGAAAGTACACAGGACTAACACACTCGATTTAGTTATCTACATCGAATCGCATGTTCAAATCTACCTCTCGTTCCACGAAAATCTTGGGAATGCTATGTTGCGATTCTGCAACCAGGAATCCCTTTGGAGAAATGCGAACATGCTGATTTCTTGTGGATGAAGGTTAAGGGGGTATGTGATATATCTTATATGCCTTTTGTTTATTCGTCATTCGTCTACCTGCGTGCTAATCAGTGCTTTACCAGGCGGCCACAATCGAGAAAATCCTCACCATACATCTGAAAAGGACAGGTCGAAATTCTGTGCTCATGGATGGAGGGATAGGCCTGACAATTGATACTCAAATCAAGAATATAGATTGTCTGGGGCTGGGAGTTTATGCGTTCTGGGAGATTGTGAAGGTGGAGAGATGGTGGGAGTATACAGTCCAGCCAATGGGCATGGACATGGGTATGGGTATGGATGAGCCATTGCGGTGGATGGAAGAACGAAAACATAATTTGTGGGATTACAAGTCTTCGCCGACCAGAGTACCCGGGAAATCGGAGTTGATGCGAGATGAAACACGTGAGGGGAAACTTCAGGAGAAACGACCTTTGAAAAGGGATTCGCTTGAGAAGGATAGGAGCGAGGTTGCCAAACGAAGGAAGAGACAATTGGAGGACGAAATCAACGAAATAGACGAAATCGCCGAAAGGAGGAAAAGGGAGTTGGACAAGAAACTGGAAATTATGAGGTTAAAGAACCAAAACCCCCCACCTGTTCACGCCCTAGCTAAACTTGTTGAAAGTACTAACCTAAAGTTGCGACAACACGACAATTTTGTGAAGAAGCAGCGAAGGAATTTGTCAAACAACGAGAAACGAATAGGTCAAGGGGAGTATAAAGAAATGCTGCAGAGATTTGAAATTTCCTGGGAGCGACAACGACAAGATATCATCAATAGTGATCCACAGTTTTAGAAGCTCTAATTTGGCCCAGGAAAATTTACATGAGATGTATCAAGCTCAGAAAGATGAGAGGTTGAGGCTTCAAAAGTACGAGGAAGAACGGAGTCTTTGCCTTGAAGCCATTCAGGAGCAGCTTGATATCGCGAAACGTCAATACCCAGAGTCTTCTTTTACTATCCGCTCTGACTCTGCTGGTCTACGCCCTAACTCTGATATCGTGCATTTGAATTGTGGCTTTTGTTCTGACGTTGATATTTATATCGATCAATCAAGTTCCTTCCAAGTAGTCGAACGAGTGCAGGTCCATCAAACTTCGATTGATCATATTGACCGATATCTTGCGGCCACGGAAAAGAAACTGGCTAAACAATCAGAAGGCAAGAATCAAAGAAAGAAAATTTTTACCAGCGACGATCGACGCCGTGTTCTACATTTTGCGGTTTTGCAACTATAGCTAACTCATGCTTAGACGAAATATGATAAGAAAGTGGCGCAATTGGTTTTAGCAGCTTTTTGCCAGTGATATCCAGGCACTTATCTTTCAATACTGAATGAGAGTGGGATTCAGATATACTGCATCGACTATCCTCCACATACAACATACAATTTAGATGCTAGACTTGCAAGGGCGGAGTTCGAGGGGAACTGGAAGGCTTCGAAACAGCAAGTTCGGTCTGCTGAGCATGTTTTCAGGGTCAATGACAGGAGGGCGAATACCGAGAAAGTTAGGTTGGTAGGGTGAATGGCTAAGATATCAATCATAATTTCACAAGACGAATTCGTCTTATGCTAGAGATTAGATTTTAATAGAGTAGACTATGTGCGGAGACTATCAGATCGTGAAATGTATTTCAGTGCTGAATGTCCCGACGTTTACTTTGGTGATTATCACGTCCCGTCATTCATATTTTGACATACCTAGTCATTAAGAATAATGAAGATGAAACGAAGTCTTACAATATTTGATATCATATAGAAAATTTTCTTGGGCTAGGATTATCCTCTTTTGATAGTGAGCGTGTCTGATAGGTTTGTGGCAGTGATTGTTGATCTCGTTTGCTGGGTGGTGAATGTGTCTTCTCTTGGGAATGGAGGGGATTACTATTGGAGATCTCTTGGGATTCAATTTAGGGATTTGAGACGGGAAGAGAATGATGGGGATGGGATGGAGAAGGAGGGTTGAAATGGGGACGATTTTGCAGTGTTTGCAGTGTTTGTGATGTTTATGGTGAAGGGTTAATACCTAGTACGTTAGAGTTGGTTTATTATATGTGGAATCATTTTGCTGTATAGATGAATTACTGTTTCCTGAGATTGGATAACGAAGCGCGGGAGAAAATGTTGATTGGTTGTTCTCACAGCAAAGACCATAATATTTCCCTTCGAATTCTACCATGATTCCAGTATTTTCCCACAATCTTTAGTTGATAAAGATGAGTCCCTTTCGCGCCCTAATTACCCAAGATACTAGTCTGTGCCCCATAGCGAAATTCACCCATAACCCCCTCCACACCACTAGTCCTTCCGCCAGTCGTCTCCGCGGCCGTTTCTTGTCCCCACGATATCTTGACGGGATTATAATGACTGAATAACTCCTCAGGATCATATCTCTTCTTCAGCGCCTTTAGTCGGGGTAACTTTCGCTCGGTGTACCATACTTCTTCTCCCTCAGCATGTCCGTAGTTTACGTATACCCTTAAACCATCATATCCACTTGCAGCCGCAAATGCCGATTGAAAAGAGGCGCCAAAGGCATTAATTTCATCGCTTTGGGATTTATTGTTTATTTGTAGATCGAGGAATGTGTAGATGGTGGTGTTGCGATGGGGGTATGCAGTTTCGTCGTCGGGGATTGAAAGGGTGATGGGATTGGCGAACTTTTCGATATCCCAGATGCTTGTTCTTGAATCTGGATAGGCAGAGTAGAACTTGGCTAGGTCTTGGAATGTTTGGAGGAAGGTGGGAATGTCGATGGAATAAAGGTTCGCGGCCCAGATACTGGTGTTGGTGCCGCCTTCGCAGATCATTTTTGCTATCGCCGGCAGAAATATTGTCGTAGAGGTCGTACCAGGGGATTTGGGTGATATTTTGTTGAATGGGTTGGAGGGAAATGAAGGGGGCGAATATGTTGAGGGCCTCCTGCATGGAACCAATCCACTCGACAGTTACGACGATATTGAGCTATTTTGGGAGTGATCAGGTTAGAATTTTGAGAGATATTATATTAGTCTATAGATAAACTTACACCACCAAAATTATCGTCCCAATTTGCTTGTAAGGCTAATGACATCTCTTTGGGTTGATTGATCCCGATGTCTTTCACGATTTGCCACAAGGATCCGTTGTCGCTAGCACGATATCGTAGTTCTCCATATATCAGATTGCCATTATTAGTAGCATCGTGTGTCATGTATGTGGCTTCATATACCACACCAAATTGATGACCGGCTCCTCGAGCTCCCCAGAAGAGTTCGGGGTTTATGGTTCTAGAAGCAGTGACTAGTTCCCCTGTACCGGTAACATACTTTAATTCTAGGAGTGCATCGATCACCAGGCCGTGAAGCCCAGTGTACGGTCCTACCCCTGCACCTAAAGTTGCACCAAGAGCACCGACGCATCCTCCTATCCCAGTTTCTGTAAAGCGTCATCATATGTGTGCTAGGAATGGTGGGGCATGGAAGAGCTTACGAATCTCTTTGCCAACGTCGTATAATGGTTTTACAATTTCACCAAATTTAACAGATCCTCCGATTGTGATAGTGCTTGCCTCGTTGTCTATTTTTATATCGTGAAAGAAAACCCAGATCCATGTCTATTCCATTTTTACAGCTGTGTAGTGTTGATGAATATCCATGGCCTCCTCCCGTGGCCAAGAAAGGGATGTTATGGTGAGCAGCAAACTGGATCTAGGAAATCTAATCAGCAAAAATCAAAAGTATTGAAAGTCTGTATTTAAAAGATTGGATTGTGATAAGCGGTGGGAATGACATCGACTGGAAATTCTGCGACAAAAACTCAATATAAAAAGCAAAGAAGACACTATATTGATGGTCGAGGCACAGCGGATAAAACTCACAATTTTCTGAATATCAGATGGTAGAGCTGGTTTCAAGGCAACGATATACGTCGGCTCTGCCGGTGGATAGACAGTCCATCTCTGAGTTATTGAAGAGGTGTAATTAGTCTCATTAGGTAGCCAAACTTCAGACCCTGATGAAAGGATTTGATTGAAATAAGCTGCTATTAACTGCGCACTTAATTCGTTCAATGCGAGAGATAGATTAGATAGAAAGTAGATGATTGCAAAGATGTAAAGCTTCAACATGATGACTAGTTGTAGGCTTCAGAAAAACGCCAGGAAAATGAATAGAAGGTCAACTTGAGACCATGACTGGCATATGTATCGGTGTCAGACATCCCAGTGCTCAAGAGCGCCTTCTAAGATCACTCAATTATTCACAATTAGGTGAGTCTCCGAGATTCCGGCTAATCACTTGAGTAGATCAGTACGTGTTGCACTTGTAACTATTGTGCGACTTCAAAATACCGATGGTTCAATATGTCCACGAACTGAAGTCCAGCTCGGTATCGATTGGGTCAAGAAGTAAACAAGCACGGGAAAGAGAGCCACCGTCGTCATATATCATATATTCGTATCTTAACCCTTCATCAAAGGTCCCACAAACCTTCCGCTACGATATCTAATCCATAGCCCCATTCTTTTTGTGGTAAGGTTAGCGAGTAGTTCTCTGTGCTAAGTCTGACAGTTGTGTATGCTAGCGGAAGATTCAATTTATGCGGTGTTCTGGTGACCCAGCAGTGGAACTATATAACAAGCAAGCAGCCGAGTGTGAAACGTTTCGTTCCCTGGAATCAGTCGTCGTAATGTATGTACAAGTACTTATTTATAAGATATTTTTGTAGTCATGGCAGATGTGGTTTGTACAGAAATCGGGATCGGCTCTTACTTTGATCCGTGCCGATGAATTATAAAATGCTTACGTAAGGCTAAACTTGTTCAGTACCGAGTACAGGAATGAACGTCATCATATATTAACATCCATCCACAAGCATTTCAAAGCTCTACCATCTCATCTGATCGGCCTGACTTTTCCTTCTTACAATTCTGAAAGTATCTTAAACAAGAACTCATAACCTGGCTCAACACCTTGCTTCCATTCTTGCATCCCCTGCTTCAAATTCAAGTCGTGAAGATGCTTCACGCCTGGGATTCCCAAAAAACCACATCGTACCCCGTACTCCTTTAAAGCCGCGATGAACGACTTCGCAGCATGGTACGGCACAATGTCATCATTTTCGCCGTGGATCAAGTATGTTGGGGTATTGTATCTGCCTGATCGAAGCTGTGCCATAGGGCTAATTGCCGCGATTCGTGTTGGGTCTGGCTTTCTATGCCAGTTGTCATCATGGATGCCATTCAGCATGAGATTGAGGCCATTTCCTTCTTTGAATAGGGACAGAACTAGTTCTGATCTTGGATCTCCTGGACGAACCCATCCCAGTCCCGTTGAGTCTATGCCTTCGGCAGCATAATTTGTGATCTATGGTCATGTTAGCTCATCGTAAGTGCATCAAGCAGTCAAGTAGTTCTTACTGGACGTTTAGGGAGGGACTTTCGGATTTCATCCATTGACATTTTCCGTGCTGGATATTCATTCGCTCGACTGATATCTAACTCTGTTGAGGTTAGATAACCATTATACAAACTTCAAATTCGACCACTTACCTCCAGATTCAAAATCTGTTGGGCTATAAAATGCCAAAATAGCAGTCGGAGGTTTAAAGTCAGACTTCATTGTTGTCCAGGCTGTTGTCATAGCTAAATGACCTCCTGTAGACCACCCAATTATGATGATTTTAGTAGGATCTACCTCAATCCCTCTCTGACTTACGAGCCCATGTAAGTCAGATTGGGCCCAAAAGTATGCGTCACGGATATCTGCCATAGGTCCATTGATAAGGTCCACCTCTGGACACAACCTATAGTCCAGACTGATGGGGAGTATGTTGTTTGCAAGGAGGAATGATGTTTGGGCTGGACGAATTGCTTTCCTCGACAGCGTCATATGTCCGCCGCCATGGATCATCAATGCTAGAAACCATATTGTCAGCTTTTTGAAGCTTCCTTTGAAACGTTCCAAATTACCTTACCGATAGACATTGCTTTGGAAGGAGTGTTCTCCGGCAAGAAGATATCTGCGAGCACCTCAACACCCTCTACAACCTTGTATATAACAGTTTCGATTGTCTGATCCATGTTCGCAGTTCTGTTAGTTGGGGTCTCACGAATCGGTGTGTCTAGGAGTTTTTTAGAAGCTATGAGTAAACGTTGTGTATTCGATTCCGGTGTTTGTCCTTGGGTATAAGAAGCTGAGGCATATCCAGCTTCCTTAAAGCATTTCATCCAGAATCCCGGTGGTTGAAGTGGATAATCGGCGTCATTTCCTAGCCACCAACCGTCGAGAAGCCCATACACAACATCATACCAGTCTACGAGCTCTGTGACTTCGGAGAGGATAATGAAGCCGTCATCTCTCAAAACTTCTCTCAAGTGGCTCGTCGAAGAAGTTTTATTGGTAGTTGCGTGGACACAATTCGTCCCTATTGCAATATCGTATTGATTTTTCATGCTTTCAGGAACATTTTTCTCAAGGTTGAACGTTTGGAACTTCATCCAGTCATATTTCGCAAACTTCGCCCTGGCGTTTTTAACAAGCGAGGGAGAGATGTCTGTAAAAGTGTACTCAACTGGTCGCCCAACTGACTGCAAGACTTCTGCAAGACGTGTAGTAGTACCACCAAATCCAGCACCAACTTCCAGAATTTTGATTGGTCCATCACCTGTACTTTCAGTTGCTACTCGCTTCATAAAGTCAACCAGTTGCTCGGTAAGCGTACCGAGCATAGGCGAAGTAGTGTAATAATCTTCCATTACTTTCTGGGCTGTTGAGTTACCAAACATGAGTGCAACGGGATCGGCTTTACCAATCAAACAATCTGCAAGTTTTGGACCGGTCAACTCCATCAACCTTAATTCTGCTATATATGCAGGAAATCGATGCAGTAAGCTTTGAAGCAAGTCATTCGAACAAATGTTGGGAAGAGTGCTCGAAGTTCGAACATATTTGCTCCCCTGCTTATTGATGAGCCCATTTTTATCCAGTATCTCCATATATCGATTCATGACCTTTGAGTATCTTGGGAGATGATCAACTTTTGGCAACTCCTGCCCATTCCCAAGTTTCCATAGGTCAACATGAAGTGTCTTCAATGCTTCAGCAATATATGCCACCAATAACTCATCTTGCTTTGGATTGACCTCAGTCCAATAATTGACGTACCCAAGCTTCTTTGCTGCCGGTTCAAAAGCAACTTGACATTTTTCGATCTCGATCATGGGGTTTGCTAGAAGTACGGGCAATGTGGAAACTACTTGAGAAGAATGGATTGAAATAGCATTGGTGTTTGGCCCCATAACTATGGGTTTCTTTCGTATTTGAAATGTATCAATACCAAGATATATCAAAACCTCTTTGACTGTGGACTCTAAACTGAGGTCCTCGTCGTCTATCTCCCTGGAGAACGCATCCTCGAGCTCAGCTTTGAATTCAATGGCGGAGAGGGAGTCAACACCAAGATCTTGCAGCGTTGCTGATTCTCGAATTTCGTGAACCAGTGCCCCACAAGTTTCAGAGATCATTTGGAAGACCTTTTGTCTTTTTAAGGAAGCTTCGTTGTTTTCAGAATCAAATCTCGTGGCGTCAGCTGAATGGATATTGCTGGCGCATGGGCATTTGCAGGCTTAGATTTTTTCAATGGTGCAGAACCAAATAGTCGAGAGAGACTCGCATAATTGCTCATCATCAGATCCTCGGCTGCAATCTCTTTACCAAATTGTGTCTGTAGTTCCTCTGCAAGTTCAACGGCGGCCAATGAGTCTACCCCCAAATCACCAATATTTGCATCATCCAAAATATCTGTTTCCGAGAGACCTGTGTATGATGCGATTAGATTCTTCAAGTCGTCTACGTGTGCTATAATGTCCATAGGAGTCGGTGGTCCTTCATCATCAAACCCGTCGGCACTACTTCTCGAATCGTTTTCGGTAGACCCAAGAGTAGTAAGCGGTGTGAACATTGGGACGTGCTTTCTTTCCGGTGGCGTCTCTTGTGATGGTTTGGGATTTGCTGCAGCAAGCATTTTCTCAAGCTTTGTGATCAATAACTTAGTGAACGCTACTCCAGTGCTTGTCATGACCAATTTACCATCTCGAGTGAAGACATAAATGTCACCTGTGGCCTGAGTGCTGCTAATTGGTGTGAACATAGCATAAACTCTCCACAGTTTACAGTTTTTAAAGTCGCATGACGTGGAGGACATAATAGTACTATCAACGCCAGTAGCAACATATACCTCCTCAGAAGAACAGTGAGAGCTGCTGTTGATAAGCAAACCGACCACTTGAATGAAAGAATCCAAGGCGATTGTGTCACAGACATGATTAATTGTACTTTCTTGTACTTCAACGGGAAAGGGAGGTAACTCAATTTCTGCGATTGCCTGACTTCCATCCATCGTAATGTTGGAAATGGCGTGTAAAAAGTCTGAGTAGTGTACGACTGTCGAGAATAAGCCATACGCTCGTTTGGACATTAACTTCTCGGTATTTGTTCTCTTAGCTAGTTCGTCCATACGATCAGATATAAGTCTTTGATAAGTCGAGAGTTGTGGTTGAATCGTCAACCCAATTCTTCCTTTTGCATGTATTGTCGGCCTGGATTTTGGGTCTGTTTTCAACAAACTTTTGACAATGAAATTCCAAGTTTGGAGTTCTGTGGACTCTTCAATTGTTATTAAGACGTCTCGATTCAAGTTGACGCCAAGGGGAGCCTGGAAAGTTAAGCCATCAAATAAAATTGCCTTTGTTTCAACATCACCACCCGCAATCTGTATTGCCATTGCTGCGCACTCCATGTACATTGATGCGGGACATAATGGTTGTTTTCTGACGGCATGTCCCGATACAATCTTCGTGAATCTCTCTGTGTCAATGTGGATCTTGAATTCTGTCGGCGATCCATCCACGGGGGTGACTAGCTGTTTAGGGGCCTGTATTTCGACTTGTTCAAGGGGTGTTTTTACTATCGAAGATACTCTATCTTGCGCCTCGATTACTCTATCAACATTTTTGAGCCAGTGTGGCGTACGTTGGAATTGGTATGGTGGTAACCAAATTTGTTTATATCCTGCTTCTTGAGGCGATAAAAAATTCCAAAAGGATGCTAAAATGCCTTGCCGCCAAAGACTTGTTGTGACACTTGAAAGTACGGCTAAGGCATCTAGTGAACCTTTGAGCTTCATCTCTTGGAAACAATGATTATCTGGATCTTGGACGGCTCTTTTGATCATTGGTATGACTGGAGTATCCATACCAGCTTCGAGAAAGATACATGGCCCAAGGCGTTTCTCAATCCTTCTAATGGCGTTTATGAAGTAGACAGGGTCCCTAGTATGTTGTGAAAGACGAGCCGGTGATATTTGATACAGTGGCTCCAAAGTGCAACTCTCAAGAGGAATCTTTGCTTCATTAAAAGTCAAAGTTTTTGACAATCCGTCTAAATCCCCAAGAAGCGATTCTGTGAATTTGGAATGGAATCCATGGCTTACATCAAGTCGTTGAGATTTGATTCCCTTGAATCGAGAATCGTCCCTCAGCAAGGCTTCGGCTTCGTTTATTGATGATGAATGACCCACGACAATATGACTCGTCGGAGAATTGTAGCAGGCTATTTCTAATTCACTATTTCCAGTTTTTGTGCTTCCGATGATGTCTCGGACAACATTTGCACTTGCATGAATTGCAAGCATTGTTCCCCTCTCCGATCCCCATTTTGTTTGCATTAACGAAGCTCGAGTTGCAATCAATTTCAACCCATCTTGTAGTGATAATATTCCAGCTACGGTCATAGCCGTCAGTTCACCAAAACTATGTCCTGCGAGTGCGTCTACTTTGAGACCAGCATCGATCCAGCATTTCGCGCATGCATATTGCATTGCGAATGTACCACATTGAAGTGAAACAATATCTCTAATTGGTTCCATTTGAAATATTGCAGGTACAATTGCTGAAAATCCGAGGCTTGTGACAAGATCATTGCAGCTATCTATATAAGCTCGAAATTGAGGATGCGATTGGTATAAGTTCTTGTCAAGCCCAACTATGCGCTTACTTTGGCCTCCAAATACCAAAACAGTATGCTTAGTTATTTGTGGGATCTCGAAAGACTCAACATTTGTTCTTAAAGATTGAATGAGCTGCTCAATATCTGATTCCGTCGTAATCCAGCGAATTCTGTGGTGCTGTCTCCGTTCGCTCAATGTAAACGCCAAGTCATCGAGGCTAGGTTTAGGCGAAGCGTTCTCGAGATAGGACCCTAGGGCTTTAGCATACTTTGAGAGGCTCTCTTTCGTAGCTGCACTTAGTATTATTGGATATTTTGCGCTTACATGAAGAGAGTACTTGGGTGGCTGTACATATTGACGTGGTCCTTCACATACCAACATGGCAGCATTGCTCCCTGCAGCTCCATAACTATTTACGCAAGCTGCACGTAGAGGTGCATGCCATGGTATAGCTTCTGTGATTATTGCCATTTTATCAGGCCCCAGAGCTGGGATTTTCGGATTGAGACTCCTGTGATTTGCGAGCGGCGGAATCATACCTTTGTTGATCATTGCAAGGATCTTCACTAGACCAGCCACTCCGGCTCCTGTTTCACAGTGACCAATGTTTCCTTTGATTGATCCCAAGTACAGAGGATTAGTTCTTTTGACACCTCCAAACACTTCGCGGATGCTTGCTACTTCAAGTGGATCACCAGCTTGAGTTCCAGTACCATGAGCCTCAACGTAAGACACTTGATCCGCCGTCATATCGGCTTTATCTAGAATATTCTGGTATAGTTTGATCTGAGCAGGTGAAGAAGGAATGGTGATTGTAGATGACAAGCCTCCTTGGTTGGTAGCTGCTCCAGGAATGACGCCAAGAATCTGATCTCCATCTGCGACTGCCTGTCTCAGCATCTTCAAGACGACTAAGCCTGCTCCCTCAGCTCTACAATACCCATCAGCTGCCCCACAGAAGGGCTTGCATTGGCCTGTGGGACTCAGAAAGCCAGCTTTCGCAAGATCCAAGTAATTATTGATGCCTGTCATAATGTTAATCCCACCAGTCAAAGCTAAAGGGCATTCTCCGCTTTGTACAGCTCGAACCGCTCGATGAATTGCTACCAACGAAGAAGAACACGCCGTATCAATAACCTCGGATGGGCCACTCCAGCCGAAGTAATAACTGATCTTGCCACAAAGAAATGCTCTGATAGTTCCCGTTGATGTGTACGCAGTGGGCGCATTCGAGTTGGTATTATCGAGATACTCCACAAAACTAGCGCCTATAAAGCACCCTATAGGGTCATTGTTTTCACGCTTATGCGATCGCATATAACCACTAGATTCCATCGCTTCATAGGCAATTTCAAGCAATATTCTTTGCTGGGGATCCATATTGAGTGCTTCTCGTGGATTTGTGCGGAAGAATACATGATCAAAGTCCTCCACGTTGTCTAGAAAATTACCAAAAAACTTTCTTTTCCCGGCGAATTTCCAGTCCTGAGAAGCTCTAAAACTCCGATGTAAATCGAAGCGATTGGAAGGAACTTCTTTCGCGACTGAAGTGCCTTTGGAAATGAGGCCCCAAAGTTCCTCGAGGCTGTTTGCACCTGGCAAACGGCATGAGGCTCCAATAACAGCAACGGCGTCACTTGGAAATGAGTAATGAGTTTCTTTGTGTGAGGTTGGGACAGGTGGTATGGCTTTGTTGATTGTACTCAGGACGTCAAGCTTCGTTATGCGCAATAGCCTTTTGTGGAATGGAGCCAACGGGACACAATCTCCGATACCAAAGGTCGCGAAAACATGTGATTTCCTCCCAGTGCTTTCAAGATCATCTGCCAATTCTGTGAGGAGGATGTACCATTCGCATCTCGATGCTAGAATCGTATCCACAGCCTCATGGCTAAGAGATTCATTATCAAGCATTTTCCCTGTTTTATTGGATCTCATTGGCACCTGTAGGGCAGATGCTTGTGGAAGCTGTAGTAGGTCGTCTTCATCACACATGCGGCACAGTTCTATTGATAGCTCTGAATTTTCCGGATTGTGCACCTTCCCACGAAGATGCATTTCTTGCACGAGTAGACCTTGCTCGCGAGCATATTCCTGAACTTTAACAAGTATCGGTACCGACCCGACCATGCTTATAGTTTTGGGGTCGGTGACAGCAGAAATATGTGCCTATATTAGCGAGTCTGGTCAGGTATTGATCTTTCACATTCAGATATTCTTTGGCTGAATGAATGGGATTGAAAAAAAAATACTTACACCAGGAAACTTTTTGACTATTTCTTCTCCTTGTCCTGTAGTCTTCAAACGAATAACAATTGTTGTTGGTCCTGGAATGTTTTCGTCGTCACCCAGTTCCCCATACGCACCTATTCCAAGTGCAATACGCATAACTACAGATGCATACTTTGCTAGTTCTACTTCATCTTTGGAACATGCAATTGCCATAGCTGGCAACAACCCACCACAATATCCTTGAATTCCTCCCCCATTTCGGAGCTGGCCTAGAAATTCAAAGTGTTTGATACCATTCAATTCGAGGAATTGAAAGTATTGACCAATCTGAATTATGACTAGGAGGGGCAAGGAGAGTATTCCTGACATGGCGTTGGCAATTGGTTCCGATTCACCCGTTTTCATCCATTCCGACATGTATTGCATATATCTGGGTCCTTGCTCAAGTGCTGCAATATCTTCTCTTTGCTTCGCAAAAGTTTGCCATGTATTTGGGAGATCTCTGATATCTTCAACAAAAGATCTCAAGAATGGGTTTCGGCAAAGAAAAGAATGGAGTCGATCGAGGTAGCTTTTCTGTGGAGCTTTACTTTGTGGGCAAAATATGGCCACAGATGGCATCTCATCAAGACTCGAGAGCATGGTGTAAGGGGAGTATTGTGTTGAAACTTTGGACTTCGATAAAGACGAGGTGAATCGGTGAATTTAATCAAGTCTGGTGCTTTAATCGGTCACAAATTATTGCTAGTCATATAGCTTCATGTTTGAGTTGGTTCTTGCTGACTATTTGAACATATCTCGGAGTTTAGTTATACAGACTTCATCCAAAGATGCTGCCAAGTTAAGGTTTGTTCTCATTGTTTCATTTTGGCAGCCACATCATTCATCGAAATCAGTGTACATTTTGATGTTCTAAACTCGAGTGACTTCCTCTGGTTACCTTTTCTTCGCACTCGGGGTTTGTACAAGGAACTCTCAACACCAAATCAAATTCTTGCATTCATTATCAGCTTGCACCATGCAACATTTACCAGAGCCTTCCATTTATTGATCCCACAACTTTTCCCTTTCGGTAAGGCTACATGTACCATGAGAGTTTGCGCTGAATCTTCAAGCGTATTTTGCTATTCAAGTTGCCGTGCAGGAGTAACTGATACAGGGGTTCCTTTGGGAAGCTCATGTCGATGGGACTCATCATCACATCTGCGGGCTTTATATTCGTGCTGAACACGTAATATTATTGAGCGATTTCCGCAGGCGACAATACAATCATGTTATCGTCTGAGAATATGTTAAGACCTTTGCATGATCTGGCTCCATGAGAGGTACTATGTTGGTCTATCGACTTGTACCTGTATAACTGCTTCAATTTGGGTGAGAAATTTTGTTCAAATAACTTATGCCCTTCCTGGAAATTGATGTCCACGCGCTAATCTTGAGATGCCTTGTAGGATACTGAGCTAATTTGGGTTACCTACCCCATTTTATATATCTCATTCTTGTCTTTAGTCACACAGTATCACTGTGGCAGCCGCATTATCCCGTTCAGTACAGAATATGGGGTATCGTATCCCGACATCCCCTATTAATTTTCGGAACAAGATCGGACGTTACTGTCGATCAATAGAATATGGCCTTACCTGCATGGAATTTCAGCTTATCATAATTACAATAAATATCATGAATAGTTGCCCATGAAATTTCATTCGTGCTCCATGATAAAGGTTCGTTGGTGGATGATGTTGAAATGAAGATACCTCAAGTTAGTCGCTATTATCTCTATTGAATACATGCCCAGGAGTGAAGTTTATGGTTGCTACAAGGCGCTACTCGTCTCTAACCAACCTTGTATCTCCACACTCAACAGAGTAATTTATCACTTCAAACTCTTCCTGATAAACCAAAACTATGACAGAGCTAAGGGGCGCCAATGGTGCCATTGCTCTCATTGTCGGACTGACCGTGCAGGTGGATACACCTTATCACCAGGAAACGGTGCGTACACCGACTGTGATTCAAAGCTTATTCCTTCCAATTACTCGAGTATTACCTTTCAATCTCCCGGAAAGCTAGAATTTGTATCAATTCGTGTCAAACATATGGTTTCGAGCCACAAAGTTACACAAACTAGAACTGGGGTGTAGACGAAATATCGAATTAACCCCAAAATTGTTATTATGATGTACAAGAGTCACCTAGGCATGTTATGGAACGCTCCATGGTCTAAATCTTCAAGCCAATTGCATATAATCCTTATCTACAGAAATGTTTCATATGTAAGTTCAACATGCAGGATACATCCGCGATCCGTGGCTCGATTATATGTCTCAAGTTCAATATCCATAGGCATTTCCGAGTCAAAGTCTCATATTTAACGTTGATACTTGTATTTGGTACCTTAAGGTAAAGCTTCCAAGACATGTGATGCTGCAACACATGATCCGAGAACCTGGGAAATAATCACTTGAGATGTTTCCAGGGGCGAAGAAGTGAGAGGGAGGAATTGTGGAGGTTGTAGATGTAGTTTCTGGTATCACGGGGAATGAGGGTGGTTTGGAGCATCAATCTCGTGCCCTTGATTCACGATGTGCAAGTTGCAGAGTGATATACCAGAACCTTGAATTCACCCTTTTACCTCAATAATCTTGTACCAATCATGGTGATCAAGATTTTGACGAATCTTGTTAGAATCGGATCTTCCGACGTGGTACTTTGATTAACATCGCGCTACTTGTTCTGTATGACGGGATTCAAAGTCTATCGCTATTTACTTACGTCTTGCAATCGAATTCGCATTCTTCAGGATTCTGAAATGGATTGAGGCTGCTAAAAAAATGATTTTGATGAGAGATACAGTCAAGCAACATGTAGCAGCAGAATTACTGGTAGCCAAGCCAGAGCTCATACATACCTATTGACTCAATTCGCCCACAGTTACAGTATTTAGAGTCTCCTTGCATTGAAAATTCAGCTCTCTAGCCTCTGGGTCACTATTAGCACTGTTGTTACTCTCATTCCGGGTCACAGCGTCTTATCTTTCCTGAGAATTCTCAATTTGATGCTTCAATCTCGAAAACAAATTCAACGCTGTTTTACTCATCGCAGCCATTCTTTCTCCTCCATCTTTATTCCCCCACATATCTAAGAATATCAAATCTTGCGGTGTGGTTTTCTCTCTAAATGATGGGAATTCGCCCCCATACATATTTCTGCCCTGTCCCCACCACTTCTTATTATAGTTTACTCTTTCGAATCAAGATGACTGCTTCCCGCAAGTCGACATAAAGGCTATTGGCTTCCTTCATGAATTTATCAGGCAATTTACTACTGATACCCGCGTCATAAGACAAGATTGCCACAATGCTACTGATATATCTAACAGTGCCTCCTCCATAAGGTAGTTGAATCTTGAAATTGGGATAAGAGGATAGGATGTTAGAGTAGATAAGAGAGCATATTGTGCGGGTTATTTCATGTGTGAACTCTACAGTTGGAGGAATGTATGATGGATGATGAGATTTTGCAGAGAGTATATTGGGAATTGGAAAGAGAAAAGCTATGGCGTTGACTCTATTCAGCTCTTTTCAAATGGGCTTATATATCTCGTATCCCAGATACTGTCCATCGTAGCTATTAAGAAGTGTAACGCGTTGAAGATTAAGCTTCTCATAGCAGACCTTGACGCTAGATAGTACGTTTAAGAAAAAAGATTCAGTTATAGCGGGAAGAGTTACGAAGAAACCCAGTTTTTCTGGATACGAAGGAGTAGATTGTTGGCATGGATGTTTATTCACTGGCAAAGGGAGATATTATCACGGACGGTATAAAGAAATGATAATATGGGGGTAGTCATACAGTTTTGAGCCATAAAATTGAGAGAAACCTGCGGGGTCCATGTAGGGAAAGATATGTCACCGAGAGCATTTGAGTGCTATTTGACATCTGGTATAGATGTCAGCTCTGCAAGACAATAGAGTGCGAAAGTACCCCATGAGGGAGGCTTTGCAAGCTAAACAGGGGTTGCATACGTTCAAGATAGACTGGTGTAATCGTATGGTGATTAGTGTCTATATCTCGTAGTGTTCTCGTTACTTGCAGAGTTTGTGAAACATCAATAATCTGGGAATTTGGTGTAATCGATCGAAGGCGGGAGTCGCTGTTGAACTTTGGAACCTTATCCATACTGACCCCTTTCTAGTTCACCAGATGACGCCTTAAACTTCAAGAATGATATATCAATATCAAATGACTGATGCCACATTATGCCATGTATCGAGTTTAAACAATGCGGCTAGGCCTTGATTCCAAACAGCCGATTTAAACAGAAAATCCCACCCTGTGTACACGAAACTACCGCTTTTGCGGCAATAATCACGTATCATCGTATGTTCTTGGAAATAAATCAAGGAGTGAAACAAATCCTGTAGTCCTCAAAATGGCGATCGAGTGTCTCACGGGGAGAATGGGCACAATGTGGCTATGTGCAACCCACCCCATTATAAGTCTACCGCAATGTTAACTTGACCCGGAAAACTGGTGTCCCATTACAAAGCCATTGGGTGTACATTGGCTTGCATGATATTGTTGAAGGTCTGAATTTGGACACTGGCAGAGCGTGGGGGATGTTTTTAATGATAAGTTATAGCAAAAGTATGGCGGTGGTTAAAAGTGGATAGTGCTATAGCAAATAGTCTCTATGCTGTCAGACGAAAGTTCATCAACTAAATGACTTCTTATCGCTGCTGGTGATACGTAGTGAAATTGTTACACGTCCTGAAAATTCAGATGTACAATGTACAACTGTAGAAGTGCTGTGCGTTGAGACATGATGCTACGGTCCTGTGTTATCAGTCCCCACTGTCTTTCAAGAGATTCGGCTAAGCAATTGGGATTCTCGGAGCATTAATCTGCTACGGACTTGCAGAATTGCTGGATAGTCTTCAATATCCTGCTTGTGCTAATTATCCTAACATAACTCTTTTGTTAGTTGACAACTTTACGTTTTTCTTTGCTTCGTTGGTTGATCATGTCGTTTGCGGGCATTCTACCAGCGAGCAAGGAAATAGCGGTCCTTGCAGTATCTTTGTTCACCTTCGTAAGCTTTCTATCTTTTCAAATGACCCTTATGATAGTAACAGATTTTAGTATTATGCTGTCTTTGCAATCTATAACCTTTACTTCTCACCACTTTCCAAATTCCCCGGACCAAAACGTCTGGCTATCTCTAGATTGCCCCTGATAAGATATGTAATTCTTGGGACCACTTACAAGTATTTCGATAGACTTCATGAGAAATATGGCCCAGTGGTTCGAATTGCTCCAGATGAGCTCATCACCATCTCTCCAGATGCATGGAAAGATGTTTACACCAGAAAGCCTCAAATGACAAAAGACCCATTCAGTATGACTCCTCCTTTGAACGGCGCAGAGTCTTTATTCACAGCAACCGGTGATACTCACGTTCGTATCAGGAGAAATTTTGCAAATGGATTTTCAGATAAAGCATTACGCAAGCAAAGCAAGATTATTGAAGGATATATAGAGCTCCTGCTTCAAAGACTGAGGCGTGTGACAACGAAAAGCGCTTCCGGAGAAGTTGATCTGGCCAAATTTTTCGGTTATTTATCATTGGATATATATGCTGATCTGATGTTCGGTGAATCTTTCCATGGTCTTGAAGGCGATAATGAGCATTCCTGGATCTTGGGGTTCTTCCTCGGTGCTAAGTTTGGGTCGGTAAGAAATAGCATTCAAAGATTCCATCCATTAGAAGTAATCTTTGGGTGGATATTCTTACGGTTGACTTCGAAAATGAGAGTACACAATTGGAAAGTTGCAACGGATAGAATCACCTACAGGTTGGAAATGGGAGATCTTGGCTCCGAAAGATCCGACTTTGTTAGCCCAATCATCGGTAATGTGAATGAAGGGAATGGGATAACAAGGAAGGAATTAAATACCAATGGGCTTGCTATTGTTATTGCCGGATGCCAATTGCCTACGGTTGCATTGGCGACTTCATGCTATTTCCTGATGAAATATCCAGAAACACTAGCGATACTCACTGAAGAAGTAAGGTCGTGTTATTCTGAGGATAAAGAGATTGATGTTCAATCAACTATCGGGCTGCCTTACTTGGAAGCAGTTATAAATGAGACGTTGAGAATTCACCACCCTACACCCAACCAATTGCCTAGGAATGTTCCTCCTGAAGGTGCGGCTATCGCAGGTAACTGGATACCTGGCGGAGTAAGGCAGATGAATCTCAGCCTATTGATCGTAACTGACGTGATCATAGACTATAATTGGCGTGGCAATGCAAGCAGCTCAAACTTCGCCTTTGAATTTCTTCGAGCCAAAAGTCTTTCATCCTGAACGTTTCCTCCCAGAATCTCACCCCTTGTACGATTCTCGATTTGCAACAGACAACAGAGAAGCATTTAAGCCTTTCTCGACGGGACCAAGAAGCTGTATGGGTGGAAAGTATGTCTATTCAACATTCTCAAGATCCATGATTGTAGATGCTAACTTATTGACACTAGGACATTCCTGGCACAAGCTCGAGTTACACTTGCCAGAATGGTATGGAATTTTGAGATGGAGTTGGGGAATAAGAATGACGGGAACTGGATAGATCAGCGGGCATACCTGGTGTTTGAACCAAAAGCTTTGCATGTAAGATTGAAGGAGAGATGTGTCTGAGACTGGGGATGAGGTATTCAACATACCAACAGCTAAGCAGTAGCAGGTGGCTGATTGTCGATAAATGCTCACTTGGAAATGATGGTTTCAATTAGTATTCAATGATATAATGTGAATCAATGATCACACGTGGTGACTGGAGTAGGTCCTTTATCAAATTTTCCAGGGCGTGAGTGTGGTTTATTACAGTAGCATCGAGATTTTATATCAATTGGACCTTTAGTAACGTTCAATCATGGTAGTAGTACCAAGGAGTTGACTCGGATCACATTCTCCCTAGCCGGAGTCTATCAATTGAATCATTGATTTTTCCTACGGTACCAAAATTCCTACGAAAAACTAGTGAATCAAGACATTTCCTTAAAATATTAGATTTTGTATACAAAAAGTGTAATTTCTATTGGTTTACTTATGAATAGTTTGAGTTATATCAATTTGCCTATAAGGAGTCTGAAATCTATTAGCTTCGTCAAACCCCTTTTGATATTTGGATATTTGAATCCTTTCCTCTATTTTCCTTTCTTCTTCCTTTCTTTTTTACAATCAAAAGTAAGTTACTTCATTATGTTGAAGGCAAATCAGTTACTCATTATATCAAAGGTAAGTTATGATTATTTCGTTGGAATTCGAAGGTAACTTGCTTTTTCTATTCGCTTTCCCCCCTATTTTATCGCTTTTTTCAACATTAATACTTCAATAGATTCAACGATATCGAATCTTCGAATAGCTTCGACAATGACAATGATAACAATGATAGTACGATATTGATCCTAATTTCAATATCAAGAATAAACTGGTACTTAAAGTAGATTGATCTTTACACTGAAACCTTTTTAGAATATTTTCAAAAAAGGTACACTAGCTCCTCGTTCCGCCTCTTAGTAGGAAAATTAAATGAAGCATTTATGCATATCTCTATATATTTATGAATGATTCTAAATCAAAGACAAATCGATTGTAAAAGATACTAGTTTTTTAACATAAGATTCACTTGCTAGCGAATGACCAGAATTTTGGTACCGTAGGGCTTTACCATGGCACAAAACCGAGAGAAAGAGAACGGATGCTGTAAGTTTGTGCTTGAAGCGCCAAAAGCCGCTTTACTTTAATCTCACCTCATTGCGATTGAACAGAGCCCTATGACTATTTGAGCTATACCAAAAATCATTTTGTACAAGATCAGTCAAATGTCATTTCACTTAACATTTGAGGTGGAATAATTAACATCTATATCGAGATAATGGGATCAGCCTGGCGGAGTGTAATCGATGTAGATCATCCAAAGCTTTTACGGTGACAGAAAGCTAATTGATTGACCAACTATCTTCTACCATGAATATTAGAGTTGCAGTTGAAGTTGCAAATAATAAAGTGATAAAGCTTCATAAACTGTGTAGGAAAGCTCGCGTAGTTGCTCGGAGGTAATATTGAAAATGCTTACGAGTCATATGTTAAAGTTCCAAGACTAATAAGAATCAAAGAATTGCCTTGAACATTCATTTTGAATCATCCAGAATTCTAAACGACACTATCCGCCCATATCTAGAAGATAATTTGCACATTGTGAATGTCGAGAATATCAAGCCTTATACTCATGATTGACTGATTGCCTATCAGATATACAGAGAGAAGTCCCAATCTTACAATCACAGCATTTCATTCATTCACAATACTAATACTATACTGTGGTTATTATTGATAGTATGTTGATCAGTTTCTCCTTATAACTCTATATAAGAAGCTCTTTTCCCCCAAAGTTCCCTTCATTCCAAACAAATAAACCACACCTGCAAATCAATTGAAATACCCAAGCAGCTACAAACAAATAAAAAGCAACAACCCCCCCCAAAACATCAACAACAACATACAAAATGTCTTCTAATCTTGATTTGCGAGTTTCCGTTCAGCTCAATGGCCACCCCTTATTCGCATCTCCTCAACTAGCCCTCAGCTCTGATCGAGTACGCGCTATCCAAGACATCATTCGTCAGTGTGCTCAAGACATAGAGTATCAGCTCACTAGAGCTGGTGCAGTCGAGAGAAGGAAAGCAGAGCAAGATAGAAGGTTCCAGGAAGATATCAGAAATCAAATGGGCAATTGTACTCCATCTTGGGACAGCAGGTTCTGAGTGTTGGGGTGAAGCAGGAAGATACCTAGGTAGCTAGCAGTATGATTGAAAGGAGTTTGGCTATCCTGAGCTTTTCCGTTCACTGCATGGAACTGCGGAGCGAATGTCCATTTTGAAACTCGGTCGATGGGAAGATAGATATCCAGATAGAACATCAAACTAATTATGGATACTATACACACAAAGTTATATACATTCATGTAAAGTCTTAGAAATTGAGAGACTTCATCTAATAAAGTTATCAGATAACTCTTGCGATAAACCGCTTGATTAATTATCAAGATGTCGTGAAGTTTCTTTGTGGTTTCAGTACAATATCTCCCACTCCATTGAATGGAGATGTTCCGGGGTATCCTATAGGACACGTTGAACTTGATGCTGTGAATGTGAGGAAAGATCCTCATCCAATCTAGCTTGCAAGCGAAAACCTCAAACAGTATGTCGTTGTCTTAGAAATTGTGAGAAAGTGCAAGGAGTGTTTGTTTAGCTGTTTCCTGAATATTAGGTCCTTACTGACTCCTTAGGGATCTTAATGATACGTAGATGTAGTGTAGAGAGCGATTATCGATTGGAAAATTGTTGTACAATCATTCGAAGCCACCTTCGTCTCGTGGAGACTCAGACTGCAAACTACTAGTAGGTTGCCGTTAGAATCGCTTTGTGACCCTAGTAAATCAAAATACTGTATACTTGACTTTATGTGCAAATCTTGTGGAAGCAGTCATCATTGTTAAGTAGAATGGATGAGTAATAGATAATTTAAATAACTTCGAAGAATGTTCAAGTTGAGGAATAGTAAAGGATTAATGATCAAGTTTATATATAGGGAGAATGTAGATATCCTAACACCATAACACTCTTTTCATAGAAAACCCTATTGTGGCTTGCTTGATTAGAGGAGATACAGTCTGGCTTATAAATATACTTCCAGAAATTCTTGAAAGTGTCAAGAGGATAATCATACCAAATAAAGAAAACTGGGACATTCCAAATCGATTATTATACTAAGGATCCATGAATTGCCACCACTATGTTCTTCAAAAAATCACTAGAGACCTAAATTGTGTTGAAAGCATGCTTCCTGTGGCTGGATTCTCGTCGGGTATAGGGCCGATGACATTCTGTCTAAACTCAAGCTTTTACGAGCTTAATAAAAACAGGAGTTTTATCATTCTATTTGCACTAATTATCATTAGGGCTTGTCTAAAATGCCATAGATGTATTTAGATGCCATGAAGCTTTCGAAATATGTTATAAATGCAGATCCACTTGAATATCCCGGCGTGTTTCAGATTTCAATGTCTTGGAATGATGGAGTGGTTCGTCCGATATCTTCCATCATACTTCGTTGTGAGATTACTAACCAATGATGCACAGGTTCCTGACGTCGGGGCTTGGCAAAAGGGGTACTAACTAGGCGACTAGGAGGGACTTCGGTTAAAAAATATGTATTGGGCTTAGATCTAAGCTAGATTGATGGATCGCATTTTAGTCCATCAGATCTGACTCTTACATTTCCAGTATCCAAAAAGTTGTTTCTGGACCTCCACTGAGAACAGCAGTTCATATAAATGGAAACCGCAAAATAAGAGCTTATGATTGAATTTTGCATACCATGTAGCTACACGGAAGGTTGGGATTTAAGTTAATCTATATCCTGATAAGCTGTATACTCATGATTAATCTCATATCAACTCATTTTGGATTATACGACCATGCTTGATCTAATCTAAGCTACCTGGGTAGCATTCACGAGAGGCTGAGAATTACACATTACGGGAGTTGGCTTTGATGTTATCGTTACTTGAATTTCCAAACTTCAGATGCGTGCATGACACTCCACAAGATGCATTTTCTCCGGTCTTCAAGCTGATGGGAATCAAACTTACCTTATTGGAAAAGTCATTCTTGTGATATATGGAATTATGCTTAGGTCAAGTCCTAGGATGAAACACAAGGAAAAGCTATGAACCTTGCTAACTCTAACGAAAGATATTGAACTGGGAACACTTACTAACCTGAAAAGTGTCTATTCAGGTTGATTAAATCAAAAACGTGTGGGACTACCCGCCTGATATTTCTGTTCTTGCACCTGTCGGCGGCATGAACATAGGTATCGCAACAATAGTCTTTTGTTGCCCACAAGGACAAGTTACGGCATGGTTGATATGACTAGATTCCGCTCTTAGTGCGAACTCTGCCATGCACAACATCCGGCAAAACTAACCATGCTAGCTTGTTGATGGCGCCATAACTTATGGTCATCAGAATGATAGCTCCAAGCGTGGCTCAGGTATAGCCAATGATAGATAAACGAGGATTCGTTCATTTACCCATGGACCATGCAGGAGTTGGGACCTTTTCCTGTTATAGAATCATTCCATTCTTGTTGGTCAGTAGAGAACACCAGTGTTATGACCACACGTGCGTATTCTGGAAAAGTCGGGGCAGCCGACACTATCTTCGGAAAAGTTGATTTGGAACTCTTTGACCTCCTATTCTAACTGCGAGATTTTTTCTATATTCTGTTGGACTAGAATACTTTTATCATGATTTATTGTATATAAGTATGTAAGAAGTGTCTCGTTATGCATTTTTTCCTCATCATCAACGAGAGTTCTCCAGAACTCAGTCTTTCATTTTCAGCATTCCCTTTCCATTCATTATTGATTTTATATCAACACATTCTTTGATTCCATATCAATACATTCTTTGATTGATAGTAATAACTGTCTTCAAAACCTTACCAATCTTTACTCTTTGAAATGCGTTTCGCCCATTTCACCTTCATCGCATTGACTGTCGCGGGTGCAAATGCGGCCCCTCATCCTCAAAAAATTGACTTTGAAGCTCTTAGCCCAATAGTACAACCAGCTCAAAGTGTACCTGCTGGAATTACTGCTCAAGCTATCACATACAACCCTGCTGCCGCTGCTGCCTCCGCAGCAGCTGCAGTGTCACAGGCCCCAGCCATTCATGGATCTGACTCGAAATCAAAGCGCTCATTGAACCAGCCTAAAGCTAAAGATGGCGATTGCTCAGTGCAGCCAGCAAGTGTTTATACGGGCCCAGTTCCAGCAAATGATCGCAATTCTTTTTTAGAATACCAACCATTTGCTGATGCTGCCAATAGCGCATCAACACCAGCTGGTTATACTAGATCTTTTGTTAATCTCAAGGCGTCTAACAATGCCTTGAAATATATGGGTTTCACACAGTTGCCCACCTACGACACGGCTTCGTGTGCTGAAAAATGTTCCGATATAAGCGGATGCAATTCTTTCAATCTTTATTTTGAGCGCGATCCTACAGTAGATCCCGGGGCTAATTGCACGAACCCTCCTCCGATGACCAACGTCAAATGTGTTTTCTGGGGAAGTTCAATCTATGCTAGTACTGCGGTTAATGATGGCCAATGGCGTAGCAAGTTCCAAGTTGCCATTGCAGGATCAAACGGTTACAACATTGCTACTATGCCAACGCCAGGTGGATATAGTTCTCCTACCTGCCTTGAGGATGCTGCCATCAATGCTCCGTTGGATTGCAACGGTGACGATACCTTTCTCGGCTCTCGCTTCTTTACCGACACTCCTTTTGATATTAACTTGTGTATCGCAGCTTGTGATGCTACCACCTCTTACGATCTAGCTCACCCCCCCGCAACTGGTAGCCCAAAGACTTGTCAATTTATCAATACCTATGTTCTTTACTTGAATGGTGTTGCTCAAGGTCAAGCTTGCGCCATGTATACAGAGTCATGGGATCCCACTTATGCTACAAATACTGGTTATACCAAGGGAGATCATGTATACACAATCCATTCTTCTTATACAGTATCCAATCCTAAGAATCCAAATTACGCAAAGGATTGTAGAGCATCCAACGACTCCAGCTCAAGCAGCATCTCGAGGACTCCCACATCCAGTGTATTGATTTCTGGCTCATCTGTCTCCAGCACAGTTACTAGCGCCTCGGCGTTTATAACATCATCAAAATTTGGATATGGTCATTCATCTGGAGCACAATATGGAGCTTCGCGAACCATCATTTATGGATCCATTGCTTCCGGTGGCATTAAGTCAGGCTCATCAGTCGCCGCTTCATATCCAATGACCTATAACACTTCACATACTGCTAGGCCTAGCACATCGGTTTTTATCTCAACTACTAAAACAGTTAATAACGCCAAAGCTACCCCAACCTCTGGCATTTCAAGTACATTCATCACGAGTGGATCATTATCAACCATCGGTTATGGATCAATGGCTTCTGGTAGTATCAGCTCTAGTCACTCAATCCATACTCCATATCCAACCAACAAAAATGCTTCAATAGTTACCAGTCATTCCAGGACAAGTTGCAGTACATCGGTTCCTAATGTTACAGTCTCAAGCACAGATAGTCTCACCACTTCATCATCTAGTAAAGCAGCTTCTGTTCCGATTTCCAAAACAGGTACTTCAATCGCAAGTGGACCTTCACCAGCGATTAGATATGGAGCTATCTCAGCCTCTAGCTCTCTGTCAACTTCTAAATTATCTTCAACGTCGCCATCATCAAACATTGAGTATGGGTACCCGCACGCATCCCATTCTGTCCCTGCATCTTCTTTGAGTACCGGATTACCATTAACTGCTGAAATACATTCGACTGCTGAATCTTCGTCAACCACCAAGTTGTATTCATCGTCATCAACCATTGGATATGGATATCCAGACGCATATTCTTCAAACGCTGCATCTTTACCAACTGCTGACGTATCTTCGACTCCCAAGTACTCTTATGGGGCTGAATCTTCTTTGGTTGCCAAGCCATCTTTATCAAGCATCGACTATGGATATCCTCAGGTGTCCTCTTTGACTGCAGCATCGACTTCAACTGCAGAATCATACGTATCATCTTCGACTGTTGGACAATACAAATCCTCGGCTACTATCAAGTCCGGGTCTTCGTACGAGCAAAACTCCGCGAGCGTTAGATCTTCGTCAGCCTTTTCATCTTCGCCAACCACTGGACCCGAGCCGCACTACACCCCTGCATCCTCAACCTCTGTTGTAGGAGCATCATATTCAACTGTTGGGCTATCTTCCGCCCAAATCTCATCAACCATTGTATATGATTCATCTTCGACCGCTGTACCTATCTCCATCATCACAGTGACTTCTATATTGGGTTGTACCTGCGCATCTCCAACTTCCTCTTCCGTCCCATTGGCTACTTCCCCATCCCAAACACCGCCGAGCACCATTCCGTCACACAAGTCTGCAAATTCATCCGACCCAGTTACATCAGCCAACCTGGGTATTAACGTCGCTTATTTCAAGAACCCAGCCATGAATACTGGTTATGGATACCCGCAATTTGACTTCAACTCATTCGATGGAAAGAACTCAATATATAACGGAACTTCCAGCCAAATCGGTTTCTCCAACACGGCACCCGGATCAAACGTGACTCTGTACTCTGGTGCTCCATCACGTAGCGTCGAACAGCTCGCAATCGTCCACAGTGGTTTCTTATATGCCCGCCAAGCAGGAAATTATACTTTTACTATCACTGCCGCCGATGATGTTGTTATGGGATGGATCGGCTCCAATGCATATACCTCGTACTCATCCAGGAATGCCGACCTTATTGCTGCCAATCACGGCAGTTCCAGTGCCGTCAAAACAGTATCCAAGACATTGACAGCCGGTCAACTACTGCCATTCAAAGTCCTTTGGGCTAACGATGCCAATAATGGTAACCTCGGTTTTACTATCCAAGGCCCAAATTCCACCCTCTTATCATCCGCATCCGGATCCGCCAAGGATATTATCACCACTGCTCCATCTGGAATCCAAGCATTTTGATTCTCATTCGCAGCTTTTATAAATCATGACTCATTTGGCGTTAATTCTTCAATCGTCTAAAAGAGCTTCGTATCTTGAGGTATTTTGCATTGTCCTAAGTGGAAAGTTAGGAAATATCAATTTCGCGGCAACTTCGTCGACTATGGTTTACCATGGGTACCACCATGTACTTCGCTCCACAATTACGGGCTAGTACTCGACCTCATCATCAGCTGCAGATAACGTTATACTTATCTGCTTTGATGATAATGTCGGTATTCTTCTCAATAGTCAGGATATATCTATGTCGTTGCGGTGGGGATTGTTATCATTATTCTGGTGGTTGGTGGTCGGGGAAAAAAACTTAAAATGGGTATTGGCGTTTGTTTCCGAAACTGCGCGGCAATTGGCAGTCAACAAAAAAGGGGCTTGCTTTAGTACTCGGTTGTACTTAGAAAGGGTTTGGGGCAAGGGTCAATTCAACAGGGGTTTCAATGTATCATTTTTAAAATTAATCTTTTCATTCATTAAATATAATTCTGTCATTTCAATCATATCATCTGTTTCTTTAGAGCTCCCTTGTGATGAACTTGAGTACTTGCATTCTTGTATAGGACTTTTGACGTAACAAGCCCTCCTCCACAAAGGCTGATCTTCTCCACATCTACTGGCATTGATAAAGCCAGAGTCTTTTTCCCTTGATACCGCTTCTGATCTAGGATCTTTTTAATTCCTTTGGCTCGTGGAAATCTAGGCTTTATCAAGTCGGAAAGAATTGCCTATCGCAGAAGACTTGCACCCGTCCTCTCGTTATATTTTTTCTGAAGCTCCTCTTGACTCCGTACGCCAAGTATGCACCTCGAGCATATCAAGGGTGAAAACCTGATTGGTCTGGTGAACAGTATGTTGTCGAAATTGCTCGATTTATAACCATCATCTAGCAAGAAATGGTTTACATCAAATCTTCGAAGGATAGATGTTTGTTATCTTCATCAGTATGAGAAGCTAAGCTAGTCAGTGTAGCATGATCAGGCAATAGAGACACGGATAGTTTTCTAAGGAACGACTTCGGTTGCATAAAATGACAACAGCAAAGGGGCAAATACAACCTACGAGTTATTAATGATGCGAAATATTGACTAGTCCTCGAATACTTGCAGTTCTGAGAATAGCTAGCACATACCGGTGGAATATTCCCATAAAATGATAGTCCAGATTCCGCAAGATGAAACTTCACTTCACTGCTTTTCTATGACCCGAATGAATTGTACCTTTTATTGTAATTCCGTGCAATAGTCTCTCATATCATCTTAAGTATTTGTTTCCAATATAGGTGGGTTCCTCACTATTTTGCTTTCGGACGGCTCTTCCTGGCTTGAGACATAGACCATGATGGCCTCGTCCTTCACATAGGTTCTGAAGATATTCAAACAGAAATGCTGTTTTGATGACCCCGAGTTTCAATATATGATTCAGCATAAACTTCCACTATCTCTTCCAAAATGCTATAATTCGGTAATCCGAAGCTAAGAACAATCGATCATCAGCGGCGACTCAATTGCTCTAGAGATATCAGAATTGAGACGTTCTAATCATAATTGGGGATCAGGTAGTAAAGTTGATGTGATTTTTCGATCTATTAAACGATGGTTAGCAGAATATTTGGAATTTGATTATGCCAAGTAATTGTGTGCAAAGTTGATATCACCCACATTTTCCGGCCTCTACCCACGAGGGTCAGCGCCTTATACCTGGGTAACTACCGCAATGATATTCTCGACAGTATATGGTAGCGCTTTAGAGGCGTGATACGTACACTATCAAAACTAAAAGAGGTCAAAATCTGAGGTTTCACCAGATCTCTTATAACTACGACCTCAAAGGTTAGTCAGTCATTGATCATTGATATTGTGTTTCTTTGGTTAGGTTGTTGAAGCACACAAAGGAGATGGATTGACTTTTTTTTGTCCTAAGTTATCACTCCAGCTCTCAAACTGTCTAGATCCGCGAGGTTGAGACTATATATCTGGATGGTGCATCTGATAAACGATGGATTAGCATCATTTCATGAATCATTGCTAACTTGATTACTGTGAAGGAACTAACAAGGAAGGTAGAATAATCTCTGTAGTGAACTCTACAGATAGTTTCGTTACTTAAAAGGGAAAGGATTCCCGTTCTTTACTGTGAAGAATCTGCCAATGCCTGTTGCACATGCTCGATTGGAGCAATCATGAAGAGAAAAACGTATAAAGATTTCCAATTGCAGCCCCTCGTGACCCCAGAACGGCAAGACATCAAGACTCCCAGACTGCAATGGGAACATTATCCTAAACCACATGCCATTCGATATGTGTTCAGAAAAATCTCATCATAACACGATATGCATTTTGAAAGCCCACTTATGAACGACAAGCCTTTGCTTCGAAAGTCATCGTGCCAAAATATCCGCTTGATAGGCCTTCGAGTTGGATCACAAGGACCCAATCCCAATGGCCCCCAGACCCCACAAAGAAAACGAAAGAAATAGGAAATTTTTTGGTGATTCTTTATTATTTTCAAGTTTTTTTTGGTTTTTTGTTTTAAATCGTAAGAACAAGAGCCAAGTACCACAACACCCAAACACCGAAAGATGAAAGAACAGAGAAATAAGAAATTTTTTGGTGATTGTTTAGTATTTTCAATTTTTTTTGGTATTTTTTGCATTTCCATAGACAGGAGAGAGGAGAACAATAGAAAATTCTCTGCCAATATAAACACGATGTTGAACTCACAGAAGTTGAGAATTTGACCTCTCATACCTCCAAACCATAGATTCTGATGTGAAAGCGTTAATGAACCAGTCAAGGCTCAAGAACACCTGGTGTAGAGAGCTTGAGATTGATGATAGTCCGCCGCCTATCTCTCAAGACTCCCAAGAAGCTGAAAGTTTTACCTCCCATACCTCTACATCACAAAGAACACAATATGAGAGAACCAAACAAAAGCTGAAAAGTAAGAAAGTACGGTTGCTCGAGAGATCCTTTGAGAACCAAGGAAATCCTTCATCCTGACACTTTTAGTCTTACGACTATACTTTTGAAGGTTCCCAAAAGAAGCTGGGAGTTTCCACCCATACCTCTACATTCAGACAGAGAGCCTGAAAAAACTGAGAGAAAAAGAAGCTGAAGGTTTCCCCTCATACCTCTACACTTGGAACGAAGTTGAAGGTTTTCACTTATACCTTTAAGCTTCGAGAAGAAGCTGGGAGTTACCACCCATGCCTCTACATTTCTGAAAGGCTGAAGATCTACCCTCATGCCTTTACATCACAAGATTATGTGAAGATAAAAAAAACCCCTCACAGGGGAAAAAAATAAGAAGATGAGAGTTTCCTCTCAAGCCTCTACACTTAGGAAAGAAGCTGGGAATTGCTTCCCATACCTCTAAATCACAAAAATATGTGAGCGTGAGGAAGCCCCGGAGGGAAACCAACACAAGAAGATGAGAGTCTCCTCTCAAGCCTCTACACTGAAGAAGGATAGGTGAGAGATTCCTCTCAAATTGCAACACCACAGATTACTCATGTCGGTAAAACAGTCAACAGTTAAGAGTAGCTCAATCTTATTTTCAACATTTTTTTCAAATGCCAAATTGCCACAAGCCAAGCCCACAAGTCAAGCCCACAAGTCAAGCCCACAAGTCAAGCCCACAAGCAACAGTTATCATTGAAGGTTTGTTTTGTGGCCTTCAAACTCCAACTAAAAGCCAGTAGCTTAATGGTCCCCACATTAGCTCGAGCTCATAAACCACGCAGACAAGCTTAAAAAAACAAGATAATTGTTTTCTTGCGGGGGCTTTAGATACTTTCATATCCTTCTCCCCCCCTTCTCCTCCGAGAAGAACTCAAGGAAGAGGATCTCTACTGGTAGAGGTATTCATTCCAACTCTGGTGTATAGCCTTCAATTCTAGCTCGCTAGAATTAAATGGTATCCAGACCCACACTGACAAGACTTAAGCTCATATCCTCAAAGACAAGACTTGAAAGACCAACAAAAAAATGTAACCCAAACCGCTGAAGTCACTCGTGAATGACATGAATTAAAGCCCAAATCCCATAGAAGCGAAACAAAAAGATCAACCAAAGCCGCTGAAGTCATCCAAGTATGACGTATTGTAACCCAAAGTCCCATTAAAAAGAAACACCAGCGCCCGCTGTGGGAGATTATTCCAAAAAAAACCCCAAAAGAACCGCTAAAGTCATCCAAGCATGACAAATTGTAACCCAAAAGAACGCAACTGCCCAAAAAAATCCCATAAACCACTGTTCAGAGCCAACGCCCGCAAAAGAAAACACAAAAGCCACTTTCAAAGGCCACAAAGGCAATTCAAACCCCACAAAATTCTTCTAGAACACATCTGCCTCAAGATCAATTCCATACATCTCTGAGAGGAACTGATCTCTTGCGCGTCTGTATTCCGTTCCCCACATATAAGGGACGTCAAGCTCCGGAAAGAGAAACAGCCCGCGATAGACCAAAGATTCCTGACCCGGCGGGGCCAAAAATGGTGGTTCATCGCCGAAACGGCCATCTTTTCCTTCCACGGAAGACGTTTCAAAGTCTTCCGGAGAGCTAAAGACCGATTGAACGGCACAAATGCAAGTCTTCGAAAAGATTGCTGGTCTCAACCCTGGTCTAAGGGTTCCAGGCACCTCCCCACAATATGGTGCCGGGCGCCGGCTAGATTCCAGGGCTGCATCTGCCTGGCCAGCCGGTCTTACAGAGACCGCATCGTGAATCCACTCCTCGATCGGCGCAGGGTCCTGCCAAAGGACCACCTGCATGCCCTCTGCCGAGCGAGTAGCTTCTTGTTCAAGCCTTGCCCGGCTCACAATGTCATTAATCCACCAGTTGAGATGGCGTGTTACCGCCAGTCTCCGGTAGGAAAAATAATCAGAGATGAACTCTGGGCGCCAGTAGCCACGGAGAGGGGCAGGCGCAACGAAAGCCGCTGGGATGCATATCTCAACGTTTCTTTCAATCTTGTAGCCCCCAAGAGACAAGCCAGGCTGAAGGAAAGCCATTTTATAAGTGTGTCAGTGTGTATTGACACGAAAAGAAATATATAGACGGTGGAGGACTAGAAGCTCCAAATTGAAAAAAAAAACTTGTAGTGTTGCCGAATGGTTGATTTAAAGTCAGAAAGTATCAAAAAGTAATTTATCGTTATTCACTACAAATTTTGCTAGTAAGGAGAAAAGAAGAAAAAGAGAGAAATGAACGCAGGGGATATGGGAGTTATAAGAGTCTTGAAAGGTTTCCCCATAGATGACTCAAGTATCGATGTGGGTCGAAACCCGAAGTATATATACGTCTTGTCTTGGTAAAGATATTCTTGATCTGCACACAGGAGTTGGGAGTTTCAAACTCTACTACTGAGCTAATAAGTACTTAGGTAGAATTGATTTTGAATGCGAGATCAGCACATAAATAAATTAATATAGGATAATTGAGTAAGGGAGCTGGAGGAATCTGTAATATCTTCCATTGTCTACATCTCGTTCGACTCTTGAATGGCAGGTATTGTTTAATTTTACCATAGCATCTTAGTTAGATCTAATCTATCAGATAAATCTGATAATTCAAAAAGATTTATTATTCAAATTGAAATCAAAATCTTAAATGTCTTGAAAGTGTGAACTTAGTCGGATGTTTGAAATGGAGTAAATGTTGCAAATATACTGAATGTATGAATGGGATTCAATGAACTGAAAGGGATGAATGTTCCAAATGGGTTGGTTGTCTGTTCAGAATAGCTACAATATTTTAGACTATTTCAATGTATGAAATGAAATGAATGTATCAAAGGGCGTAGTTGTATGAGATATCCTAAAGCCATATAATGGATTCATTAATTTAGACTACTTGAATATCCCAAATGTTATCGATAATTCAAATAACTTGAATGAACAACGTAAATTGATTATCTCAAAAGATTTTAACATATCAGAGAGATTCGATTTACTAATTAGCCCAGAGAATCCAAAAGACCTTCATTCACAAGATGAAGCTGGTGTATCAAAGCAGGTTGATATATCAAATAATCTAAAACCATCACGTTTATTCAACATCCCCTATAAATTGATAACTCTCTTTGAATTCAATCGATGATTTTGATCTGATACATGGTAACAGCTTGATTTTGAAGAGATCCATATATCAAGGTTTTGTATTGATCGTCAAAAAACCCTAAAAATGAAGGGAAGGAGCGACCCCTTTAAGGTTCAACGCTAAGCGAGATCTCAAAATGCCCCACAACTTTCAACCTTACCGAGCGATTCAGTAAGGAACAAATGTTTGATGGGAGTTGGTCTGAAATACGTTCATATAAAATTACATTCGACTTTCCTTTTGTGCCAAAGAGAGTGTCTTCATCAGCAATCATGATATGGGAGGAATTGGAAAAGGGAATATAGTATTCGCGGACTAGACTTAACCGTCACGCTCGCAATATCAAAAGCCGACAGAAGGGGTTTGGCTCTATAATCTTTGAAAGCAGTATGATTGATCTATCTGCTCTGAGTGAATTTTAAATGTGCCGTAGTAGATTGAATATGTGACATATCAACCTGGATTAAAACTCTCCTTGGAGATGCCAATAGTATATGCGTCATGGGATGACTCGGGAGATCATAGACGGGTGTAGAGTATATAGAAATCCTCATATAACTGAAGCTGTTGCTGCGAACTCTCAAATCTCAGTAGCTAGTCCCCTTGATCATATCTTAATCTGGACTTGAGTTCAAGCATTAGATGCCATTATCGGTATTCAGCACCTCTATCAAAGATAAGTGATCGTGTATGCATTGCATAATAGTATAATTTGTCTTTCAAATCATTCATCAAAAGAGTTGCTGTAGTTGATTTGCCATAATTTCTCAAGCATATAAAGATAAGATTATCTGTCATTTACCAATTTGAAGAGTTGGAACTTCAATACAAGCAGCCATCAACATAACTGAAACAAACAAAATGTTGTTTCATTCCTCATGAAAATAATGTATTACTGGTAGCGCAAGATATAGATCTATGATTTCTTTCAAGTACTAAATCCGGGAATAAATGATCTATTACACTCTTATGTATCAAACATATATCGACTGAGAAAGTATTTGCCTCAATAATTTCCTCGCTCAGTTTCATACGCTCATCCCGCATACTACCATGCGATTAGATTCACAAGCTATCTTTACCCTTCAAATTATCAGCTACTCCATGAATTCCGAGTAATATGCCCCAAAAGTTCACTCTGGACCCAAATTTACTCTCGAGGATGGTGAATAACTCTGGGCTCAGACGCGAAAGAAGTCGCAGACTTGTCTACATGTCGGTCAAAGAACTCCAGATAGTTGAAGCCCTGATCTAGTTCGCAGTCGAGGAATCTACATATGTACTTTAGTGCTCGGAGATTGGTGCTATGAGCTTCCTGAAAGCATTTGTATGATGTACTCACTTCAGTGAATGGGGTTATTCACTCGGACCACAACAACTCTGTTAGTGTCATTTTTATGCTGGTCTTATGACTGTAATTCATTGAATCAATGGTGAGTCTATATCCCATATAATCGATAATGACAACTATAGCAAAGTCAAAGACAACAATTTGAGGCCAGAAAAGTGAGACGTTGAAAAACACTGCAATCAAGAATCATACCACTCTTGTATGTAAACAGTTCTTCACTTCGGTACTGCACTTCGGTATTGTCCCCAATAGCTGCGAAGACTTGTGTGGAAAACAAGAGCGGAATTATCAATTGTATGTTCAATTCCAAAGAATTGATGACCATTTAAATATCCTAATGAGCTATATCGATCGATAAGATAGACATGATGATTTTGAATAGATCTTCCCCTGGACATTGGACTCGAAGAATATCATACTCTGATATTAGGTTCCTATAGAAAGATATAAAGCTGATTTTAGCTTGAATTGAATATTATTGATCATGACAGCGCTCGCCTTAAAGATATCGAAGCGAGCACCGACTTTCAGGGGAAAGATATCTCAAGGTCTGGATATATAAGTCTCCCTATACTTTTGCAAAGATAAGATCTAATTTCGCGGATGAAAACTAAAACAAAGGATACACAGGTTAAATGCCTTGATAATATAGTTCTGCTGTCTTTTTGGAAGAAGGAATCATAGTATATAGAGGCCATGACGCTCACTTGTTCAACGTTCAAAACTATTATTGTCTGATATCTTTCCCATTACTGTCATTATTCCACATCTCGATTCACAGCGTGAACTGATCTCAAATGGACTTTGCAATAACACCTAGTCATGCATTTTCTGTTTGAATTGCTGGTAATGAAAGTAAAGTGAATTCAACAAGAAAAGCAACAGTCCATAAACAAGATGGTAGATGGCTTCAATCAAACCGAGAAAGATCTTTTGCTGATGGTGACATGTAAACAAATATTTAATGAAAACTTTTGTGGCATTTTAGTGAATGCAATATATATAAGAAGCCAAGCATTTAGATTATGTCTTATATACTACGTAGGGATGTATTCACTTCATGCCAGATCTTGGCACTGCAGTGCATTCTTTCCAAAAGCATTCCAGTTACCTAAGGCACTCACTTCTTCTTGGTAGCAATCTCATAGATCAACATATAAACGGCCTTCAGAATCAAATGTTGATGAATCATATGATCTTCCAAGATCTACTTTATGTTGATCAAACGAACTTCACATACCTAACGTCATATACGTGCCATCATGCATCGGGTAAAAGGTTTTGATAGAGAACATGTTGGTATGTATCTGAATCTGTTTATAGTTATATAAAACCACTCACTAAGATAACTATTAGACCTAGATACTATCCAAAATCAATCAGATAAAATGTATCAGTGACGGCAGTTGTACGAGGAAGTGAAAAAGGAACGAAAGAAAGGAATTACGCTAAGTCAACAAAATCACTCACACTAGACCAAAAATCCTTATTATTAGATCCTCCAGGTTGTGATTACTATGGCACTCGACTTCTGATAGTAGTCTTCGATAATTACAATCAATACGTTAGGAAGTGTAGGTACCTATCCATAGAGAGAAACTGGATAGATTGGTCGACTAAATCCCAGAAAATACCACTCAGTGCCTGCTTTAATTCGAATGAGGCATTGTGAGTTCTCCCAGGGATATAATGGAAGAATCAGTGTGTATTGATAAATCTCATGATGCTGGAAAAGAGAGTGAGAGCGAGTAAGACAAATTCAGTGAATCAATAGCCCAGAAGTAGCACCATATATCATTTTCTCTAACGAATCACAACATCTCTATTCCCTTCACGTATCTAGTATCTCCCAAATAGTCTTGTAGGAGATTACCGAAAATTTCTCCGAGCTTAGTTTTCATGATATTTTTTGCTTACAGGACATCGTGATATACGTTCAATGATAAATCTCATTTCGCAACTGTGATCTAAAATATCATCATATGTAGCGTAGAATATCTAAGGGTATGCAGATATTCAACGGGATTTTAGTTTCACTCACTTGGTGGTGATTGACAGTGAGTAGAAGGATTTTTAATGAAAAGGATATTCTGCGAAGTAAAAACCGAGATAACAATGATGTATATGTAAAGAGGTATTATAACATAGCAACAAAGTGTGCAAGCAGCAGCAAAAGCATCCTGATTATTATAGTATCTATTACTCTCATAACTGTGATATCTATAGAAGCTTATACAGCAGATATAAGGTTTGCAAGTTCAAGAACCGTAGGGAATGTATAAACAAAAATCAAAAGATAAACTTGAGCCACTGATGTAATTGGTGAGACTCGATTGAGCTATTGAATCAAATCAACCAAGTTTTTATCACATCGTAAAATTTCTAAATCTTGGAGGAATTGTGGCTTTGAACTTGAGAGCGAAAGCTTTGTGAGTAAGTTGACTTCAACTGGAGGTATTCGATTCAATTGTTATCTACTCACCAGCTCATCAAGGAACATAATTTCAAGATGCCATTCCGCTTGAAATAATTCATTTTTGATATGCTGTTTGTTAGGGAGTAACTCAAAAACGTCTAATTTTGTAGAACAAGCTTTAAAATCCGTTGATGGATCCATGGATGTCTATAGAAGTTCAAAATAGAACTTATCATGAAGCGAAAAGAGAAGATTAGCAACAGATATCTATTTTGCTAATTTGGGGATACTTATTGTACGGGCCTCATTACATCGGGAATTTATATATTCTGGTTCTGTCTGCTGGTAGGATCTGGTGGATCTAACATGGTAGGGATCACAATGAAGAATATGTGTCGACCTGAAATTCGATGTCAATAAATGACAACGAAGATTTCTAACCGTAACCACCGTTGTATATTGCCCAATAAGTTTTAGAGAAAACACCTTTCATCTTTAAAAGGCATGAAAAGTGCATGAGAAAGCACGTCATTTACGATCTGTCCTCGCACAACTTCAAGATCAACTCGACTAAAACGATTCTAAAAAAAAGTGGCGTTACAGCAAACGTTTGCACATCCACTATCTCGTCTTATAATCTGTAATGTTAAATATCATGTAGTAAAGAGTTTATCATTTATGGAATATAGGCTACTAGCTATTTGTTCATGGTACGAGTACTAGCTCGTTTCTATATGATATGATATTAACTTTAAATACAATTAATACGGATTGTATATAAATCTTCGCTAGCGATATATGGAAACAAACATTAAACAATCAGCTTTACCACATTTAGCAATCTCAATAACCTCTCTATGAACAATTTCACTCCTCAAAAAGAAAAGCTGAAGAGCTAATTTAATTAATTCCCACCAATTTCTCCTTATAGTAGCCCGGAAAAAAATCCGGGACCCACAAATACCTGACGAAGATGACTATAAACCCGGGAGAGAAGCTGCTTATACACTTGTATATAATACCACTCGTAATCGAGAAATATTTAAAAATATATTAGCTCATTTTTGATATCTTTTCCTGTTTTTCGATGAATGGTTCTATTCAGAGACAGTGTTGAGATTAGTAAAGGCTATTGCTAAAATTAGACCTATAATTACCACTTCCGTATATATTATTGTAGATGTATAAATACTTTAGTGAATATAGTAATATTTAATACTACGCGAGTATTGAAAATATAGTAAAATATAAAAATCTGCTCGGGTGGTTTGAAATGAGTATTTTATATGTAAACAAGATTTGGAATAGGCATTTCGAATCCTAATTAAATATAACATTCCTATTCCAGATGAGATTCCCATATCTGAGTATTTTAATAACACTAAACACTTTTAGTAATACATAATCCGATACTACTTGACTATATACGAATATATTCAAAATATTTTACATGTATCATTCTCCAGACCAATATACGGAATACAACGAACGGTAAACACAACACTGCCCGGAGATGAAAGGCAAAGAAGGGAACAGTGTTAGAAATATATACCATAAAAAAATAGGATCTAAAGCATTCATGAAGCGTATATATATTCAACTCCTCCTTCATAGCCAATTCTTCTCTCTTCATAGTTTATAACATCAACAAAACTATTCGATGTCCTAAAGTTCCCCGCTCTGTCCCCTTTCATGACAATTTCCTTTCTGACAACACTTACAACTAATTAGGGATCAAAGTACCAATATGAAGAAACAAAACATAGGAAAGCACCAGATATCATGAGAAAGAATGACTAACACCTTCCACAGAGCAACTTGAATTATCCACTAATCCCCGCCATTTCCATTCATACCCCATGCCCTTATAACCTTTCCACATATCTAAGACACAAACGGACGGACGGACAGACAGACACATAGATATATACAAATTGAGGAAGAAAAACGCCGACAGATAAATATCATCTTTCGAGTCCCTCAACATACCTTCATCCCAATGCTCTCAAAGCCCCAAGCCCAGAACCCCTAAACCAGCTCCCGCATATGTCATAGGATGATACGGCATAAAATCAATCTCCAAACACCACACCAGAATCCCAATCCCACAGTACATCATCCATCCAGTGAACCTCCAGATATCATCGAATCATCATCCATTGATCATTAATGCCATCTACCCACAACATTATATACCCAACGTCGTAATCAACACCCAGCATACCTCCAAGTTGAATCCGATAAATGAATGAGATCTAAACTTTGGTCTAGTGTAGACTGCAGAATACCAGTGATGTAAACTTACATTCCCGAGAAGATGCATTGATTGAGAGGATCTTTGCCCTGTTGATGAGATGCAGTGTAGTGAATAATGTTTCTCGTATTCCGTATAGTGGTACGTACAGAAGTTTTCGAAGATATGTGCATACGTAGTAATAAACTCTATAGTATTAACAGTATTGAACAATACTACAACATTGAATATCGAACATAACTAGAAGTATACGCAATATTAAATTCCTATTGGTGAAGTCGCCGACACGACCCCGCCCCCATTTAGCCATCATTTCGCACCAAAAACAGCCATTTTAACGTATTAATAACTTTGCGAAAAATCAATATGACTTTTTAGAGTTTTCATTGTAGATTCCTTATATTGATATCAATGCTCTTTAAAGATCTTAAGTTTTTACGATTTTTCTTATAAAGAGTGATATAGAATTATAAAACTATAATTTCTAGGTTTGAGTTTCTATATAAATCATATACAAAATTCAAACTTTAAAAAAGGATATATTATTTTTGAATATTAAAATAATTAAAAATTCTTGAAAAAAATTAGGAAAATCTATAAATTAATATGTAACAAATAAACTATTAGAATTATATATTATAATTTATTATTACTAAATAATATAAAATTTAAAGAGTTTTATATAAAATTTTATTAGGAAAGAATAAGAATCCTATATTAAATAAAAATAATAAATAATAAATTCGACTCGAACTAATCTTAGTATTCTATAAAAATCTATAGACGTTTTATTTTTTTAAAAGTTTTAATTTGTTATATAATTTATATATAAATAGAAAATTAGAACTCTAATTTCCTATAATTCTTTACTACCCTTTATTAAAAAATCGTAAATATTTTAAATTCGTATAATTTATCAATTTATTAATTTTTATATAGTAAATCCCCCTTTTTAATTTTTAATCAAAACTTTAAAATAATTAACTTGGAAGAAAATCGATTCTTAAATTGTATAGGATTTTAAGATTAAAGTAAAAAAGTTTTAAATTTGTTAAAGTTCTTTATTTAATGACTAAAAATATTCTAATACTATATACTTAATTAATATTTAAGAAAGTTATAAAGATTTTCTAAAGGGTAAAAGTTAATATTTAATAGCAAAAGATAGAAGGAGGGATGTATAGAAAAGACGATTAAAAAATTAATATCTTATTAAGATATAAAAATTAAAAGGTTTTATAGCTTTATTTTATTATTATATTATTTTATATATAAAACTATATTCTAGCTTAATATCTTATAAATTCGAATTATTATAAATTTTGAAATTGGCTATGTATAATTATTTAAAAAGGTATAATATATAGGAACGTGTATAATATAGGGAGCTCGATTATATACTAACCGCCGTATTAGATCCACTAGATCCTTAATACGCGACATCGTTTTATGATAGTATACTAATCCCAACACTAGTGAGGTGTAATTAAAAGCTTGGTATAATCTATAAGAGTAATCAGTTGATTATTGTATAGCTATTAACCTTGTAATAAAACAATAATAGAGCAACAGAGTAACAGACAATAACCCAATAACGAGTCCGCCACTTTACAAACAAAAATAGACACCCTACGATCCTACGAAAAGCAACAAAAAAACACACAGAAAAAGAATAAATCAAAAACCTCTCTTTTCTTCCCTCCCTCCCTTCTAACAACCATCAAAATATCGATATCCCGAAAAAGCCAAAACCAATAGATGTATATACTCAAGCCACTCTAGCCGTAGACATCAACCACACTTTCCACAAAAACTCGGTCATCCGATCAGAATCCTTGTACCTCTAGATCCCGCCGATCATATCCATAAGCTATTATGAAACGACGACGAGAGTCTCCAGACAGCGAAACCCAGATGGGAATTTCGACGCGATGCGATGCGATGCGATGCGATAGGAAGGACATCCGAGAGTACGAAAGATACAGCAACATGCCATATTTCCAACATGGCGGGCGGATTGCTATACAGATGATGGCATAATTCGGCATGCATAATCTGGCAATCGCTAGACGTTGGGGCACATGGCATGCGACGCGGTGTGAACGCTGACACAGCACATGTTTATCGTGAGCGCGATCAGTTGTTAAGCTTGGTAGAACTATAGGATTATCCAGCTGAGCTTGATTATTCAAGCATGTTGCGACACACCGGCTTATTGGAGTGTATTGCCCTGTTCGAGCGTCTTCGGGAAGATTATAAGTTCGCGAGGTTATACCATCGTCGACGTCGTCGTTGTGAGTATTAGTATCGGAGCTAGCTTTGCAGAATTTGAAGGGGTAAATACGTGAGTCAGGAAAGAATGGGGGCGGCGGGGCGGTTTCGAAAGAGAGGGACGAAAGCGAAGGAGAAAAAGCAATTCTGTGATCAACGCACAAAATGAAATGGAATAATTTACTTTGACGAATCGGACAACTCCTTGTGAGGAAAACAATGATGATATTGACGGTGTGGGAGTGAAGTTGATAATGTTCAAGTGAAGTGAAATTGAAGAATTCAAATAGGATTCAAAATGGCATGCTGGTATTTCGAAGCCAATATGATAAGGTTCGTACTTGGAACTCATACAGGATTCGGGGAATCTTTCAACAGGGACGTTTCAATGCTCCTGCCACCTACACTAGTAGAATATACGCTATGATGGGAGTAGAGGGGATTCTGCAATTCCATGGCAATATGGCATGAAAGCGGTACTCTGGGGAAGAGAAGGGAAGGGAGAGTGGATGGATCGATAGATGTGATGTAATGCAATATGATATAAGAACCACCGTCCAAACCAGATGAATCAACAGATCATAACCTTTGCGCGAAATATGGTGAGGAGTCAACGGAGGGCAGATGATGGATGCAATGCGAAAGAAAGAACACCTCGTACTTTCCAATCGGCACGCATCAGCATCATCACACAAGCGGTAAATGAATGGATGGAGACGAACGGTAGATATCGGGATGGGAAGTGAGGACCGCTGCGGAGATGGGAAGAGGGATGGGGGATGCGGATATGGGTTGTGGATGATGCATTTTTGTTTGAGAGGATGGGGGAAGGTGGTATTTATTGATGGGATGGGGGGAGTGATTAATTTGGGCCGAGGATTTCCAAAGACAAAGAGGATTGCTAGCATCTGATCTAGTTAGGATATAGCAGATACTGGGACGGACGGACGACAGACACATTGGCAGTAATCTGGCATAGTCGAAAACCATTCGTACTGGCTGATTTGTTGAGGTACCATGTTATTTGAAGTAGAAGGATTCCAAGCAGGTAAGGCGATCAGGATCAGTTACCATTAATGCCGAGCGATCAGCGGGGCGTAAAGCGGAGGGACTCGGCTTGTGGGTTGAGTACACGGGATTGTGTGCTGAGGCTCTGATGAGAAATCTGGCGGGGGGAGACAGCATGGCGTGAGGGGGGAAGATCCAGGAGCGGCGGGTGCGCCGAAGATATTAGGGTGGGAGTTTGCTAGGATGAATTTTTCTTCAGGAGACGTCGTGGTGGAAGGGTTGGGGGACCATTGGATGTGATCTGCGGGGAGGGAGGGAAGGGAAGCAGTTGTTGTAGATGGTTGGGTGGAGAAGATTTTTTGTTCTTTAAAGGAGTGGTGTTGGTTTTTATGTGGAGCGGTGTTAAGGGTGCATTTACGTGGACCAGAGATAAAGCAATTGCTCGGAACACAGGGACCAGGGGACCGATAATCATGAGAGTCCACGGGTATGGGAGTGATAGAGAGATTCAAATCAATTGAGGGACTGAAATTGTTCATTGGTGATAATTTTGGCTTCTTTTTATAGAAGAAAGATGTGCACGAAGGAAGTGATGACAATGACAATGACAATGTACGTTTGAGAGACGAATGGGATTCAGTTCAGGGCTGGCTGCAGGAAGCGGTGAGTGTTCGACGTGTTGGCATCGAGTAGAGAGAGGATTGCAAAGAGAACTCGGGACATGAGACTTTGTTCCGAGTTTCTGCTGGGTGTAGAACGGAAGGTTACGAGGACCGAGGAGAAGAGGAGGAGTGTTAGAGATAGTCGCAGTCAAGGGATTGAATAGATATTCCATTGCCAGCGTCAAATAAGCCACCAACGTTACTTAAAGGGATGACTGAACGTGGTGGGACAGCGTCATTGAGCAATGAGATCATGCTAGATAGAAATTTAGGATGCCCAGCAGCAGTAACACCCTCCTCCCTCCCTCCCTGAAGCAAAACAAAAACACCCGCACCCGCACCCGCACTCCACTCCAACAACAACAACAACAACAACAGAAATCCCCCTTCCACCCCACAGAATCAACATCACAGCACCATACTCTCTCTAACCACAAAAGTCCCTCTTAACTCTTGATGTAATATATAAACATATATATATATATATATAAACTTTGTAGACAACAACAACAACAACAACAACAACAACAACAAACATCACTAGATGATCAATAATACCAATATTCCAAATCATCATCCAATTTCATCAAAAAGTTGCTTTCCCCAAGCGAAGATTCAACTACGCAGATATTTTTGCTGTATGAAATATCAAGCTGGAGGGAGGGATTGATAAGTAGTAGTAGTAATAGTAGTAGTAGTAGTAGTAGTAGGTACTGACTACTTACTTACTTGTACGCGCTTGTATTGGATATTCCGCGACAGCAAGGACAACAAGAACAACAATATCAAACCACAACCAAACACAAATACAATCACAATCACCCAAAACATAACTTCAGAATACTTTGAACATTTGATATTTGCTCATCATATCTAATACATCTTTCTTTCATCTCTTATCTCCAACTCCACACCATTCCCCTCACCCCTCTTTCAGTTTATTCACACAAATCCCCATCCCCATGCCCATGCCCATGCCCTTCTTCCCCTCTCCTTAGACACTGCAATGCAATGCAATGCAATGCAACCCCTCCCCTCTCCACATCATCAAACCAGGGTAGGGTATTCATACATAAATACATAAAAGTTCCACTCTAGGTCCTACTATCAACCATCAACCCAATACAATATGTACAATCAATCAATCAACCATCCATTCATTTCTCTCTCTCATACGCCTTTTTTTCATCATCTGAAATAAGAGTCCTGATATCTTCATCCCTTCAAAGAAGAAAAATCAATCAGACTTTCTTCCCTCCCCTCCTCTCCCCTTCCAATCCATTATCAAATATCTCAAATTATGAGAAGGAATGGATATTAAGAATCCAAAGAATAAACGCCATTCCATGATCTTCATCTCAATCATCTCATATAAGTTGTTCAAGCTTTGACAACTCCAAAAATAGAGAAATAGAAAAAAAAGTATCATCCAAGGTATCATCGCTGCGATCAAAAAAACAGACAAGAAAAAAAAAACGCTCAAAACAAATACACAATCTTCATCTCTTCGATAATTTTGTCAGCTTCTCTTGGAAATCAGAGAAAACCTCCTTCACCACCAAAAACTCCCATTTGTCGAAATCCACCAGCACATCTCTTGCTCATATCCCTCTCCAAGGTTTGACCATCCCCACCTCTCAAACTTAATCCATTACTGCTGCTTCTTAGACCTCTTCTTTCTTCAAATACACCTTCGGTGAATTCTACTGAACTCTCAAGTCCATAATCACTTACACTACCACGTCGTGAATCATCTCTCTCTTTGAAACTATCACCTCTTCCTGAATTGGAACTTGCATTTGTTTGAACCAAAAGAAGTGAGCTAGTTGAACTTAATCTCCTAGCAAATTCGTGAAATGAAAGTCGTTTGGTAGATATACTACTTCTCCTATCATCCCTTTCAGCTTTACTTGAGATTGGGCCGGTATTTCCACTACCACCACTACCACCATCTTTTGAAGTTGGTACCGCCGTAGTTGAAATTGATCTTGGAGGTAATGCTAAAGAAGATGGTCGACTATTCCTTCTCATATGAGTTGATGTGGTACCAGTTCTTGGGCGAAGACCATTGGTAGTTGAGGAGAAACTTTGATTAGTTGAACTGGATCCACTATGAAGCGCATTCATAGCATCTCGATTCATAAATGGGATGGGACTTGTTGGTGAGATAGGTCTGGAGTTAGAGCTTGATGTCTGTGTTTGTCTTCCAGCTATATAATCCAACGCTCTCTGTGCAGGGGTAGGCATAAGTACATCATGACTATCCAGTTGTTCTGAAAATCTCAAACCTGGATCTTCATTATCTGATTCCTCTGATTCTTCCTCAAGTTCCCACCCAGGTTTATATTTTCCATAGCTGTCGGTTGCTGAAGTGGCTGATCTCTGTAATACTCTTGCATCATTTTCTCTCATGATCGCTTCGAATCTTGCAATGCTACTAATCTTCTCTTCATCTTTATCTTGCAACCTCTCACTTCCCGGGATACATCTCATTTGAAATGCTCGATCCAAAATGGTTTCTCTTGGTCCAGGCGATGTGGTACTGGCTGAAGGAAGGGAAGGGCCAATGGCTGATGCGATACTATTACTTCCCCTAGTGTGATGAGACAAGGCTGAAGATCGTCCTTGTGCCGATGTCCAACCTTCAATAAAATTATCATAACCAGAGACCGAAACAGGGGATGGCAGATCGTTAGGTAGAGTTGTATTATTGTAATTTTGTGAATGAGTTGACGTGAAGGCCATGGGTGGATGTGATGAGCTTGCTTGCGATGACAGATCTGATCGATGAGAACGAATACTGGGAGAAGGTGATATTAAAGCGGAAGGGCGTTCTCTTTGAGTTTGCGCGTATTGATTGATTGATTGAAGCGGTAATCGAGGTTGTGGTTCTTGTTTACCATTTTGAGATGAGGGTCTTGGTTCTCTTGGTGAAAATGGATTGGTAAAAGATGTGAATATTGGACTCAAAGGACTCATTGGACTCATGGGACTCATGGGAGTTTCTTCAACATCATCGACTTGTTGCAATCTGGGTTTGATGGTAATTTGCCAATCGTAAATGTTATTTCGATCCTCGGGAACTGATCGAAATAAAAGAGTATCTGCCCATTGAGCGTCCTTATTTGAAGTTAATCCACCGGTTCGACTTGATCTTCTCTTTCGTTGTTTCTCCGAGATTGAATCTGGTTTCAATTCTAACATGAGTGTAGGAAGTGGTGTGTAGCTTGTTTCTTGTGCGATAATGAACGAATTTCACAAGATTTGAAAGCAGATATAGGGTGTTGTGCAATATATTCCCAATCTCCCTAGAGGAACGATGAGAAGTTAGTTCTGATGGCTTGAAGGATATTTCTGGCATCTTGAGGTGTTGAAAGAGACAGCCAGTGACTTTGACTTCTACTGCCACTTCCAAACCAGACTCTTTCTCTTCTCTTCTTTTCTTACCTTTGCTTTATATATTGAAATGAATAATCCATCTTCTGATGATTTCCCTAAATCTGCCAAACTTGGTTTTGATAAAGTAGGTTTGATTGATTTTCCTTTCTTGGAATTCGACTTTTCGAGGATATCGGTTTGTGTATGTAAATGTGCTCCGGTACCAAGGACAACATATCTAGTCTATTGAGATTGGCGGAAAAGTGTTGGTTAGACCAATAGATTCAAGAATAGAATAGAGTCACAGAATGAAAGATTCTAGAAGATTGAGATTTACCTTCCATAATGCTCTTCCAATAATTGTACCTCTTTCAGGTGGTACCAACATTAATCCTTCAATCAGAATCATGATTGACGAGATAAGGGAGGGGAAGGAGGAGAGGACAGGGGAGAGGAGGGGAGAGGAGAGGAGAGGAAGATGAGAAGAAGGATGAGGATGAGAAGATTGAATACGAGAGGTAGAAGAAGAGGAAGAGGAAGGGGAAGAAGTATAAGAAGTATAAGCAGGATAAGAAGGATAAAAGAGATTTATTTTTGTAAATAAATTAAATCCTTTCAAAGAAGTGGTCGAATCAAGAATGAATGAACGAATGAATGAATCAATGAATGAATCAATGAATGAATCAATGCGACAAGACAAATCAATCAAGGGAAGAAGTTGTGGTAGAGGTGTGGAGGAGATTAATATATTTATTATTAAGTAGTTGTCGTATTAAACATGATAAATCGATATATCAATTAAAGAAAAGCCCTGGAGATTAATTATCTTTGATCCAAATTGAGAGGGTTGAAGAGGGTTGAAGATGGTTGAGAGATTGTATTATTGTATTTTCTCTTTGATTGAGAAGTTGTTGGAATGGAAGTGAAGGTGGAAGTCAAAGTCGAAAAAGGTTGTGTAGTTGTAGATGTAAAGTGGTTGTGGTTGTGGTTGTGGTTGTGGTTGTGGTTGTGGTGGTGTGTTGTGTTGTTGTTGTTGTAGTTGTATATAATTAGTTAGATCGAAGGTTGTTGATGGTTGATGGATGATGGTTGATTATATATAATAGTGATAATAATAATAACAATAATAATAATAACAATAACAATAACAATAATAACAATAATAACAATAATAATAATAGTAATAGTAAAATATTTTACTTGTAAAATAGTCAAGTAACCCTTTTCACTTGATGAATTTAGTTTAATCTGATCTGATCTAATCTAACCTGGTCTAGTCTGATCTGGTCTTTTTGATTTTTATATTCAAATTTGGTAATATTCAATGATTGTTTAATTGATGAAGCTAAAGGATCAAGTTGACTTTTCTTCTCAAGAAGATAATCTCTTATCGAAGGGTCGAAGGTTTGAAGATAATACAGTGTAGATACAGTCTAGGGGTACTAGATGTCTAACCTAGAATGACTAGTCGGTGGGAAATAATAATAATAATAAATAAATTAAAAATATTAATTAAAATAAATTTATACATCTATTAATAATACTATCATAATATATACTTATTATTAATAAAAGAGAAGAAGAATAAATATTTTTTTAATTAATTAAAATTAAATAGAATATAATAATAGAATAAATATTATATATATATATATATTTATTTATTCTTTATACGTATATATACCTCGTATATATACTATATATTTTTATAAGTAGATAGTTCTATAGAGAGAAATATATATATAATAAATATATACTAGAGAGATATATACTTAGATAAATACTAGATTTAATATATAAGATATATTAAATTACTTATTATTATTTACTTACTTTACTTATTAAGTAAGGTATTATTTTTTTATTTAAATAAATAGCATCTAAGAAATATAAAAAGAATATCCTTTATTCTTTAATTCTTTTTTTCTTTCTTTCCTTCTTTCTTTTCTTCTCTTCCTTCCTATTTCCTCCTTCTCTTTTACAACTACAAAACGAATAAATCCCTTTCCTTCATCTGAATCATTTGTCTAAATGATTGAAGATCCAAAAAGGTTAAAAACCATTCAAATCTTACGATTAAGTTCTACCAAGAAGATGATGAGATAGGTACAGCAGGTAACAGTAACACATACAGACAGGTACGGTACGGTACTAGTACAGGACTTTACGGAAAAAAGAGTGGGGAAGTCTCAAGTGGAGTTATGGAGTGGATGAAGGGAGAGAATAGTAAGTAAGAGGAAGGGGATGGGTTTGAAGAGAATGGAATAACGAAAATGGATTTTTAGATGAACTTCGAATGATGATGATGATGATGATGGTTGGAATGTATGAATACGTTGTGTTGGATGGGAGGGAGGAGGAAGAGGGTGTAGATAAAGGCGATTAATATAAATATAGATATAGATAACCTTATAGATATAAATATAAATATAAATATAAATATAAATATAAATAATATAAATATAAATATAAAAATATAAATATAATAAAATATAATATAAATATAAATATAAAATATAAATATATAAAATATAAATATAAATATAAGTATAAGTATACTTCTTTTAAAATATATAGTAATTTAATTAAAATATTATTATAATAGTATATAATAATTTTCAAAAAGAATATAAAAGAATAAAAACCTTCTTTCTTAATATAAACTAATGTACTCTTTCCTATTCTAGCTTAGTACTAATATATTTATTTGTTTTTTTATTCATTCCTTTATTTACCTACCTCATAATCAGTCATTCATTTCTTCATTTCCTTCATTTCTTATCCAACCACTCATTCATCCATCATCCCTTAATCATCATCATCTATCCCAAATCCCAAATTCTAATGAACCCCTAACTAAGAAAACATTCATTCATTCCTTCATTCCATCATCCAACACCAAGACATTCCTCTACTCCGTACTGGACAGTACTGTGAGACCCTCCCTACCCACCATTCATCATCTCCGCCCACTTCCTTCCATAGTACTCCATACAATCCAATCCACCCACTCACTTCAACGAATGAAGGCATCGACAGTACTCAACCTGCCATCCAATCACATCACCTCAAACATCTCCACCTCCTTCTACGGTATCATACTGTACCTTCAATCCACTCAATCCACTTAATCCAACGAATGAAATCCCCACGCCCTTCCATCTGCCAATCCCTTCCCCTACCACTACCACTACCACTACCACCGGACCAAAAAATGAGAAAATGTTCCTGAGTTATTTATGCGTGGATGTGTAGAACTTTCTTTGCAGAATGTACGGAGTTCTTAGTAGTAAGATCTTACATCTTGAACCACTATATAATATAATATTATCTAATACATCGTTTAATAATATCGATAGTAATGTTCTTTTCTATACTATAGTATAATATAATCAACTACTTGATATTTTATATTATTACTAGTACTTTAATACAATACAATATACTACTTGATTATATTTAATATCCTTTTACTTATTCTAATACGATATAATATCCCTTACCGCTAATTTATCTTTCCTTATATACCTACCACGTACTTATCTACCTATCAACAACCTATTAACCTACTAACCTATAGCAAAACGAACCGAGCCGAACCGAGCCGATTTATATTAATCGCATACTAATATATCTATCTACCTACTATCTAGTAATTAAGTAACGCTGACTCGAGAATCCTATCTAATTTTAATTATATAGTATAATAATTATTACCTCTTTTATATTTTCTAAAATTCCTTATAAAACTTGATACTATAAAGTAATAAGATGAATTTATATATGTTAAGATATCTATGGATGTATAAAATAATTCGCAATAGTAAAATCAACCCAGCCTTAAAAATAAAAAAACATCCTTCTTTAAATGTCTAAAAGCACTCAAACAAAACCCCCCCTTAAAGCCACGACCCCCTAAAATGCCCAGGATCCCATCACCCGAACCCAGCCCTTTGGAACAATCCATCGGTACTCGTACAATTTCTACTTCGTACAGTACTGTGCTACTACTACTGTGCTGCTGCTACTGTACTACTACTACTGTACGTACGTGCGTACGCACACTGCTTCATCGGATTTTACTACGTACATACAGAACTAACTGTATTGCCAACAAGGATTCAAACTTAAATCATCCTCTTTCTCCTTGTGGTTGGAATACTACTACTATACACTCACTATACACAGTGTACAGTGTCCACGGGTATCTCAATATCTCTTCGCAGACGTCATTCATCTACTTTTACTTACCCGTAAACTTACTTTACCCCTAAACTTAAAATCTCTTTTCGTCTCTCCTGAATGTGTTTGTAGTATCACGTGGGTTCTGGGTTGTTTTACTTGGAAAGAGAGAGAGAGAGAGAGAGAGATCGTATCCATGGATGTCTATACTCGTGTTGTTGTAGTATTTGTCTACAACTGGATGAATACCTTGTCTACGAATTACACCTCAAACTCATTCGCTTCCTCTCCAAACACTTCCAATCCATTCACCTCCTCTCACCCATCCATCACTTCAGAATCCCATCTAGAAATTTCCTCAAATTAATCCGACGGTGCTCATACCAAGTAATGTAATCATCTCCTACACGGTACACGCAACAATCCATACCCATACATCGAAACCACCCCTCCAAGGCGACCACGCCCAAAATCGCCATGTCTTGCGAGAAAAAATGTCAAAAAATTTCAAAGTGCTCGAGGGATCATGCTTGCCCTCTTGGCCTCACCTCGTCACCAATTCGTACCAAACATCGATAAAGAACAAGAGAACCAAATGATTGATTGACCAACCTGTAGAACTAATACCGCAATGCCCGCCTATATATATATACGGAGTATACATTACATGCACTACAAATCATATGATATATCCACCCATACCATACCATACATACATACATACATACATAAATACATACAGTACCCGTAAAGACTACTACTACTCCCTACACTACATACCCACCCATACCACAGATAGATTGTAGTGCCAACAAACACCACCCCCAAAAGCACACTCTCCAAGCCGATCCTACCATCCATCCCCTCAACCCCCTCCTACCTACTGACCTACACTCACTCACTCGCTCACTCATCTACACCCGCCAATGCAACTACCACCACGCATCCCACCACCCATGCCCGTTCATCCCTCCCAGCATCCCCGTACAGAGTACTGACCTCCTCTTCACTCCATCCATATCCATATCCATATCCATATCCATATCCCGTCCCGAGTAGTATCCCGACCCTTCAAACACCGCAAGTACAGTACAATACAATTCCAACTAACCGCGTCTACCGTCCGCACGCCCCATCTCATAAGTTACACTGCAAGCTCTCGAGTCTTGACATGTTCTTCCTTGGCTTTGGTCTCTGTTCCATCTCCTTCGAGATTGGGCGGGGGTGATTTCGCGAAACGGGTTCTTGGGGTGTCTGTTGTTGTTTGATGGGCGGGGAGGGGGGGAGAAGGGGGGGATATTAGTAGACGATAATGGTTTGGTTTGATTTGGTTAATGTAACCTCAAGGTTAATTAATATAAAATGATTTTTAGGATTTATTATAAGTTACTGATTTTTTCTTTCTTTCGTTGTTTCTTATTTTTATCTCAAGTTGTTCTTCTATTGTTTTATATCTATTAAATCTATAACTTTTATCTATAACTTTTATATTCTAAAACGTCTTATTAATTAAAAGCTAATTAATTTAAAAAATAATATATATAGATTTAAAAAGGAATATAGAAACTGAAATAAAAGTTTATAATTATATTATAATAATATTAGAAATTAAAATAATATATAAAATAAGATTAAAGTAAATATAACTACTTGGCGTTGTTTTAGGTCAATGCCGGGCTAAAAATTAATTGAAAACGGAATTTATTTTAAAAAATTATAATAAATTAACGAATCAATTAGAAATTATAAATAAAGCTTTATAGTAATATTGAGTTAAAAAATGAACGTTTTTAGTATATTTAAATTCTTAAAAATAAAAGTTTTACAATATATAAAAAAGAATTTAAAAGATATACTATTTTGTAGATTTTTAGCCCGGCATAGACCTAAAACAACACCAAGTGTATCCTATAGATTATACATTTTCAAAATATAAATTTTCTAAGTTTATTCAACTTTAAATTATTAAAAAATAAATAAATATTATACTAAAAGCTAAAACTATTTTATATTCTATATAATAGATATATAAATTATATATTCTAAACGTTTTATCAGTTAAAAACTTATTAGTTTTAAAAAACTCTATAAGTATATAAGTATACTAGCACTCGCGGAAAATAAATTTTCAGACTATGGATTCTTCGAATTTTATTACTTAATGGGGGCTAGCCCCCAAACCCCCAATCCTCACTTCGTTCGAGGCTAATAAAATTCTACGAATCCATAATCTAAAAATTTATTTTTCGCGAGTGCTAGTATAATAATAAATAATAATAATAATAATAATAATAATAATAATAATAATAATAATAATAATAATAATAATAATAATAATAATAATAATAATAATAATAATAATAATAATAATAATAATAATAATAATAATAATAATAATAATAATAATAATAATAATAATAATAATAATAATAATAATAATAATAATAATAATAATAATAATAATAATAATAATAATAATAATAATAATAATAATAATAATAATAATAATAATAATAATAATAATAATAATAATAATAATAATAATAATAATAATAATAATAATAATAATAATAATAATAATAATAATAATAATAATAATAATAATAATAATAATAATAATAATAATAATAATAATAATAATAATAATAATAATAATAATGAATAATAAGAATAATAATAATAAGTAAAAAACCATTTCTTTAATCCTCTATTATTATATATTTTTATATTCTACTTTCTTTATTTTAAAATAAATACTCTTATATTATAAATAAAATTTATTCTATTTATTCTATTTATTCTATTTATTCTATTTATTCTATTTATTCTATTTATTCTATTTATTCTATTTATTCTATTTATTCTATTTATTCTATTTATTCTATTTATTCTATTTATTCTATTTATTCTATTTATTATTTTATTATTATTTATTATTTATTATTTATTAATTATTATTTTATTATTTATTATTTATTATTTATTATTTATTATTTATTATTTATTATTTATTATTTATTATTTATTATTTATTATTTATTATTTATTATTTATTATTTATTATTTATTATTTATTATTTATTATTTATTATTTATTATTTTATTATTTATAATAAATAAGGCCTATATAAAATAGCTAGAATGGAATAGTCGAAATGGAATGGCTAAAATGGAATGGGCCGAAATGGAATGGGCCGAAATGGAATGGGTCGAAATGGTCGACTACCTTTCGCAATGGCCCACCAGGTGACCGGAATAATTTAGCTCCGAAGCAGAACGGAATATCGGCATTAAAAATTAAGGTTTTCTGCTTACTAATGTTCGACCAATTAAAATTTTCGCTGTTTACTTATGACCAATCACACGAGCCGCTAAGGATTTAAGGTTCATGTTTTTGCATTTTTAACCTCCTATAGTACAGGTATAATAATCACATGACACTACAAATTGATGAACTAAGATTCTTCGAATCCATTATAATAATATTATAGATTAAAATAAAATTTTTAAAAGTTTATTAGATTTTTAATTATAAAAAAAAGGAATATTATAACTAAACTTCTTACTCGGGCGCGTTTTTAAAAGAGGCATAGGCGAATATAAAACTTATAATTATTCAACGAAACTTTAATATAATTTTATATAATGAATATGTATATTAGATTTAGTATTTTAGCATCTTTCTATAAAGTTTTTATATTATAAAAATTATTTTTAAACGAATAGTAATACTATAAAGTTAGTGATTTGAGAGAATTTTAGAATTTATTAACATATTAATTTAAATTTTAACGGTATATAAATTTTGAAAACTAAAATTATAGAAAAATAATATAAACTTCAAAATTTTATTTAATATATTAAAAACTGAGTAATATTTATTCTATTAATATATATATTAATATAAAACATGAAAATTTTTAGATTTCAACGAAAAATTATGCTTATATAATTGAAATAAGCGAATTTACCCTTTTAAAAACTTATAAATTTTCCTATATTTTTCAACTTTATTAATATATATTTTAAAAATCAATAAAGATATTAAAATTCTAAAATAATATATTTAAAATTTAGCTTTTCTTTTATTAGTTAACAAAGTTTGATAAGTTTAACTATAATATTCGTAGAACTATTTAATATTCATATAAATCTCTAATTTTTTATTAAATTTTCAATATTCATATATTTTATTATTATACTATTATTCATTTTATATTAGATTTTATAATACAAAGTTCTTATAGTAAATATAAAAATACTAAACCTATAATACCTATGAATCTTATAAAATTATATTAAGGTTCCATTGAATAATTATAAGTTATATTTTGGCGTATGCCTCTTTTAAAACCCGCCCGAGTATATTATATATAATTTTATATTTTATATATTTTTTAAAAAATCAGAAATTAATTAAAAAAAGCGATTGAGAAAAAGCATATTAATATTAGAATATAAAATATTAATATTATATATTTTTTATAATTTAAAATAATATTATAAAAAGAAGATTTATAGAATTCAATTTATTAAAATATTAATTATAATTTTTATAACGTATATTTAATTATTATATAAACTTAAATAACTTTTTATAAATTTTAAAGCATAGATACTTTTTTAAAATAAAATCTTAAATAATTAATCAAGTTTAATTTAAAGTAAATCTTTTTAATTTAAAACTAACCGAGCTCCCTGTATCGTGCACGTCCCTGCATCTTGTACGTTTTTCAACTACCATCTATAACTACTTCAAAAATTTATAATAATTCGAATTTATAAGATATAAAGCTAGAATTTATTTTGATGTATATTGAGAAATAGAATAATAGAATAAAGCTATAAAATCCTTCAAGTTTTATACTTTAATAGAACCTTGATTCTTTGGCCCTCTTTTGTATGCGTTTCTTCCCTTTTTTCTTCCATTATTAAAATATTAATCTTTATCCTTCTAAGGAGCTTTATAGCTTTCTTAAATGTTAGATTTATAGTATTAGAATATTTTGAGCTTTTTTGAGCTTTTTTAAATAGGTAATTTTAACGATCTTAAAGCTTTTTTTGCTTTTATTTTAAAATTCTGTATAATTTAATAATTGATTTCTTTTTAAACTACTTTAATTATAATTTTTCATATTTTTTCCTTTCTTTTTTAATTTTCTTTTGGATTTTTTTTTGTATTTTAACTTTTTTTTTGTACTTTAATGTAAATGTTTTTATTAATTAATAATCCTTAGCTTTTGCTATTATACTAAAAGATTATATTTAAGCTTTATCAATCTTTTTCTTTAATAAGTTTAAATGCTTAAATCGAATCTTTTTTTTCTTTTCAATCTTTAAAGTTTTTTTTAAACTTTTCGATTTATATAATTAAATGTTTATTTAAATTATATTTATTAATATCGTTTTAAAAAACTTTTTTGTTATATCTGGGTTAAGATTTTAACGAAATTCAAGTTTTAAATAATAAAAAGGCTTTTAATGTATATAGAGTCTAAATCTTATTCTTTACTAATAATATTAATATAAATAATAAAAGAAACTCTAATTTAATTATAGGAATAATGATATTTTTATTTATAGAATAAATTCCTGCTTTTTCGAAGGAATATATAATATTATATATTATTTTTATTTAAGCCTAGGCTTTTTAAAATATAAGCTAAAAATTGCGTTTAATTATTTTAACGATGTTTTTTTTATTATATAAAAATAAATTAAGCTTTATAATATATTAATTTAAAAAAGAAAAAAAAAATTCAACATTAAAAGATTAAAATCGATATATAGAATAAAGAGGAAGAATTAATATTATAATCTTTAATTCCTTATATTTTAATATAAATTCTATATTAATATAATTCAAATATTTATCTACAATTAATAAACAATATCCTCTTTTTATTTTTTAACATATATACTGTTAAAATATTTTTATTAATTAAATAAGACTAAATGTGTTAAATAATCATTTATTACTTAATACTTTAAAATAAACTTAATCTTTATATAATACCTTATCAACCCAAATATTCTAAAAATCCTTTAAATCCCTTTTATAAATTAAAAATAAATAAAAAGCTATTTTATTAGCATAAATGTATACTAAAAAGCTAATAAATTCTTTTAATCTATTTTGTTTAATTTTTATCATTTTCCCTTAATTGTATACATTAATACTTATAATCCTTATCATCAATCTATTTATTTCAATTATAAAGCCTTTTTTGTTCCAATTGTATATATTCTTCAAAAATATATCATATTTTTCAATCATTTTTATTAATTAAATAAATAAAGAAAGAATATTAATAAAAGTTTTTTTAATAATATTAAATAACAATAATACAAAATAAAGTTAACTAAATTATAGAAATATTTAAATATTTCTATATTATCAACTTTAATATATAAATTGTTAATATAGCAAAGATATCAACATTTAAAACAATTTTTATACCTCTTAACAAAATTTATAGTCCAATTCTTTTTTTACAAAACGGTTTATAATCTTTTTTTGTTAAATTCTTAATTATACGATTAATAAAAGATATAAATCTTTATATTAACTTGTTAATTTGATTGATAAAAGTTTTCTCTTACTCTATTAAAAAAGATTAATATATATTAACATATACTATTATATAAAAGATAATTTTGCTTTTATAACATTAGAAAAATGTAAAATAGTTAACTTTATACATTTTAGCTATCTAAGCATATTTAGGATACTTTTGCCCTTAAATATAATCTAACACAGCCTCCATACAAATCTCTGGATAGATTTTGTTGGGTTTTGAATTTATAGTGTTATTATTTTAAAAATTGAAAAAAAGCGTGCAAGATATAGGGATGTACACGATACAGGGAGCTCGGTTATTTTTATATTATTTTTTATATATTTATTTTATTAAAATTTATATTTATTAATATTATTATAATATAATACTTTCTTTCGTTATTTTATATTTATTTTAAATCTTTCCTATTTTTTATTTTTGAAATTTTATATAAAAATTAAATTACAATATTTTTAAGAAATATAAAATATAATTATTAAATTATAAATAATAAAAACATTTAAAAATAGAAGATAATTTTTCAAAATCTTATATTTTCTATTTTATTAATAAAATATTAAATAAATTCAATTATTATTTTATTATTATTATTTTTAATAATATAAAATAGCTTTTATTTAATAAACTATTATCTTAATTTATTATTATATCAAATTTAAAATTATTTATTTATAAAAATATTAAAAGGTATAAAATATAAAGCCGTATATATAATATAAGAACCTTGATTATATAAGCTCTATAAAGCGAGCTATAAGGGAGGTTATAAAAAGGCCGTTATTATATAATATTAATAAGCCTTAAGCAAGTTATATTATTAACCGGCCCGAGCGGCCGTACTTAAAGCTCGTATATTAAACTAGAAAACAAATTCATTATCCCTCTCCCCTCTTCCCTACATACATACATATCCATAGAACTATATCTACATCCACACAGATCAACCCGCGACTTGAATCTTAAATCTCAATTTATATTAACGATAATGACATATATATATATACATATATACGTATGTACGCGTGGATATACATACATACATAGTTCTACATACACATCCTTCCTCCACCGCCCACCCATCCATCCATCACATAAATCACATCCCCCTCTTCACCCACAACATCACAACGTCTCTTCGTCCGCTTAATCTATCCATATGTGTCTGTCTATCTGTCTGTGTCTGTCTGTCTGTCTGTCTGTGTATGTGTATGTATGTATGTATGTATGTATGTATGTAGGTAATAGGATGGGTATCCTAGCTATCTTGTACTGTACTGTAGCTACTTAGTATACAAAGCACACACAGACTAAGTATACTAAGTATACTTAGCTATCAAATTTTCTCGGCGCGGGTAGCGCTTTGATATTTGCTTGATGCTTGATGCTTGATGCTTGATACTGATGTGTAGGGTAGGGTAGGTAGGTAGGTCCAGATCCAAACTCAGATTTAGGTCCAGGTCCAGGTTCAGGTTTGGGGTGAATGGGATATAGTTCTAAGAATGAACGAATACAGTACTGGTACGTACGTGCGTGCAGGACGTATGTATACATGTATGTATGTATATAGCCTTCTATAAGCATACAAATTTTCACATCTTCCTCTCCTCTGCTGTATCTCTCTCTTTCGCGAGGGAAGGGTCTAGATTTGGGATGGGAATGGGGATGGGATTGTGAAAGGAAAGGAAAGGGAAGGGAAGGAGGGGAAGGAGAGGAGGGGAAGATATACAATACAATACATAGTTATACGTACGTATGGACATACGTATCTTACAATCAACAATGCATCATTCGATGACCGAATTTTCGATTTTGCAGACGTTGGAACTTGAGAGATCTTAGGCTTAGAGGTGTATTAACTCTACTAATAAGAGATTTCAATGCTTCTTTTTATATACATAACGCTTATCTATTAAAATTTTAAATATCTTTAGTTTTTATATGATTTTATTATAATTGTTTATTATTTTATTAAAAGAATAATAAAAGTTTTATATATATAGTAAATTACTATTATATTATTAAAAATCAAAGTTTATTTTACTATAATATTATTTATATTTTAATAAATTTAATAATAAAGTTTATTAAATAAGTATAGAATTTATATATTATATATCTTTTAATAAAATAAATCTATTTAATTTAAAAAAACTAATTAAAATATTTCTTTTTTCTAAATAGATATTATAAAAGATAAAATCTACTTTATTAAATTAATTATTAATCTCTATTTATTTTAATTATATTTATTTTATACTTTATCTTATTATAAATATAATTAATTATAATTATAACTATTTATATTATTATATTTATTATTATTCTAAAAATCGTTTTTTATAAATATACTTATAATTATTCTTATATTTCTTATTATTATTTATATTGTTTTTCTTATTAAAATTAAATTATAAGTTTTAAGACTTAAAAAACCAATTATGAAATTCCTTTAGTAATTTTATAATTTAGTTATAATCTTAAAAACTTCTAGAGTATATAATTAAATAATTACTTAAAATGTTATAAATTACTTATATAGGAAAATGAGAATCTTACAAGGATTCTATCATAAGACATTGCGGTGTAGAGTAAAAATATACTAGAATTCTTATATATAATAAGGTTACGTTTTATCTAGCTATCGAGGTATGACATAACTACTCGAGTAATTAACATACATAATGTATGGATCCATACATCATCCCTTGTATCTACTATCCAGAGCACCACCATCCTAAATACCATCCAAACCAGAACCAGACTAGAGAATGCAGAACAAGGGGTAGCGAATGCGAGTTTGGTACATTCTATTGTATGTGGACTTGGGGTGGACTTGTTGGTGCCGACTGGATGGATGAGATTAGGCTGCGTTGGATTGAGCAGCTGATCGGACTTGGTCTTGGGGTAAGGTTCGGGTTTGGGGTTGGGGGTTTGTGCTTTACTGTCTACAGTACAGTAGTATGTTTAGATTTTCCTTCTGAAGTTTGGGATTGGAGAGGGGGTTGTAGGCTGAGAGCTTGGGCTAGGAGGGAGGGAGGTGAGGTGTGGGTATGATGTATTTATTTGTTTATGGTGATGATGATGGTTGTTGGTGGGATGATTGGATGAGGTGGGGTTGGATAGAGATTAGATGCTTTTATAGTATTAGGCATGGTGTATGATATTTGATGTATGATGGATGTGTTGAATGAAGCTTGAAGATCGAAGATTGAGCTTGGAAGCTTGGAAACTGGAGGTTGGACGTGGATGTTGAAGATTAATGGTTTTTTACCCCTTCATTTACATCCATTGCCGAAATATTTTCATCCTCATCAATGAATAATTCCCACTTCATTTCATAAACTTTCATAACTCTACAACTTCAATTTCTCCTTCATAAAACAATCCCATGTAGGACTAGCATGGACTAGAATGATATGGTCATTCCACCACTCCCTGACTGTCCTTACCGCTCAATGGCTTCAAGGTTATTCCCTTTTACAGCCTTCCCATAATCCTAGCGACTACTTTCCCAAGATCTTCACTTTACAAACTTCATAATCCATCCCAGGGCTACCCCGATGTTATCATCTATCGATTAGCAAAGTCCAAAGATTGAAAAAAATCCAAAAATGCCAAAAACATCGATATCCATATCGATATCAATAATCTCTCCGAAAGCTAATTCCAGCACTAACCAACAGATAAACTTCAGTAAACCAACTTCAATCGGTTCAAGAGTCTAAGTAAGGTTTTGAGTCAGAAATGACTGTACAGTATGCAAGAGATCGTGGAGGCATTAGGGCTGTAAAGTATGTTTGGGACAGAGATAAGTTTGGGTAAGGCAATCTCTCTCAATGGGGATTCTGCACCTATACAGCAGTGAAATTATCCAATATTGGGCTGCGTTGCCACGTTTTAAATCATTCTAATGTGATGGACGATGTTACCTGCGGCTGCAGCGCATATGCAAAATATCGGTAGTATCAAAGGAAGGTTTTTTTGATGTAAGATCTGACATGCATCCCCAGAACTACGAATGCAAATATAGATACTGTAAAGTACCAAAAAGAAAGTCTTTTCTTCCACGCACGTCAATAATACTTGCAGCTCCCCTCTTAAGCACGTCAATCTGTGTAACACACGGTGTATTACATGAGCCTAGCCGCGCCAAGCCAACCCAAGACGTCGTACAAACCTCTCCCTTTTGGGACTCGTACCCGTAATACGACAACTTCTTTACAGCTATGATTTTCTCTTTTTTTTTTCTTTTAGCTTTTTCTTCCCATTCTTCCCTGACTTGTTGATTAACTGTTTTGGTATCACGTCAATCTCTTTCTGTTACACGGACTTTCTGGGGAGATGCCAAGAGTGAAGGATTACACTAAAAGGAGAAGTACAAACGAACGGGCCAGGGTCCAGCTCCGATTTCCGGTTCCGAATGGATGGGCCGTGGATTTGTACAAGAAGGGATGGTTCTGAATGAATAATAATGTCTTGGTTCTCTGCAGGAGATTGCAGTCAGGTGATCGGAAAGGTTGTGCCTTGTGCTTTGTTGTGTTTCCAAGGGGTGGAGATGGGATGGATGAAAAGGTCTGGATTTGCGTCCTCATGATGGGTACAGATTCATTAGCTCATTGACCGAGTAGACTACCCTGGCATACTGAAATATCGGCACCAGGTACGAGATGCTCTGTTGAAGTTTGATATTCGGCGAATGTCAACTCCTTCATTTAACTTTCAGCTTACTTGACTTGCAAAATGGGTACCTGCTACTGTGCAGTACAGTATTCTACCCCTACCAACAGAAGCGAACCAAACCACCGGTAACTTTGGAACCCACTGATTCAATCCATTCCCTCATCAAACTACCGTAGGTAATCAAACCAAATACATAGCATACCCACTACATCATGTGCCGCTTCAAAATCCAAACCCCCCCCCCTTCTGTGCCGCATCTTTACATATTACTCTAATATTATATTTGGTATACTTCGTGCCAGAGCTGAGCCGTGCCGCAGCTGCCGCTGCAGATGCGCGATCCCATGTGCTCATCACATTGATCTGTTTCTAACGATGTGCGTCTGCGTCGCCATCACATCTCTCAGCACACGTGGACCGCTTGCGGCTTATACTTTGTGCTTATGCGATGGCTAATTTACCAGAAGCTTGGGATGATTTTGCCGGGAGGGTGGACGGACGCGTCGGGCTGTGTCAATTGATGGATTTGATATGATGACATGTGAAATGAAATCAATACTGTAGATGCTCCATAATCATTAATGCGAGAGGTGGGGATCAAACGGGAACCGCACGGAGGCGTAAGGGGGCGCAAAGAGACGGACGAGAGCCGATGACGGCCCTGGATCGTTGATGAATAAGTATTCGGCGTCGTATCTAGACCAGTATTATTCATCTATCGGCGTTATGGCGAGGCATCGTTTAATTAAGTTGATAGATGTCTTACGGTTTATGTTTTAATTTGTGCTGATAGCTGGCCAAGTGGCTGGCTGCCTGCAGATATGTATGTATATGTACGAGTCGTGTTGGAGCTGGACCGAAGGCTCCGATCGGGTTCTCCGTCGGCATGTTGCTTAGTGAAATTTGAGGATGGGCGGTTGTTCATGGGTAGTGGTTTGAGAGGAGGATGTATTCTTCCGGGGGGGTTGTGGTATGTGAATGAAAATTAGCCGGTTACGTGTAAAGGAAGGGGGATTTGATAGATGTGATATACGGAGTAGGATCTGATAATTTTGTAGTAGAACCCTCAAAATGGGGGTACAGTCCGCGTTTGGAGTTTCAGGTTGATGAGTTGTATGATGATTGGGTTGTTTACCGACTGGTGGGATAGTGCGGGGTCTGGCTGTTGGGATGCGAGTGTTATGCATAGAGCAGAAAGAAGCTTGGAAGTCGGCACAATATGTGTTTGAGATGGTGAATGAGGAATGGTGGAGGGAGGAGGGAGGAGGGAGGAGGGAGGAAATATGGGAGGAGGGAGGAAATATGGGAGGAAACGGTTGATTATCGAGCAAATTATTCATTTTCTCGTACCCATGATCCGACGACTTCTACAGATGGTTTACACAGCGGCTACGACCACATTGACCCTCAAACACCATCAAGCCTCAGAATGCTTGACCGCTTCAATGCTGTCAGAGAAGCTGTGCAACTTTTGAGTTTTCCGGTCCGATTTCCAGGGTATTTCTGTGGGGAGTTGATATCATTATAGTTCGCATTGTTGTTGTCGTTTAACCCCTGGTTTATTGTCGGCTGCTTCGTTTTGTAGATTATCGTATCGCCATGAATTCAATCAATACCTAGGTATGTTATGTTCACCCTTTTAAATCTAGCGCAGTAAAGCCTTTTCATTCATCAGAGTTGGCGAATTGATACAGCCAATAATCCACTACAAATCATTCTCATGGAGAAGGGGGAAGGTTAAGACAAGTGGTCATCACTCATTGAAACACAGGAAAAGAATGAAGAGCTGGTGGATTATATAAGTAGAAGTTTGAGGTATTCCGAGATGGAAGAACTGTGCCTGTCTAGAAGAATGGTGTCTGTGTTAATCACTTGGCTTGAAATAAGAGAGAATTCTTGAGGTCTCGGAATGTCAAACAGAGGGTATCAAATATCTGAAGACTACGGTTTGCCCAAGGTATAGAACGATTGTTCCACAACCATCATTATCCGTCTCTGCATTGGAGAGCATCACACCTTGATTCTACATTTTTGATTGAAATTTAAGTGTGATTGGAGGTAGTAGTATTCTTATCAATCTCATCTAGTTTGAATTTCATGCACCTTGATGAGGTCAGTCCAATAACTGTTATTCATAACTCTTCTCTTTCATGTCGAAGTCTCGCTTCTTGAATAGAGTTACTATTTAAGTGCTGCAGAAAGAGAAATTCTTACAAATGTATTTCATACACAATTTTATGATGTTGTTTTTGAGAGCGCAGGATTAGCTTCTAGATACATCAAGATTATTTCCCTGTGAATCAAACTGGAAGAAGTAGATGCTTATATTACTACTATAAAGCTGTCTTTCTTGGTAGTGAAGTCTTGGATCGTAACTGGGTTGAGTGCTAGTGGGTAATCTTCAATACGAAGTCATTTGACTTTTTAACAGGTCATGACCAAATACTCATACCAACAAGAACCTCCAAGCCTTCTCTGGTAGATGCATGTGTTGCAAAGCGAGGACAATATGCCAAGATTAGTACGTGTTGATCAAATCTCTTACTCTGTGATGCAATGGATGAGCTGAGTGGGATAGTTTTATATTCTGGATATGCCAGAGGTCTTTCACTTTCTGACAGTGTCAGAATTTCCTTTATGTCGGAGTTATTGTTTGAGCCCAATTGCAGGACTTTAGTTTCGTGCACAATGTCATTGTTTATCTTGCTTTGCTGAACTGATAATGATAAAGTCAAAATTGCCATTCCTCCATAGCATTGTTGTTGTTATTGTCGTCATCGTCGTCATCGTTGTTGTTATTGTTGTTGTTGTTGTTGTTGTTGTTGTTGTTGTTGTTGTTGTTGTTGTTGTTGTTGTTGTTGTTGTTGTTGTTGTTGTTGTTGTTGTTGTTTGTTGTTGTTGTTGTTGTTGTTGTTGTTGTTGTTGTTGTTGTTGTTGTTGTTGTTGTTGTTGTTGTTGTTGTTGTTGTTGTTGTTGTTGTTGTTGTTGTTGTTGTTGTTGTTGTTGTTGTTGTTGTTGTTGTTGTTGTTGTTGTTGTTGTTGTTGTTGTTGTTGTTGTTGTTGTTGTTGTTGTTGTTGTCGTTTGTCGTCGTTGTCGTCGTTGTCGTTGTTATCCTCACTCAAGACTCAGTTGTCATCTCAAGTCACCTTAGCTTCCCGGCATAACAGATTTGAATAGAGTTATCATCTCATTTGTCATGACATAATAAATAAACCTATGGTTCGATGAATGAAGCTGATATATTTCAATCACCCATGACAAGTAATTCATAGCTTGAGTGGTATAAATGTGCTCAGAGCGAGGTATCGCAGATGTCTGTATAGCTCTCTTCTAGATTTTCTGCATTCAAATTAGAACAGTGTGCGGAGCACAAATATATCAATTCAATATTGGCTACTGCTAGTGCGCCTAAAAGTTTCTCTCCCCCGCTCCGCCCCCCCTCACCCGCGCTTGCGCAATAGATCTACCGGAGTGAATGGCCAAACCCGTTCGCACTTCTCGCTCTTTATAAACATCGACTTCTAAATCTCCATCAGAAATTTTACCAGCTGAACAACCGCTCAATTGTATTGGATTAGGTTATTAGGGGAAGGATGAATATACCCAAGGGGCTTAACATAGCTGATTTAGACAAGCAGCGATGTAGGCAATGCCGCTCTGGGTAGAGAATTTTATAAAGAGATGGGTGGAATCTATGTTTTATTTTCATCTTCAATCCTTTTCCATCGTCAAATTATCATCGTCGGTGAATTCTCTCAATATTGATAAACATCCTCCATTCAATTCATCCTACCAAGAACACAATCACATATAAAAGATTACACGGGTATAAATCAGATCCTCTAGACTGGATGTCTTGCTAGTCTAGACAGTTGAAGTTCTGCGGTCCAATTTCAGTTGAATGTTTCACTCAAGACGCAACGCAGTTTTAGGGCCAGCTGTGTGCTTATATAGATGCCGAAGAAGTGGAAGTGCCGAAAGGGTTGGGGCATGAATAGTGACGTTGAGGGGTGAATTACTAGACTTGCGTGAATTTGATAAGTTTCTATGGGATAGCGAAAGATGGGGGAATAACGTTGAAGAATAATATGATGATTCATATGATTATCTTAAATTGAGTTTATAGACTCTAGATGAAGATTTATATATATCTCAGGAGCTTTAGAGTGATTGTGAAACACCAGCACCTATCCATTTCATCGATAATTAGGGGAAGCAAGCTGGCAGCGTGGTGCTGAAAAGTACAACCGTGTCTATTGATAATATCTCTGCGCCGGCTGGAAGTGACTATAATTTCGTCTCATAATGAGATTTTTCCAATCTGTTTCGCTATCAATGTCTCATTATTTCATGATTTCACCATCAGACTGTTATTGCTGTCACCCATTCTACCTACGCTTTTCATCGTCAACACCACTTCTTCATTAGCCGAGGACTGAACAATACTCAAACTCTACACATTTTTAGCTCAATCTAAGCATTATGCTAAAACAATCAAACAAAAGTCCCTTTCGACAAAGGCCATTTGCCGAAAGAAGGCTGTTTGTTAGTTGCAAAGCCCTCATTTGGAAAATTTGGTGATCAAGCTAAATGGAAATGAAGGTTTCTTCATGCTCTTAGATCCCTTGTGCGAGTGTATTGTCGAAGAATCACGCGGCCTGCTCGCACACAATTTCTTGCAATCAAGCTACCCATCAGTATGCATTTTATGATTACCGATCATGAATACCGTGATTATCCATAGTGATATTCTTCCCAACAAATGGGCCAATGTGGTTCTGATTCTCTCGCTGGATCAACAGAAGATTTCTGGGTGAAATCCTAAGCTCGGACTTGAGAAGATAGGAAAGGTAGCGGGAGTCGATATTACTTGGTCAAAACCGAACTTCAAGTATATGCACGTGAACGATGGTGCTGACGGTGGTTGACTAGGGTGGTGATAAGTTCAAGAGTAATTAGACGATACTTACTCATCTGGTGAAAGTTCACAGTTAAGGAGCTTGGTCTATGTTGTTATTCCATCAATACTGCTGCCATTTTTTTCTCGTTTCCTGCCCTCTTTTTTTCAATTTCTGATCACTCACTCTCTTCAAAAACTCAACCATGGTTAAAAACTTGAGTACTCTAGAGCCATTGGGACGTGAGCCTGTCGCCAGATTTCTTCATTCAATTCGCATCGTTTACTGTGTCTCTTGTGCCTTGGTTGCTTCATATAGCCAATTAGATATTCTTCAAGCTGGTATGTGTATGAATTTGTTCACCTGTAGACAAATAAATATAATTCAAGTCACTTGATGGATGAATAGCTCTGTGTCACCAAATAGGTGTACAGCTGATGGAAACTACTATAATTACGCCCTGTACACTTAAACTTGAGGGGAGGCTCTTTGTTATTTGTTTGTTCAAAATACCTTTGCTAAATGATGCGTATTACTTGTGTTCCTCAAGCATTGAATTTATCGATATATTCGTAATCTCAGTGTTAGGTTCAGGTAGATAGCGTCTATGATACTACATTGATACAGCTATGAAAAAATGCCGCCTTCAATGAGATTAGATTCGCTCAGTACGGGTCGTATGAGAGGAATACTTATAGTCTGTAAGGATAATATGAAGCATGAGTGAAACTTCTTGTGAGTCGGGGAAGTTTGGAGTTATTATACAAGGAGAAGCGAGGATAACGCTGGTTCATCACCCAAATCACCACTAGTTATTCAATTGTTTCATAATTGTACTTCTGCCTAGCCTATCATACCACTGAATAGGATCTGTTCTCAACACCTTTACTCAGGATTCAATATCAATCACTATATCACTGTCGTATACTAATCATAAGAATGATATATGGAGGTGGTGGTCACATGACTTGCTCGTCCACTTCGTAGAGGGGTTTTGCTTTTTGATAACACAAGTCTAAATCTTATACTCAGAAGTATTTGAGTATCTTGTGTATGGTATGGATTAAGATATAGACACGAACTTCTTGTCTTGCGCTCAGGTAAGATCCTGAAGCGCCCCCAACACATATATATATATATATATATATGCATATGTACCAAATATGTTGAGCAACCCATTTGAAACGTTCAACCTAGGGCGGTGTAATGTAAAGCATGCATAAGGTATTTTTTTGAGACAGAAGAAACTTGCTCTTGATGTATTCTAGCTGCTGATTCTCAAGCGACAGTTCCATGATTATATTCCCGATACACTACGCCTGGCATAGACTCACTTGCAATTGGAGATTTGTTCGCAGTGATAAATGATCATCTTCTCAATCCTAATCAGACACGTCATACTGCCAGATGGTGCACAGCTGGCTACCTTGCAACAGTTTTCGGATGGACTGGTCTATGGCACGAATAATGTGAATTTGACGAGGCCGAACCTTAGAGGAAGAGCTGGAACTCAAGAGGTTTCGCGCAAGTTGCCTCAGTAAATTGGATCTTGTGACATATTGTCTCTATAGACATCGGTCATATGACCTGTCTCAAGAGCAATCCGAGTGAGGATGATGGTTTGTGAGAACGTTGTTTGTGGATATGCGAAGGACACATATTTTCTATTTTTCACGGCCCAGTAATACAGGATGCGTCAGGAGTAGCAGAATTTGGAAGAAATATCTGAGATCTAATCAGTGCTGTGAAATGAATATGATCCGAACCCATTTGAGCCTTGAGCAGTAGATTTTCTAAAGTTCATTCATTAACTCATATATTCGGACATCAGGATATCAATTGTTACTATATTGTGTGAGAATTTTCAAGAGTATACCTCCCCCTGAGAACAAATCATTCAAAGATATATCTTCAAGGTTTTCTTTGGAAAACTCCATCTTGAGCTCAAATTATCACCTAGAGGTCACTCACTGCATTGGTATCAGGAAGCAATTATCCCCTTCAAAGTAAATCAATCCATTCACTTGAAAACTGTCAATCTAAAGTCTGATGTCTCATAGGATCAGTTATTAGTATGTTGCATTAACAACTTTCTTCTTTGAATGATGATGCCCCTCACATTCTGCAGAGGATGAGCTGTTCAATTACACCTGAACTTCTGTATATCAGGGAGTTTCTTCCAATCCGTGATCTCTGAAGTAATTCATATAAACATAACATTGTCGAGATTCACGGTCTACGATTCCAATACTCCTCATTCCTGCCATACGTTTACTCATAGGGGAATGTGGGGTAGCCAAAGCATTTTGATACACTTTTCTCATAATTATACCATCAATATCAGGTCAAGGGAAGTATATTCTTCCAACTCTTGTGGCTCCTACGTCTGCAACGAAGAAATATGATGGGAGCTGGTTGATAACACTTCATGTTGAGAAGTTTACAGCATCTATCTCCAGAGAACCATCAGTCTTCATTGGTACGAATATGGATTTACCATCTGGAGTAGGGAAACAAGGCTAAACCACAGCAATAATGCCTTTGGATCAAGACTTGTCATCTTCTTGTCTAGGGGCTGGTGATCTTGTCCCATCGAAGTTGCCTCCAGTCATAGGTGTCCATTTTGATATAAGAGCTCGAAGGATTTCTCTGTCAAGAGAGATACTCAAGATATGATACAAATGCAAAGCATTGCTGTATAATTGGACATTTATCAAGTTACATATGCAGTTGTTGTATATTTTTCTGAACTCACTGCCACGACTTCTGCCACTAAATGATGGGAGTGAGGTCAGAGCTGTATTAATAAACTAATGAGTCAAGTGGCGCATCAAGCATTGAATACAGTAATAGATCTTCTGCCTCCAAGTAACTTTTAATGGTATAAAAGGAACCCCATCGAGAACATTGGGACACGAGAAAAGTCTGGTACCCTCAGAAAGGATACTTCAATGTTGAATCAAACCACTCGTTACATGGTAGTCTTGATGACTCGTACTCAACTTTTGTGCAGCACTGATCATTGATGAAGCAAAAAGGACTATTATGACTACTGTGGTGATTATGATTATGAGTACATTCAGTACTTTCATTATATAGTTGTTGTCTGATGAATTATGGAAGGACAAAAAGAGGTATAGCATCATGGATGGAAAGGTATGAAAGAGTATCTGCATTAAAAATTAAAGAGGCTTGAGTGTTAGGAAGCACAAGAAAGAACTGAAAAATATGAAGAACTATGAGATAGTTCGAGAGGGTATGGAACAGTCACGAGGCATAGAAAGACAAAGGTTAAAATCCTTTTCTACTAAGAAAATGCCTAACAGGAAATTTATTTTCCAAGTGGCAAGACATTTCTTGAGGTTATAGAGTTGTGCTTCAGAAAGATTCATATGCCTATTGGTAGCATGAGGATATACTGGGAGGGGCTTTGGTAAACTTATAGATGAGCCTTGCTGGAATGATTATTCACATCAACAGATCTACTCTGTTTTTTCAGAACTAGTGTTCAAGACAAGACCCTGAGACCCAATAATGATTCAAAAGAGATTGGACTTATCTATCAAAGTTTGATATGGACTGGCAATGCAGTCATTTTCATTGCATAGGATGACTCTTTCACTGTGTTAGTGCACTATGTCACTTCGATGGTTGAATTGGAAGACCTAATTGGAAAGTTATATCACTTTATTTGTTATTGATTGAAATAAGGTACATCTGCTTGTTCTCCTAATCCTGCCTACCAAAACACCCAAACACCCAGACATGAAGTATGCTCCAGGGTATACATGTATTGAAAACTACAAAAAAGACACAAATCCTTCACAAATTCACGTTCACCCTTCATATTTCCCCATTGATACATCGCTTTCATATCCCACCAAATCCAATCCATTATCACCATGAATCAGTATCGATCAGCATGAGCTTGCTGAATGAGAGCATTAATTCATGCCAGACCATTCTCCCTCTGGAGACACTTTATCCATCCATCCCATCAGATCCGCCATTGTGCGATTCATATCTGCTCCACCAAAATTTCCACCGCAATTGCCATTCGGCTGTTTCTGACCGAAACCACTTGAGGTACCACGAGGAGCGGGCTGTGATTGGTACGGCAAGAAACCATTGGTATTCCCGATGGGACCGTTGTTCATTGGTTGCTGGTAACCACCATTATCATACTCCATACCAGAACTATTGAATGTTTGGTAGGAGAGTGTATTTGCACTTCCATTGAATGAATCAACCATCCAGGGTTGATAAGGCTGGTCATGAATATCAGGGAATCCACCATTATTCGGATTGGAATGAAGATTATTAGTAGCTCCAACAAGACCACCATTCATGAATGACTGAGCACTGCTGTTCAAACTCATGTGTGTATAAATCTTTGTTCCATGAAAATCCCCTGGAATCATGCGTCTGGGTTTTGGATGGTGAATATTGGCACTGACCGCCCCCATTCCCTGCGCTGGATGAAATACTGGGAATGATCCACCATTGGCAACGCCGCGAGAATTTGAAGGCTGATATTGCGGTTGGCCGTGACTCTGCTGGAAATTTTTCGAACCTCCCATCATCTCAGCCGAATGCGCTTCTGGAAGTGATTCAACATCAGCGTCACCGAAATTCTGAGATTGCTTTATTCGATTTTCCAGTAACAATTGTCTCTGGATTCTATTATCCCGACGGATATCAGACTCCATCAATCGTCTTACGAAATCAGGTTTGTTGCCAGTGCGTCGAATTCTCCGATCTTTAAGCAACTTCTTCAATTGTGGTAGTCGGTAATTCATGTAACCAGAGGCCTGTATTTGCTGTTCGCTCACCCGCACATGCAAGTTGGTATTGATATTTTGTTTCTCCCATAGGATTTTGCATATTAGGATTAGCGTTCTGCTGTGCCATTTGAATTTGTGGATGTTGATTGACATTTTGTTGTCCCATGTGCATTTGTGGATGTTGATTGACATTTTGTTGTCCCATGTGCATTTGTGGATGTTGATTGACATTTTGTTGTCCCATTTGCATATGTAAGTTGGGATTCATATTCTGATTTGCCATCTGTACTTGAAAGTTGACATACATGGGTGCGGAGTTCTCGTTTGTTGATGGAGAATTTCTCGGGCGCTTGGCCTGTTGCTCCATCACCGGTCCCTCTGACGGCGACGGCTCAAGCTGATGTGCCTTTCTCTTTTTTGCATTGTTTTGAGTGTTTGATCCCGGACCAGGCATATCAGAGTCAGAAGATAGACCTTCGTTTGCACTGTTTAGTGACTGTGTTTGAGGATTGGGAAGAGTAGAGTTTTGTACAGACGGATTTTGTGGGAAAGGCTGCTGTGACTCAGGTATCTCCGTCCCAGTAGGTATCGAGGGCAGAGGAGCTTCGATGTGTGGTGCAGGAAAGGTTGGATACTTAACAACTGGATGGTTGCCAAGTTGAAAGGGCTTCATTGCCATGATTTTTCGTTGCTCATAGATGTTTTGAAGAGAATTCAAGGCCAATGAGCCATCTTGAACTCCTTCATCATCTTCAACCACAACATCATCATCATTAGTTAGATCGATGACTAACTTGGTACCGGCATCTTCAGATTGAGTATCAGGTTCCTCATCGACACTTCCCAAAGATTCATCATCATCTTCATCTTCGTCCTCATCAAAACCTGTGCCCTGATCCGCATCGGCGCTAGCACCAAGTGGTTTTACATCTTTTGTAAAATCTATGTGTTTATTGTATATCCATGGGAAGTTCGAAACACGGCGACCACGTTTTGAAGATTTCTTAAATTTAGATACTGGGCCAGGTCCTGAAGGTTTTTCATTTCGGATCTTGGGTAGGATAGAATTTCCAGAAATGGTGCCATTGCTTGGGCGTACGCGACGGGCAGCAGCTTGAACTTTGTGATGTTCAAGATTTTGTGGATTATTCAAGTCTGCTGCCAACTTGCTGCTCACACTTGAATGTTTCTGTTGCTGAGAACTGGTCTGCCCCGATAAAGATTGACCATGGTTTGCGCGATCAGAGCTATTTGAGGAGCCTTCAGAAATGTCACCATTCTCTTGAGTCTGGTGTTCCATCTCTTCTTGAAAGCTAGCCTCGAAATCGGCCTCCATTTCAGCTTGAATTTCAGCCTCCATTGCAGCATCCAAATCGGCATCCATTTCAGCCAGCCTCCATTTCAGCCGCCATTTCAGCATCCAAATCGGCATCCATTTCAGCCTCCATTTCAGCCGCCATTTCAGCATCCAAATCGGCATCCATTTCAGCCTCCATTTCAGCCGCCATTTCAGCATCCAGATCGGTGTCTAAGCTAGGCACAACGTCTGACTCGACTGGAAGCTCAAGTTCAGCATCAAATGCAGCATTGAGATCCGCATCAAACTCGGTGCTATCTTCTTCGTCTTGTTCCAGGTTGGATGCAACATCATCAGATTTATGTTGACCACCTTGTTTTGACAAATCTTGCTCGTTTATTACACCTTCCTGGAGTGGGGCTTGAAGCTGTGGGTGATTGCTGTTGACCTCTCTTTCTACTTCAGTCGATTTAGGTTCTTTGTTTTCCTGTGATGATTCGACTTCGGTAGGAGGGGTATCGTCGAAAAGATAATCAAACTCAGAGCTGCTATCATTTTGTTCTGAATCTCCTGTTGAACTGTTAGCTTTGAATCAGATATTTAGGCGATTGTGCTTTACCAATGATATCTTCAACTCCTTGAATAGCTTCATCCAACCCATGTTCAAAGTCAAGTCGATGCTCGACGTCTGGCGCTACCAACTTGCTTCCGATGGAGATTTCATTATTTCTCGTAGGTTGAACGGTGGGCTTATCGTTATTCTCTTCAACTGTGGCTGTGGATATTGTTGGAGAATTGTTTACCACAGGGCTTGGGTCGAAAACACCCTGAGCGATGGCAACAGATTGGGGGTCGTAACCAAGGCGCTCATTTTCGGGGATTTCATTCAAAGTTGATGCTCCTGCGTTAAGGAATGATTGAAGCTCAGTAAAGAGATGTAGGTCTGAAGACATCTTTTCGAGAGAGTGTGTAAGGAGGGAAATAGTATGATGATTTCTCTCAAAGTAGAAGAGAACTAGACTTTGTATAGTCGGAAGAGCTTTCAATAGATGTGGAAATGTAAAGAAGATGTTAAAAGTTTTTTTACTGGAGATTAAGAAGTTGTATGTTGGTTCTTGAAATCTTATGTAGAAATTTCTAAAGATAAAATGATGGAGGTTTCTTGGGGGGTTTGGTGCTCTTATATAATAATCAAAGTATATGAGAAGGGCACTAGTGGAACCGTTTTGAACTGTTACGGTTCTTTTACCTAGAGTCGCAAATTATACAGCAGATTAAACTTACCCTGCCGCCGCGCTCCATGATGATACGGAGGGTCAAAATCCATTGTGTCCATTGTTCTGCGCGGGTAGATTATCAGGGAAATGACGTTTTTTGGTTCCGAGGGCACATCAGATGGTTGTTGCTACCGTAAATGTTCGATTATACCGCGAGTCAACAACCATTTTGAGCATTATACCGCGCGCGCTCATTATCTTCATTAGGTTGTTTGCTTCTATGAGTAGCGCGAGTTTCTCAACAGAGGCGTATATTCTCACTATTATTTTGCGCTAAATTAGAAACCTATGGAGCGTTATAATAAGTTGGGTAAACGATAGCCTTCTCTAAAGTGAAGGCAAATTCTACGTCGAATTCTAGAAGCGAGGTCAGGGGCTGATAAGATAGAACTCCATCGTAACTTCGGGGACTTTCAGTTGAGGAGCCTAGATTTCTATTCCAATGCAGTTAACTTCGCCGCGAATATATTCCTTGCAATGTGCTTCCATGTGCACCGAATCTTGGTTCAAGAAGGTTATATTTGCACTTTTCTATACACTTCTATATGGGTAGCCTCACTTCCCATTTATCAAATACTCTCTGGAGGCTTTCGTGACATCTGATTAAATGGTTAAAGGCTTATTTGGGTTCTGATACATATCTCTCTATGTGATAATCTGACTGTGGGCTATTCTAGTGCATGTCATTGCAAACAAAAGCAGTAGCATCGTGATCTTCCGGCATTAATAGCTCCAGAGCCGTCACACGCACTCTTCCGAAATCTGATGGTGATATTCTACACTGCTGAGTGAGTTCTACTTCAATATAACTAAAATTAAGTTGCTAAGACCGTTGCCTTTTGGCGATAATCTAGCGCATCGGCAAAGCCTACTTTCTGCGTTTTTCTTACCTGAATGCTGCATATAATTTGGCTCCTGGGTGATCTATCTAAATTTATCCTTAGTCTTATCGTTGAAAAGCTCATTGCATCAAAAGTCTCAGCCAACTGAGTTATAAGTGCCTGCAGTGTGATTTTCAGCGATTCCGGAGACATCCTTCACATTACCACGATTCACACCAGGTCCCCATTTCAATGCCTTAAGAAACCAATACAAACCTACGAATGCGGAAATTTGCTAGACATGTTTCTGTTCTGGCGGTTAGATGTCTAATCTTGCATATTATTTGATATGATTGGGTATTCTGCACTATTCCAGTCAATGAACGGCTAATTTCTAGAGACATCAATAGTAACAGCATATATCTGAAGCTATCTATCTTATGAGTGATAGGGACATAGATTAGGTTGTATCCAGCACTTTATCCACGAATTATAACACCCTGATCAGGTGTTTGAGCTACGAAGAGGGAATTCAGCACTCCTTGAACAAGGACATATACTTGGTCCACTATGCTACCCATGGAACGCCGTCTACTTACACATATGCTATGCAAGAATCATAAGAACTTAGTTGAAGAACAAATTTGGCATATTTAGTTTCCCTGTTTCGAAGACCATAGAATTACTCCTGGCCAAGTCGATGGTTTTCTCGCCTAAACTCGGCTCGGATAATTCATTATTCCGGATTCAAGCGAAGAACACCACCACCAACACTAGACCTTCACTCAATATTCTTCTTTTTGTTAATTACGATACAGAAGCCGGAAAGAATGTATTTAACATCTTGCATTCATAACTTGTGATCTTCTTCAGCGGATGTTATCTCTAGCTAGATAGTCTGGAACTTTGATTATACAGAGTAATATAGTCATGTTCTGTGGAATAGGGGCAAAGCTAAACCGAACATATAACCTTCCCATCACGTACATATTACACCGGGCGCTCTTCTTTACAACTCATATGTACTAATACAAGTGAAATATACCTGTATATTACATTGGTAAAGCATATCTGTGAAAAAAGGAGTTGAGAAGAATATAATCAGTCGGTGGAACCTGTTCAGCAGGACCCAAACAACATACAGACCAACCATTCTTGTTCCTCACCATATATTCATATTCTCCAGATATGTTAATTATTATTTGAAGTCTACGGATCTAAAATTTCAGCACCCTTTCATCCCCTAACCCTTAGCACTCTCCGCACGAAGGAAAATATGACGCGAGATGCAACATCAGCAACCAACTTCTTTAGCGACAAGACGGCAGATTTCAAGGGGTTCAAAACATCACAAGGGTGAAGAGAAGAGCTAATATGAACTGGGAAGTTATACCTCTCTCGTGGACTTACAGAGAAAGCTCACCCAGCATATCGCGAAGTTTTCATCCATTGCGGCGTCATAATGTGACCAAGCAATAAAAAGCTTCTTTTATTTTGTAAGTACCCAAATTTGCAGCAACACACACGTCTACTGACTACAGATGTCTCAATAATCACACACAGTCTATAAAAAAAAAAGGGCTTCTTATCGGCTTTCTAGATGGATACGCCTCACATCAATATCAGGATTATGTACGAATAATCTACCAATACTCAAAGTCCTCTATACCACCAGGACAATCTACCCCTAACACAAACCTCAGTACTGAGTTTTAGTTGAAGCTATCAACGAAAAAACTACATATATCTCTCAGAAGGCTGCTATTAGATGATGATAATGCTTTACTGGTGATGTGATGGATGCCAAAGGTTCATTCAAAAAGCTGATAGGGCAATGATTTCTATTCTCAAGAACGCAAACCCATGATTAAGAGAGCTAGATATCAGCTATCAACTCTGATTGTACAATTATCTCACGTACATCGACTCCATTTCTCTGAGATTGAAGGCCGGATGAACATAATCATGAGATTAGCTTCTTTCCGAAATATCAAAGTTTCACGTTTACCGACATACATTCCATCTCCAAAAGCTAGTTGAAATACCATGGAAATTCTACATCCTCAAAGCTATCTTCTGGGGGATTATCCATTCAACCTACTAGTGATGCCCTGAGTGAGACCATGAATAATGAATTTCCTTCGTCCTTGTGTACGGAAATCGAGGTCAACCAACATAAATCACAATCATGATACCCCGAGATTTATCAGCCCCTACAAGCGCACTTACCTCAGAGCCTTGGCATTTATATCTGGACAACATATGCCTCAGTTACTTCATATCCCAGATTCCTCCAAAACTCTTACAGTCGTCAGAAACACCCATCGCAAGCAGAGCATCGCTTTTATTACCTTTGAAAAATGCAAGACTTAAGAGGCTTCCTGTCTTCAGATGAAAAACAAATGAGATAATCATTCCAAGCCATAGCGTAGACAGGAGCAAACTCATCGCATGTTGAGTGCTACCAGGCCAGTTCATAGTGATATGACAAGACGAAGTACTGAAAATCATTGCAACGATCTGGAATTATTTACAGACTTGCTAACACAGTGCATTCATTAATATATATCTCAAGCCAGAAAATATTTCAGGCATCTCAAGCACAAAGTCCACCGCGTAACTGATCAAAGAATGGGAAATAAATGACTTGGAACGCAACGTGATATAGTAAGGTTTTCGGACAATTCGAGATGGGTATTGGGTAGGCCTATTGGCGGCATCTGAAATTAGTTCGGGTATATATCTTTGGGGGGAAAGGGGGGGATGGGTGGGGGGTTCAACAGAAGCAATACTGAGAAGCTAACCGCAGATTATTTTTCGAAAAGTTATTGAGACCTAGCGGAACTGATGTGAGAGATGCCCAAAGTTTGAAGACTTGAAAAAAGGAAGACAGGAAGTGCAGAACTAGAAGATCAAGATCATAGATGTGGTTTTATCGCACGGTTTTGTTGAAATCCTAGACTGTATTGGATCTCAAGAAGCTACAATGTGGAGGATGTCTTACTTTTACCATAGGTGCTGATTGCAAAATTTGGTATCATCCCAAACGCCATCGCTAAATCAAGATATTCCAAGCAGCAGCAATTCAAGAACTAAAAGAAGAAATATAGTACTAAAAGCCGTTAGAAATGATAAATTTGTCAAGCACTTTGGGCCATACCGTTAGAACAGATTCTTCCAAGCCGTCATCACAAGTATCAAGGTAAACGTATAAGATCAAGGCATGATCATTGACGAAGCCTAAGATAATTAGCTTGAATCATCAACCTGGAACCAGGAATACTCACAAGCAATCACTCGTCCACCAAGTCTCCCAACACTTAGCACCTTCCCCCAATCTCTTCCATCTATCCTAACAGTAGACCAAGCATCCGGACCCTCAGCTTTAAGTTTCGTAGCTGGATGTTTTTCAATACCATCATCCCCATCCTCTAATTGCCTTGGATCCAGTTCTGGATTAATGAGCCCAGTCCATACACTTGAGATATTCAATACATCCGTCGCGATGCTCAACCTCAAACTCCCATGCATGTTTGCACTCAATACTAACTTTGGTATACTTCCTCCACTTACTGATCTCATTCCTCCGGATGCCGTGGCCATGGCAAGCTTAGTGAAACGCTCCGAGATAGCTTTCAGCTGTATCAGAGAAGGCAGCATAATATGCGCATCCGGGTCCCTCACTCTCGGCTCATGTATTCCCTCCACACTATCAGCGGTCAAGATACGTATCGGTATATCCTGCGTTACGATAGCCTCCCTATCACCTCTCATGTTCGCATCAAGGCTCTCTTCGCGGAATCCATCGCCAAATGGATCTGCCGATCCACCTTCGCCACCAAGAAAGTTCGCACTTTTCCCATGCATCATGGTGTTTGTAATGACTGTGAGAGATAGAACTGGCATACCATCTCGTTTTGTAAGTCGTATCGAAGCGGATGACGCGTTTATTGCGGATTTCAAGGCGCGATGGAGGGGTGGGAGGGGCAATTCAACATTGATTGTATTATCTGGAGCGGCGGATTGAATAGTGTAGTCTTCGAAGATAGAATCAATAGATAGAGACCTTTATAAGATTTAACATAGCTCAGATTATGGGAACTGTATTACTTACGCCCATACTTGAGTTCCTGTCTCAGGGATAATTGTGAACCTCACTCCATTGTCGTCCAGGCGCACCCAAGCTACTTTGCCAAGTGATGACAATGAAGCAGTGAGCTCTGATATCTTATAAGCTACGAACCTAGCCTAGAGCGTATCTGAGAATCGAAACTTACTGCTGAACGTCTGGATATTTCGAACCGACGTCTTGAACCGCATTTTGATAATCTGGAGCTGGTAACTTTCCCAGCGTTTTTTGAATCTTGGCTTGGAGCTGCGATAAGGATAAGAACGCGGCTTACTAATCAATTCCACGACGTCGACGACACCCCTCGCTACTTTATCCACCAGGATCTCACAACAGCGACCAGGCAAAGGAAGCAATCAACCAACCACAAATTTATAAAAGCATTTTTATTTGTCTTATCATGATACTTGCAATAACCTACTATTTGAAAGTAAAAGAACTATCAAATCGTGGATGATTGAGTAAGCAGTCGATGTTGAATTCGACTGTCAAGACACGCGCTATCTACTGTTAAATATCCGAAAACCATCTTTCCATGCCCCGTCATACCAGCACAGATCGAAGGAGTGAAAATTTGAGATAAATCCCAAATATAAAGACTCTGCAACCAACTGTCCGTGGTATTATATCTGCCTGTACGCCCATCATAACCGTGTTGAAATCCTAATACCAATGTATCTTCACCTTTCATATCCGCGCGCTTCTGCATTCATATCCCCCCCTCACATCTGTCCATCTTCAGAACGGTGTTCTGAAAAAATACCATTGTGTGAGTTAGGGTTTCCTTGACCTGGAGATGACATTCTGCTTCCGTCGGGAACATATTGCCGAGTTTCAAACCAGCGACGACCAGAATTGATAGGTGGTGTTGGTGTGCGAGACATCTGACCAGGTGTTTCTCCATTGATGGAAAAGCCAACGTAGTTCAATTCATGAGAAGAGGCAGTTCTTTCCATTGATCTTCCAAAGGGACCCGAGTTGGAGAATGAAATTCCCGGGGAGCTTCGCGCAGTCGTAGAGGTCAAGTGGCCATGTGCAGGTGAGCCTGGTCCTGGAGAGAACGCACCAGCGCTCGGCGAACTTCTCGGTTGAGCGATAGCGAACCCAGAGTGGGCAGTCGCCCAACGACGCAAGTCTGATCCAGAATTGCCACGACCGTGACCTATTGGAGTATGTTGGTTAGATGGATCGGTAGCAATGCGACGAGGACGGACAATTGGCGATCCTTCGTCAGTAGTTGTTCTCATTGGCGAACGACCTGGCGATGGTCTGAGCGGTGTAGGTGGCTGTACATTAGCCCAGAGGAACCCTTGGTTTTCGCCGAAATTTCTTTCATGATCAAGAGTTCGCTCTCCCGGTGTTATTTGTGGTACTACCACTCTAGGACCAGGACTAGTAACCATACGAACATGGTCTGGTTCCATTGGATCCGCGACTCCGATGTCATGACATGGAGCAGAATATTGAGAATTCCCTTCAACACGGCTGGCCATATCATGTGCTGGTAGACTCGGAACAAAATATGGTGGAGGATCGCCTGCATTGTTCTCTCTCGCAGGTGCTTGCATGTATGGCCAAGAGTATTGCGGAACGTTGTCGGCATTTCCTGGAGCCATGTATGTATGTAATCCAGATGGATCCATATGACCGGGAAGGGCTTGGAAACGTTCATTCCAGGCTGTTGTACCTGGCGTAAAGTCCCATAAGTGTGGCGGGGGAATGTAAGGATTCTCCTCGTTGAATCCATCGTACAGTGGAGGCTCTTGGATTGGGGGTTCTCCGTATCTGCGGATATGCTCTGCCGAATAAAACACACCTCCAGTAGTAGGAGCATGTTGGGCATTAAAAATCGGAGCTTGAGCATAACGTTCTCCCCAGGTGCGAACTCCATCGTCACTCATGGCGTCGTAACGACGAGCAAGATTGGCGCGATGTTGAGACATAGCGAGGTTATCTCGATGCTTCGCAAGAGCAAGGTCATTTCTCTTTTGCTCCATTTCGTACCCACCCTCCCGATGTTGATCTAGAGATAGTTCATCCAGGTGATGGATTATTTCATGTGCTGGTTCTTGGTGATTGAAGTACTCAATCTGAACTTCACGGCGGCCATTGTAGTGATTATGACCCTCGAAATGATGTCCACCAACTCTAGAATCACCCCGGCCATTTCCAGTGCGGCCCTGACCACGGCCAAATTGCATATCTCGTCGTCCACGACGATTGAGATGTTGAGCGTAACCACCACGGTCATTTTGATAATTTCCTCTACCGTTTTGACGATCGGGGCGATCATGTCGTTGATAGGCACCCCCACCACGTCCCTGAGGTCGGTTTTGGTTCGGAATGAGGACACCAAACCTCGTATCTGAGGATAGTCCTGGGTGTGCCTCTCCAATTATATCCGATTTATTGGATGTTGAGTACATAGAAGCTGTATCTGCTACACTTGCATAAAAGCTAGGTACCTGGTCATAGACCTCGCCGTTGGGATATACATGTTGATGGACATCTCCAGAGTATGGAATAGTCCGGAATCCCCTAAAGACATCAACATCATCACCAATGGTATCGTTGTGACGAATGCGAACAGATTGAATGTCCTTGATGGTAGTGTCGATGAGGAGTACTTGTTGATAGAACGGCTTGCTCTCATCAAACTCATCTACTGGGTCCTATGAGTTTGTTAGCGATGGCATGAGAATCAAAATAACGTGTCCATACCCAAGGTCCAAATTCCAGACAGGTTCCATTGTTATGAGTAATTAATGATTGCGAATCTTTTGGACCGATCCTGGTGTATTGCTAAATTCTTGTTAATTCTTGTTTTCGTACATTCTTCCTTTGATGTTGCTTACCTGAGCTCTGCCTTCAGAGGGAGTTGCAGGACGCCCTTGTACCAGCAAACCCCAAGAGTGATGTTGGCGCTCTTCAACGATTGGTTTGACGGTAGTCATAACTACAAAGGTGGATCTAACTCAAGGAGCTATTTGTGTTGTTCTGTAGTTGATTTGTTCAAAAGTCTTTTGAAAACAAAGTCTAACCAATAATTATTGATTTTGATTGTTGTTTTCGGAGTGTAGTACCCTCCTGACGGTATCTAATTAGGAACTAGCAAAACAATCAAAAACTTGGAAAATTGCGATTAAACTTACAGCAATCGTCTTTAGAGGATTTGTCTGGGAATGTGAATCAATATTGGTAAGTCTTGGCAAAGTTGTAAAGAGAAATTGAATTTTGATGCGCTAGTATGTGTCCGATCTATGACAGATTTATATATTGTTAGTGAAATTCCTGGTAAGAACTCTTGCATAAGACGATTTTGAAGATATAGATAAGAAGATCAAATACTTATAGTATCTTGAGCTTCTGGAGGAAAATGAAGGAGAAGAAGGGATTGGACTTGCGAAAGATAGACGAAAGCACAGCTGGTTTCAATCAAGTTAATTTCCCTTTTAGTTTTTTATTAGCCATCAGTCAAAGATTCAACTTAATCAGATGTGAGTTGGTCCACTCTTGAGGGCATCTTTGCAAAACCAGTTCAAGCTCTTGGAGTGTTTTAAGCTTCAAAAAATATAAGAAGTAGGGCTGATACTTACAGTAGCAAACGATGAGCAATTTCAAAGCAAAATGGCAGCTAGTATCAAAGTCATTCCACTATCTCTTCTTGTACAGCAGTATTAGTCAAGTACTTGGTGGAAATTAATATCAAAGCCATCTGAGAAGAGGACTCCAAGCCAGTGAGAACTTTGAGCTTCAAGTGGATCAAGGAGAAAGGGGAACAATACTTACAAGACGAGCAGATATGTGATAAGTAAGTAGAGAGTTGCTTGGTTCTCATCTCTCTCTCAAACAGTTCAAGATAGAAGAGAAAGCAAATAACTCAAACCCTAGACGTAGATCTTAAAAGTCTGAATGTGTCGCAGTTGAGGTCTAGATTTTTGGAAGATGTGTAAGAATAAAGAAAGGAATACTTCTTTTCTCAAGAAAGAATCAAGAGTAAAGAAGTATAATATAAAGGGAACAACAACTTTCGCTCCCAGTTCCTTTCCAAGAAATTGATTGTTGCCAGATTGTGGGAATACTATTGTTCTTGTTGTTGCTGTTCAGAGGAAGAAAGTGAAAGGTTGTCGGGAAATTATGATCGGGAAGTAGTGGAGCCGCAGAGACTTTTTCCCCTCTGCTCATTTGTCGGATACTGTCTGGTGATTAACTAGCGACTGAGAATTATATGATTGGATGATAGGGGAGGCTGGGAGATTATAGACGAGGCTATTGATGAATTGGTTCATGGTAGATATTGGAGAGGGTCGGGCTGAAGCGAGAGTGAAGACAAGACAGAGACAAAATACTTACAGTTGAGAAAACTACACCGAAATGATACCCACAAGAGGCAGATTCTCAGCGAAACCATAACACATAGGTTAGCCTTATCCAACAGCTAGCTCTTAACCCTAGTATGAGGCCCAGACCATTCCGCAGCTTTGGTAACAGAGCGTTCAACACCAACTCACTCCAAGAGAAGCAGCTTCGCTTAAAGGTTTGTGGCCAGAAACAACAAAGAGTTCAAGCAATACACGAATCATTAGACTCGTGGATAAAGTTTGAAGGTTGTTTGCTAATGGTACAGAGTTTTAGCTGTTGTGCCGATCTTTGCAGATGGTCAATAGGTCGAGAGGTGGCAGGTTAAGACTCGGGAAGCTTCTATCTAGCATTTGAAGGTCGAGGATGAGAAAACCAAGAAGTGTTCATCGATTGCAAGCAGATATATGTCGAGGTATGCGAGAGCCTCACTCAGTCATATATACTATGAAGCCCTCAGATACTTCTTTCAAAAGCCCGAGGTCCTATTAAGGAGCATCGACTTCTGGCTCAGGTCTGTGACGAGCGGGTAGGATATAGGGGAGGGTGTAATCGGGCTCTTAAATAGCCTTGCGGGAGGGAAAACGTATGCAAAAGAGCATGGTGGATGCGTGTGCTTGGCGTGGTCCCGCCTTGGATCTTTTAAATGGATTCACTAAAAGGTGGGAAGGGGAAGGGAACAGTATGGATACCACAGAAATGACCGACATATCTGTATCAACTTGAGGCATTATACCCTTTAGTCGGAATTGAAATGGAAGAGTAAGACTAATGTTCAAGAAAGCAGTACAAGGAAAATAAGTTAGGATTGGCAAAGTCCATATTCAAGTGAGGATTGCGAATAATCATGGGATGGAAGAGTCTAAACCCTACAACTATACTTGGATCTAAGTACATTTAGTGTGTTATTAGGTGTCTCATTCGAGTTTTTGGGAACTTATATTGGAAGCTAGATGAAATGGCAGATTATGAAGCATAAATAAAAGTCAGACGCACGATTAGTTTCAATATTTGACTGAACCGTGGTGGTTTGAAAACTGCAGGGAGATACAGGCCATATGAATAACGTCAATGATCAGCTCACAACAGCTATTATGGGATTAGATCAAACTCACAGATAGCTAGGTCCGATTTGTGATAAAATTCTTGTAATTTTGAGTGTTATGAAGAGGATTAGATATTCATTAGGATGAAGAGGGCTATAAAACTAGAATCTAGTATATGAGAACCAAGTGATATCCATGTTTAGTCCAAAATGAAAGATACATAAAGGAATTAGGTTGAACAGAAGACAGATGTAGCTGCTAAGTAGATACAGGCTATGGATGGTAGTAACCTAGAATGAACCAAACACTCTACCGAGATGATCAATATACATCAGCCAGTTTATCTAAAAGAAGTATATAAAACGTTTGAGAGATTTACTAAGCGGTAGAAGAATTTGATTATTTCCAAAATACATGGAGGACCACGCATAGAAGCGTGCTTACGTCAAATCACAAGTAATTGGTCACTCCATATGGCCCAATGATTAGACCATCTAGGCAAGCTGGAGACAATAAAGATATCGTTGTGGTTGACTGTTATCTGAAGCAGAGAAAGTTCGGAAGGAAGGCTTTATTCAAGTACTATCAAAATTTGAACATGTCAAAGAGATCCCTACGAGGTATAAAAGCAGGGCTCTTTTCAGATTCGACCATCATCATGATGCCTAGATATCCATTGGCTCAGGTTTCTAGATGGCGCGCTTTGAAACTTCCAAGGTTGGCATTCTATATAGCTGCAATACTTTAGGGGTATTTATATCAAATCCCATACTAAAAATGCTGCTCATGATTAGTAGATTATTGAATGGTTCATCTTATCTACTCCACCTCGTTCATCTATTCACCTCGGTGATGTTCTCTTTGGTGAGTAAAAGAGAATATCAAGGATAGTGAATAGCATATTATTTACATTTCAAACTTTCACCCACATCGATAATCGATATATCTCAATAATCATCCATCTCGCAGCCATTCGCAGCACCAAGGCACAGCTTTGGTCCAGGGATTCGTTATTCCTCTAATGTTTAGTTAATGATCAATTATCATACTAGTCAAATTCAAATCCCAACCCCCAAAACAAACACCTGTTTGGTAGGTAAGAATCCAAATATTTGTTCTCATAATTTCCAATCATGACAGCGTTCTACACATGAGTTAAGTATACTATACTTTAATAGTCCTCACCAACTTCAAAATCATATAAAAAGCCCATCTTGATATTTTCATGATCCATATACAAAATACCACTCTGTCTATACTAAGATAATGTGGGCTGGAAAGATATCTCTCATCCTCGCTATCAATAAGACCTTGATACAGCTTCTCCCTATCTACATCCGGTTCTTGAGGCTGGAACATGGTATCGTCCAAACGTGTGAGTACTGAGGGTTTCAAACCTGGATTGAGTAATTGAAGCATCATTGATTTCCGTTCTTGGAAAGGTTCTCGTTTATTTATCATCACCGGATGGGCATAAAATATTGAGAAGAATGAGGGGTTAGATGAATTAGAATTTCACTCTCTGAATGCATTCACAAGAAACGATTTATATTAATCAAGTTTTATTCATCCTATCATTTTATCAAATCTCCTCCAAGTATACTGGTTTCCGAAAAATGAATGGTTAGATTGGACAACTTCTCTCTTGTAGATACATGATTATGAGTTTTTTTGATTTTCAAGTAATAGCCCCTCGTTTCTCATGACAAGCTTGGTACACCAAAAACGCCCCTTCATAACCCAAATCACTAAGTTCTTGAAGCATACCCGTAAACCCCTCCCTCTCAAACTGGACTGCTCGCCCGCCACTCCTTCGCCCTCCTCACAGATGTCCCTTCTATCATAGCGTCAAACATCCTCGCTTCGTAAGATGCGACGATGCATTTCCTTAATTCCGAACATGAGTTCTTCAGTTCATTAAGGAGGGTTGGGATGAGGGGTTGGTGGGTTCTGAGGTTTGCGTTGTAGGGGGTGAGGTCTGGGGGTGAGGATGGGGATGTGGATGGGGATGGGGGGTTCATGGTTGCGTTGTGGAGTGGACTTATTTTGGGGCTTGTTTTTGTAATCTGTTGGTATAAACTTGGTCAGTTAAAGTGTAAGTACTTAATCCTTTCGTTGGTATATCATCGCTGTTATTCTCTATGTAATCTATGGAATGGAGGACGACGTTATAGACGTCCTCGAGGTGCTAGTACGCCTAATACGGTTTAGACGTATTATTCGTACAGCAACTCAATATCACATGATCCATTTCCCGACATAATCTAATACAGCTTTGGAGGATTTGAGGATTGGGGGTTTGGGACTGGTTGGAGGAATGTTATGAGATTGGGGGATATAGAGAAGGTTAAGTGAGATTTCAAGGGGGATGAGGCATTGTTTTTTGTTTTGTTCGAGGAGGGGAACAATGATTGATTTTTGTTCAGCGGTGAGAATCTACTTTTTGTTATGGATGAGATGGAATTTGTTTACTCGATGAAATAGTGCGGAGGTAGTATTGAGAATTCGGCTTGTAGTTACACGTTAATACGTTCATTGACAAGGGGGCGGTACCCGTACCCGTAAGCGAGATGTATTAGTAAGTCAGGGGTGACTTTGGAGGGAATTGGAGTTTACATGAGTTCTGTAAATTGGAATGGATGTCAAAAGGAACGGATAGTTATATTGATTAATGGGCAGGTATCAGTTCGAGAGTAACTTCACTGGTCAAGTTGACTTTGTTCGTATATGTGCAATGGTTGATGCTGTAAAATTCTCAATATTGGAATTTAACACTCTGGGGAAGAAGTAGAACTCAAGTCAGATATCAGATACTAAGACAACGGCCATATCAAGATGGAGTGGGTTTGTTCCATAAGGGTCATGAGAAATGAGGAATTTAATTGGTTCGTAATATTGCCAAGATCCCATTTGGCCATTTTACCATCTAGTGGGATATGGGAGATTCAGCTTATCATTGCATAGGCTTGTATCTATCTTGAAAACAGAATTATGGACAGTTACAATCCAAACTCTGAATAACGATCGCTTTAACCAAAGATCTTCATTTGTGCTTCAACTGATCATAATCTTACAGTCTCACCGATATGGACTCGAATTTTTGATTGAATAATAATATCCATCTATAATTTGTACTCTATAACCCTGCAACAAGATGATGAATCTCAAAATTTACAACATCAACAAAGTCCAACCGAAGAGGCGGGTGACAGAGGAAGGGCACAATAAATTTATAGTCTATGTAAAATGAGCGAGTTGAGGATTAGAAAAAAGTTATCAAATAATTAAGGTTACCCTAATCCAACAACACATTTAAAATTCAAAGGAACAAACCTAGATAAAAAGAAGACTTGACTCAAACACACATAGTCCAGGGTATATGACATATTTCTCTCAAAGGCAAACCGATGATGACGAACACACTCATCTCCAGAAAATATGAAATAACCTTGAATATAATTGATAGTGGAAACCTAAACGCAGAGCACACCTTGAATCACGGCACGAGTTTCCTCCTCAGCAACAGTGCCAGCACGCATCAACACGAACAAGAATCGAGAATCGACAGAAGCTCCCTGCAAAAATATTCATCTCAAGTGGCCAACTTGGAGACGAAGGAAACATTCGCATTCGATGAACACGGCAAGTCTTCCACAAGTATAAATATACGATACACCGCAACCGACGATCTCCACCAAAAACCCATCACCAGGAAATCGCACCGACGGCATGACCGCAGATCCATCTTCCCTGCGCAACCGCGAAGCCAAGTCCGCGATAATACAATTACACGAGGTGCAATGAAGGACCGGGAGACACAATACAAACACGAGGAAATCCATCGGCGATGATCAAGATGAGAGAAAAGGGGTAAAGCGGGAGTCGCATGTGGCGTATAGATATTGATATCGTCACCACGACCGTACAGTATATATCTCACCCACGCAACAAGAACCAAGAGCAAGACGAAAGAAGCGCAGGATCGAGAAGGTGGCGACACGAGAAGACGCACATGTGTAATGAGGTTGCGCGCCGAAACACACGCGCGAAAATCCATGGGCCGGGCCTGTTATCGTGATGGCACGACGAGGCCGACGAGCACCATCGTGCCGGGACACGAGCTTGGCGGGATTGTCGTCATCGGCGTGTGCGTGCAAGGCATGGTGGTTTGGGTGGGTCGTGCACGAGACGGGGTTTGGTTGTTCGTGTGGTGAGATAGATGCGTGTGGGTGTTGGGTGTTGGGTGCTGTGAAGGTGGTGCTGGATGACTCGATTGCTCCACGTGACATTTCGACATTCAGCATTTATGTTTCAGTTCTATTCCTATCTCATCCATTGCGATGTCATATATCCAAGAAAGGGAGAGACAGTGAGAGATACTAGGTAACTTACCTAGGTACTTGCCTGCTCACTTACTCACTTATCCCTACAGAACTAGAATTCCTATAAAAAGCCAATGAATCAACGTTTTTTCAAAAATATCATATTTTATAAATATATGGGTATATATAAAATAATCTAAATTATATTGATTTAATTATAAATAATTAGAATTCTATTAGTTTCTTTAAAAGAAGCTTAAAATCTGTTAGTTTATTTATAAGTAGTTTAAAAGCTATTAATTAGTTTAAAATGGATTAGTTTCGTTAAATAGCTTTAATATTTGTTATACTAATTCTTAAATACCTTTAATTTTTATTTTTTATTCTTCTATCTTTTATTCTTTTATCTTTTATTTTTTAATTTTTTTATCTTTTATTCTTTTATTTTTTTTATTATATTAAAGATAAATTAAAATTATTTTGTTAAAGTTTAAAAAGGTAAATTGCTTTTTCCATTTACTTTCCTCTTTATTCTTGCTTTTTTTAATATTAACCCTTTAAATAAGTTTAACAACTTTAAATCTCTAAATAGTTTTAATAATAATAATAGTAATGTTTATAATTATAATTGTGATTATCTAAATAATCATTCAAATGATTGTAATACCTTTAAAAATAGATTAGCTCTCATAATAATAGAATTTTAAAAATTATATTAACTAATTATATTAGCTTGTTCTTTCACTTTTTAGTATATAAACTATATAAAGGATTCCTATATAACTCTATATAACTCTACAACAAAAACAAATAGATCGTAAATGAAATTAGGTTTTTAATATAAGATTCACTAACTATCGAAAGGTTAGAATTTTGGTCCCGTAGGGTATGTATATACCTATCTATATGAATATATAAATATATAAATATATAAATGTATAAATACATAAATATATAAATACATAAATGTATAAATACATAAATGTATAAATGTATAAATATATCTAAATATCTAAATATCTAAATATCTAAATATCTAAATATCTAAATATCTAAATATCTAAATATCTAAATATCTAAATATCTAAATATCTAAATATCTAAATATCTAAATATCTAAATATCTAAATATCTAAATATCTAAATATCTAAATATCTAAATATCTAAATATCTAAATATCTAAATATCTAAATATCTAAATATCTAAATATCTAAATATCTAAATATCTAAATATCTTAAAATATCTAAAACATTATAAACATCCATCCATCCATCCATCCACCATATTAACACCAAACCCCTCCCACCCTACCTACACCCCATCTCAAACCCCAACCCCAACCCCAACCTCACACACCACACACACACACACACAATCACACATCACGCATCACCATCCATCCGCCCTCCAACATCCCCTTAAAACTCCAGGACTACCATAACGCACAACATCATCCACATGCACATGCACATACACAATCACCCACTCATCCACCCATACCCATCACCCACAACCGGCTAACCCACCAAACACCAACAAAGCAAAGAAGCAGCAGCAGCAGCAGCAGCAGCAGCAGCAAAGATCAACTCCCAGCGTGCACCGACGTCGTAGCCGTATCTAAATCCGGGCGTGGTACGGCAAGGCTAGACGAGACGAGTACAGTACGTCGCTAGCGCGCAAGCTGCGCTGCGCCGTAGGTAAGTAATCAAGGAAGGAGGGAAAGGAAAGGAAAGGAAAGGAAAGGAAAGGAAAGGAAAGGAAAGGAAAGGAAAGGAAAGGAAAGGAAAGGAAAGGAAAGGAAAGGAAAGGAAAGGAAAGGAAAGGATGACTGTATTATCCGACGACCGAATCAGCAAGTGGGTGGACGAATGATCAGATGGATTTTCTCGAGGATTCTTGTTCTTCTTGCGGGTGATGAATGAATGAATGATATAATCTCGTGTTTGGTATTGCAGATGTTTATTTATTTATTTATTTGGTTTGCTTCATTACATTTCATTCTGTTTTGTTGTGTTTTATTTTTCGTTTCATCTCATTTCATCTCATCTCATCTCATCTCATCTCATTTCATTTCATTTCATTTCATCATCTCCTGTTGAGTATGCGCAAAGGACTCTATGCTTTTTCATTCCCTACTGCCGTCACCCTCGAGCACCTTTTTCTTCATGGGAATTCCGTTTGCCAAGATGTTCCCAACAAAGCCTCAACCTGAAGGATGTTTGTCGCCATCTTCGAGTTCGGATCTTTTGGAGGACATCTCACCTCAGCGATGTATGATATGTAATGAGGAGATCGGTTCCTCTAGCTCCGGTGGCGAGGTCGAAAGTGCGTTTATGCTTCCGTGTTCGCATGTCTTCGGTTCTATATGTATTTTGCGATGGTTGGAAACAGATTCGCCTCATCAGAATTGTCCGCAGTGCAGAAGGAAGATGGTGTATACGGAATGTGGACACTTGATAAGACCGTGTGAGGTGATGAGTGCCCCGAAGTGTGTGCAGGAGGCGGATATGCCGAAACGGTGTTTAGTATGCAGGGGGCTTGATGGGGAGCTCAAAACTGAGGTGGAAATGTTATTCAAGCGGGCCGAGGCGGAGCAACGAGCGTTGAGGGCAATGAAGTTGCATTTTCCGGGAGTTTGGGGAGAGATGTGTAGAGATACAGTGCGAACTGTTGGGACGAGAGTTGAAGAGTCGAAAGAGAGTGTTGAAACGAGATGTTGAGGAACTCTGCAGAAGATATGAGAATGGCCATAGGGAGCAATGGTGATTGACTTTTGAGGATATAGATATGCGATGAGTGAGATGTATACCTTGGTTTGGTCGTTTGTCTTCACATCACTAGCATGTGCTATTTTGGTTGAAAGGTGTTCGTTATTTGTGCTGTGAGAATCTGTGATTCAATGGATCAATAGAATAGATATTAATTTTAGAGCAATAGATGCTCATCACACCATCTTCCGCATTTCTGTCATCGTGAAATGGTTCGGCTGAGACGTCGGTCGACTTCTTCCTCTTCATCACTGCTGTCATCCTTGAATCCTTCTTCTAAATCTCGACTTAATCTCCTACCATCTTCATCTCTGCCTCGTCGCGCGTCAAGCGATAGTGCTTCTCGTCGATTATCATCCACATCAAAGAGTTCCTCTCCATCTTCATCGTCAAAATCACTACTATCCTGTGCGCTTATTCGATTTCGATTGAAATCCGCCCTCCATGAACTGGGAAATAGGAATCTAATGACTATTGCTTGCGCTCGCTGTCGTAAGGATGTTGTTCGTGTCGAAATGGTATCTAATGGAAGGTATTGACCAGCTCGTGCTCGATATCGTTTCCATAATGGGACGATGACGAATGATATCAGGAGATAGAGAACAAGTGAAATGATTCCTGGCACAATCAAGGTCTGCGAAGAGAATGTTAGCTGAGGTTAGTAGGAGAGAAACTCGAGGCAATAGGTGAATGACCTTTAGTAACGACCATGTGGAACCCATGTTAGATGTTGTAGTTGGAGAATCTTCTTCATTTCCATCAGCGTTAGGTGCAGGATGGGGTATATATGGAACCGATGATGCTCCTCCATTCAAGGTTGCACGAGGCTGCCACGCGTTCGTCATACGATGGATAGATGTTGCACAGTACAGTCCACGTCCAGTACGGTAATAAGATTCAAAGCGGAATTGAAACTGATTTGGTTGGGGAATGTAATACTTTTGGGAAACCCACATACACACACAGAGAGAGAGAGAGAAGATGAGAGAGAGAAGGATAAAAAGACAAAAAGATAGAAAGATGGAAAGACAGAAAGATACAAAGATACAAATACTAAACCTTACCAAAATTGAAGTGTAAGTTCAAATACGGGAAGAATAGAAATACCAAGTAAATCCTCCACAATTGCTTAAATGAACGAATAACCAGGAAAATCCGTTTATGTTTGTTTCCCCCTTTTCGAAGGGGGTTTCTTTCCTTTTCTTGTTTTCAAATGAAGAGATTGGTATAATAATGAATCAATGACTGACTGGCTGAGTGACTGACTGGTTGATTGACTGATTGACCGATTGACTGACTGTCTGACTGTCTGACTGACTAACCAACTGCCTGACTGACTGGCAAAGTTATATTATAACATGGAAAAGTATATTTACTCCGTCTTCTGCGGGCGCTTACAAGTTCCAACCTGGAAGCTACCGCCCTGGAGATTGTTTGATGGTAATAAGTCGATTCCTTTAGTCTAAACTTTATTGAAGTTATAAGTGGATGAATGATGTGATGTGTTGTTTGTTAATTATAATAAGAAGTTACTATTAATAAGATTCTGAAGACATAAACGTCGTACTCCGTAAATCCCAAGTCAACCAAGTATCAAATGTATTGAGTTTGAGCTTGTTCTCAACTGCTCATTGGCTAGGGGAGCTTCTAGATGCTTAGTCATGGAGTGGAAGAAGAATGAATGCCTTTATCGTTATCGGGAAACTTCCTTTAATAATATTAATCTCATTGGACTGGGCAGCAATATAATCATAATAATAATAACAAAGGATGGAATTTTAAGTCCGATATCCCGATGCATTTTGTCTAGCTAGTCTATTATCTAATTATTAGGTATTCTAAGGTTATATAAGAGCGTAGATGGATATTAAAAGAGAAGAAGAAAATAATAATAATAATAATAATAATAATAATAATAATAATAATAATAATAATAATAATAATAATAATAATAATAATAATAATAATAATAATAATAATAATAATAATAATAATAATAATAATAATAATAATAATAATAATAATAATAATAATAATAATAATAATAATAATAATAATAATAATAATAATAATAATAATAATAATAATAATAATAATAATAATAATAATAATAATAATAATAATAATAATAATAATAATATAATAATAATAATAATAATAATAATAATAATAATAATAATAATAATAATAATAATAATAATAATAATAATAATAATAATAATAATAATACCTTTTACTAAATCCTCTTTTTATTAATTAAAAATCTATTAACGCTTATTACTTTAAGTTTATTAAACTATTTAATTAAACTAGCTATTTAATACTTTTACTTTTATAATTCTATATATTTAAATAAAGTAGAATGATTTTCATATAAAGAGAGTTTTATTAATAAATATAATTAAAGCGTTAAATATAATAATTATAATAATTAAAACAATTATAATAATCAAAACGTTAATTATAACAATTAAAATAATCATAATAATCAAAACGTTAATTATAATAATTAAATCAAATATAATAATTATAACAATTATAATAATAGCAATTACTATAATAATAATTACAATAACAACATCTTCTCACTTCTTGAAACTCTTTCTTTACCTTTCTTATTCATTCAATTCTTAATATTAGATCCATCCCGTCAGTCTAATAATTCCAACCCCATATTCTAACGTTCGTTTGCTTCCCTTCATTCCCTTTTCATCCCACCATATCATATCATATCATCACTCTCTTTCCTTTGCCACTATTCGTTGTTGTTGTGATTGTTGCTGTTGTCGATACCCATATACCCCCCTCCAAATCCCATCACATCGCTCCACATTCAAAATCGCACAGGATTCTTTTCCTTGAAATATTGGCTTCTATCGGCGTCCATAAATCCCGTGGTCTGTGGGTTCGAAGAGCAAACTGTTTGATGTATTTGCAGCAACGCCGAGGGAGGTAGCAGCCAGTTTCAGCCCGTTGAGACGAATTGTGACGTTTGACCAGGGGCGAGTACACTTTTGCGACGGAAGTGTGGGCAGTTGTTGGGTTCTCCAGGTTCTCTTGTCACTCTCAACTCAGATCCTCCCTCCTCAGATCCTACTCGGTGGAAGGAGTCACAGATTGAGATCTTCTTGGGACTGGAAAGGTAATCTTGAAGCAATACACCTTGCAAGACACTGGTAAGTGCATTCAATCTTGACCGTCAGCATATCCCAAGCTCCCTCGTGCATATATAGTGGTTGGGGAAGTGACTCTGCCCGTGTCGCAGAATTTACTCCAAATTTATACTAACCATATTTGTTTGATAGTGCGACGGTACCATCTGCCAGGATAACACTAATCTTGGTCGACTCTTGCAAACGATTGCCAGAGAGCATGATGTGAATTTTCACAACATCTTGGGACATTGATGATTACAACAAAATTTCCCAGGCCGGTGTACCACAGACATTCTTGGGTGTCGGGAGTGAAGACAGTGCGAACGAATAACGACAAGCAAACGGTTTGATTAGGCTACTTCCCCATCATGTCGTCAAGTGGCAAGTCTTCTTTCTTTTCAAGAAACAAGAAGGATAAGAGAAATGCGAGTGATGAAGGCCGACAACAACTTTCTTCTGCAGGAAACAATGATGGATCGAGTTCTCGTGGGTCGCAATCTTCAAGACATGCCAGAATGTCCTCTGTAGCCTCAGAAGAGACGCCTGGCTCGCCTGGTGTGGACTTGACAGGAATTAATACCATGGCTGGTGTGATTACTTCAATACCATATGATAGTGTGTAATGGCAGATGGCAGATCACCAATACCCGTGGATTACCTACCTAGGAGTGATCAAATGCCATTGAGAAGAGAGCCACTTCCCCATCATCTGAATATGAATGGGGTGGACTTTCATCAATACCCCGCCTCTGATACCGCATCTACTAATGGCAGCTCACATCCCTCAGGTCCACGTCCCACGCCGGTGGGGAGTAATGTAACCATGGCATCGACAGGAAATCGCACAACTCAATTACAACAATGGGGTCCCAGTAGGACCAGCATTGCAAGTACAGTCAATGGAAGTCACAACTCAAGATACGATTCTTACTCGACAAACCAATCCTCGAATTATGGTGGCCGCATATCCTTCGATCAACAAAGTATAGATTCGATGACGGAAAGATCCAGCGTTCTCTCGTCAGGAAGCTCCTCGAAAACGGCTCTGCCAGGTTCTTATTCCAACAGTTCGTTATCGCCATCATATCAACCCGCAGGGGGGAGAGATCCTCAACGCCTGACAAAACTACCTCAACATCTGAGTGCAGGATGCAGGATATGCATCCCCCGTCGCATCACCAGATGGGTTCAAGCTCAACAAACCTAACGATGACAGAATTATTGAAGAGCAATTTCTGTCCTTGATGCAGAAACGAGGATGGCACAATTTACCAGACCAAGCGCGTCGACAGATGATGGCTTATACGCCAGCGAAGAAATGGACTTTGGTACATCAAGATCGCTTGACAGAATGGCAAGGTGATCAGAAGAGACGAACAAATGCCAGGCAAACGGGTCAATATGGTTCTGCGATGGAAATGCTTCTCAATGCTGAGGAAGAAGGAACTCCAGAGTGGTTCGTGAAGAAAGTTATGGACAACAGCATTTCCGCAAAGCAATTTCCGCAAAGCAATTACAAAGTCTCGCCGTCAGTCTGCGAACGCAACCGATCGGCTGGGTGAAAACATTTGTGGAATGTCAAGGTCAAGTTGCTTTGACTAATGTACTTGGAAAAATTAACCGGCGACAAGCTCAAGGTCCGACGGGACCAGAAGGATCGATTAATGACAAGGATTTGGATCGGGAATACGATATTTGCAAGTGCTTGAAAGCTCTCATGAACAACAAATTCGGCGCCGACGATGCTTTGCAACACCAACAAGTCATCGTGGCTTTGGCTACCTCCCTGGTATCGCCTAGAATTCCCACGAGAAGGGTTGCCAGTGAAGTTTTGACTTTCTTGTGTCATTGGGCCGATGGGCAAGGCCACTTGAAGGTCATCCAGGCTATGGACTACGTGAAAAATCAACAGGGTGAAAATGGACGTTTCGATGCATGGATGCGTGTGGTCGAGGTCACGGTCGATGGACGAGGAAAGATGGGAAGTCTTGTGGGTGCCAGCGAGGAGGTTAGAAGTGGTGGTGCAGGCATGGAGAATCTTCTCATGGAATATGCTCTGACTACTATGTTTTTTGATCAACATGATTGTTGATGCCCCTGAAAGGGATTTGCAACTTCGGGTTCATATCCGAGCTCAATTTACAGCATGTGGTATCAAGCGGATTCTTACAAAGATGGAAGGCTTCCAATACGATGTTCTTGACAAGCAAATTGAGAGATTCCGTACGAATGAAGCCATTGATTACGAGGATCTTCTGGAACGTGAGAACAGTAGCATGAAGGATAGCATTGAAGGGGAAATCAAAGATCTCACTGACCCGACTCAAATTGTCGATGCCATTATGCAAAAGGTTCAAGGGAGTAGGACTCAAGATTACTTTGTTTCTGCAATGCAGCATCTTCTGCTCATCAGAGACAGCGATAGCGAGGAACGATTACGGATGTTTCAACTAGTGGACTCCATGCTGAGCTATGTCGCTATGGATAGGAGACTTCCTGATATGGACCTCAAACAGAGTCTCAATTTCACGGTACAAAGTCTGTTGGACAAATTGCACACAGATTCCGAAGCACGACAAGCACTCGATGAAGCTCTTGAAGCTCGCCAAATTGCCGATTCGGCAATGGCTGAAAGGGATGAAATGAGGGCTAGAATCGAACTTGGTGCCGATGGGCTTGTAGGAAAATTGCAAAAGCAATTAGACGAACAAGCACAGATTATTGAGGTCCAGCGTAGACAAATCGATGCTCTCAAGGGTGAGATGGAGAATCTCCAGACGGTTCGTGCCAAAGAAGCTCAAAGAAATGAGCTTGAAACTAGAGAATTGTACCTCATGCTCCGTGATGCACAAGATATCGCCGCATCCAATGCCTCAAAGGGTGGGGCTGGATTGGGTGAGAGTGATCCTTCACACATGAAAGGTATTTTGGATCGTGAAAGACTCATGGATCGTCTTGAGATGCAAATTGAGCGACAAAAGACCCAATACAAACTTGAAGGCAGGGTGTGGGGCGACGCTCTTGGTCCTTCTGATCGTTTGAGAGCACTTCGTGAAGAAATGGATGGTGGAGATCATGGATCAAGCGGATCGGGCGGACGTGGTAGTCTTGGAGTGCCTCCTGGAGATTATACTAATAGCATTCTTGGAAACGTAACGAGATCAGCGAGAATTCCCAGAAAGCCAGTTGGCGTGGAAGACTTCTCGGAAGGTTCTGATGTGGAAGACGAAGAGGGCATGGTTTATGAAAAGCCTCGTGTTGTCAAGCTAAGAAGACCAAAGCAATCCAAGGGTTACTTGGACGAGATGAGTTCCAAAGTCAAGCGATTCGATGCTAGTGATGAAGAAGAAGAAGAAGAAAACGACGGAATAACCACAGGACCTTCACATCCAAGTCTTGAGTCCGATTCGCCAAAAACCCCTCGCGACGAAAATTCTGCCAAGGTCGATGGACCACCAAAAGCTACAGGTTTCAATGGACCCCCTCCACCTCCACCTCCACCTCCTCCACCGGGTATGCCTGGGCAAGGTCCTCCTGGATTCAATGGACCACCACCTCCGCCTCCACCTCCACCTCCGGGAATGAATGCACCTGGCGCCCCTGGATTCGGGGGTCCTCCACCTCCTCCTCCACCACCAGGTATGCCTGGTATGAAGGGAATGCCTCCTCCACCTCCACCACCTCCTCCACCACCTGGAATGCCTGGCAAGATGAGTGGTCATTTCTTATCGCAACCAGCATACAATGCTGCACCAACGCTTGGTATGGGTTTTGCAAGGTCAAAGAAGAAGCTCAAGGTTATACACTGGGAGAAGGTCGACACTCCTTTGACAACGCATTGGGCTGCTCATGCACCCACAGCAGCAGAGAAGGAAGAGAAATATGCCGAACTTACCCGCAAGGGTGTCCTTGATGAAGTTGAGAAACTGTTCTTGGCGAAAGAAATTAAACAAATTGGAAAGAGCAGCAAAGCCAAGTCGGACAAGAAACAGGTCATCTCAAGTGATCTGATGAGGACTTTCCGTACGTTTTATGATTTCTTTATGAAAACTCTGGGCTCACACTAACATGTTGCAGAAATTTCTCTTGCCAAATTCTCCACGTTTCCTCCCGAGAAAAATTGTCCAAATGATCATTCATTGCGACAAGGATGTTTTGGATAATCCTGTGGTCATGGACTTCTTGATCAGAGATGACATGTGCAATATTCCTGAAAACACAGCTAAGATTATGGCACCGTACAGCAAGGACTGGACCGGACCCGATGCAAACAAGGAGAACCGAGAATCCGATCCAAACGAATTGACTCGCGAAGATCAAATATATCTGCAAACAGCCTTCGAATTACGTCATTATTGGAAGTCTAGGATCAGAGCACTCTCACTCACTCGCACTTTCGAACAAGAATATGATGAGATTTCCGAGAAACTCAAACAGGTCGTGGCCGTATCAGAGTCCTTGAGAGACTCGGTTTCCCTCATGAATGTATTGGGATTGATTCTTGACATTGGTAATTATATGAACGATTCCAACAAGCAAGCGAGCGGTTTCAAATTGAGCTCCTTGGCAAGATTAGGAATGGTCAAGGATGACAAGAATGAATCAACCTTTGCTGATCTTGTCGAACGTATTGTCCGAACACAATATTCTGAATGGGAAGGTTTCGTTGATGATATTGGGGGTGTTGTTGCCGCACAAAAGCTGAATGTTGAGCAACTCCAGCAAGACGCCAAACGATATATTGACAACATCAAGAATGTTCAAACCTCACTCGATTCTGGTAACCTTAGTGATCCAAAGAAATTCCATCCACAGGATCGTGTTAGTCAAATTGTCCAACGATCGATGAAGGATGCCAGAAGGAAGGCTGAGCAGATGCAACTGTTCTTGGAAGAAATGATCCGAACTTATGACGATATCATGGTCTTCTACGGTGAGGATGCTACTGACGAAAATGCAAGAAGAGATTTCTTCTCCAAACTTGCCATTTTTGTGACCGAGTGGAAGAAATCCAAAGAAAAGAATATTCTTCTGGAGGCTACGCGCAAGCGCAACGAAGAATCAATGAAACGGAAGCGTGCACAAATAAATGTTGGTGCTGCAGCTTCTGCCGGACCACCTTCACCCAGTTCCACAGGTGCTATGGATTCTTTGCTTGAAAAATTGAGAGCTGCCGCACCCCAAGCTCGTGATCAAAGAGACCGAAGGCGGAGAGCACGATTACAAACCCGACATCAAGTCCGAGTTGCCTCTGGCCAGAAAATGCCTGATGCAGATGAAGTCCCAGAAACTGAGGTGGGTCTCAAGAGTCCTGAATCAGTCAGTACAGAAGGCTTGTTGAGTCCTGATCTACCACCGCCGAAAGAAGTCGAAAATGAGACCGATGATGTCGCTGATAGAGCAGCACAACTACTACAAGGCATGCGAGGAGCAGATGGTGCCGAGGAAGGGGAAGGAGATACTAGCAGAAGAGATAGTGCGAGAAGATCAAGGAGAAGAAATAATGCAGAAGAGGAAAGAAACGAACGTAGAAGACGTAGACAAAAGGCGACAAGTACATCCGAAGCTGCGATACCCGGTGCAGAAGAAGAAACGACTGCGGAGGAACCCAAAACGAAGGAAACCACCATCCTAGTACCAGGTACCCCGATTTCGGAAGAGGGTGAGAAGATACTCACTCCCACGATGATTGTCAGTCCACCTGAAGGTACTGAAGCAGAGGGTTCACCGCAGAAAACCGATTGAAGTGGATGATTAAAGTATGGATGTTCAATGTGGATTGTGAAGAGATGAGATGTGAAATGAAAATTAAGGCTTTTTTAATGTCTAGTGCTTCAATGGAATATTCTTTTATGGTAGGATACTCCTTGTACCTTGTTTTCTTGACTGGTTGGTATGAATGGTTGGGGCAGGGACATGTCGGGGGATGGATGAGTGTGGATGGATGAATGGAATGATATGGGGATGGGGATGGATAGGGGAGGAAATGGATGGAAAGGGAAGGATGGAGGGGAGTTAAGAGAGTCTTCATTTCTGCATAGCGTGCGTGGTCAATGGTTTACCGGTACTGCCGTTTCTTTCTATACTCCCTTAAGTTTATTAAAGTCTGGATTTATGTCTGGGCGACCGGACGGACGAATGAAGATTGAGTTGGTGAGAGCGAGAGTGAGTGATGATGGAGATGGAGTGAAGTCAATAGTGGACGATAGAGAAGCATACATTGTTTTAATCAATAACAATGAGATGAATTGTGCATATATATTTTGCTCCTATCATATCAGAATTCATAAGTGCTGCTGCCGTGGTGAGAGGGTGGGTATCTGAAATGATCCCTCCCTACTTGATAAAGTAAATCACCAGAGTACCCGCTAAGCATCAAAACGTACCATCGCAAGTAAAACAGTAGTCTATCTATCACATGGCACTTTACCTCGGTAATCTATCATTCAGATGGATGATGTCGTTTTTTCTTGACTTGTCCTCCTACTCATTCCTTTCTCCTTTCTCCTTCCTCCTTCCTCCTTGATAGGAGATGCATGTACCCCTCGCCATACATTACACATTCATCACGAGAATACATATTCCCCTCCCCGGGCCTGTCGCACATCTCCTCATCCGGTAGGTTGTACCTTTTACCTTTTACGTTTTGGGTTTGGGGGTTCATTGGCTTTTTTCGTGTTTTGTTTGTTTTTGTGTTTGTGTTTGTATCTGGGGAGTGGGAGTGCGCAGCAGCGAATGCGGATCGTGGATGGAGTATTTTATTGGGGATTCTCGTGTGCTGGATACGTCGTTGGTGGGCTGGGAGTTATGGTGGGAGGGAGAATTTGGGGGGAGGGGTTCTTTTTGTGGTTTGGGGGTATGGGGATGGGGGGGGGGGTTGGGTTTGAGTGGGTTTTGGGGGATGTTGTTGCGGTTTGTGGTGGATGCGGATGGGTGGGTGTTTTTTGGCGGCGGGGGGGGGGAGGGGAGAGGTGGTTGATTTTTCTTTGGGGTGTGTTGGGGGTTATCTGTGGATGAGGTTGGCGGTGTGCGAAAGTGGGAGTGGGGAGGGGTTGCTTGGGATGATTTTTGTGTGTTTGGGGGGTTCTTGTTCTTTGGGTTTCATTCGTGTTTGGGGGGTAGGGGATGGGGTTTCTGGGGGAGGGGTGTCGTGGGTGTGTGGGTGGTTTTGGGGTGGTTTTTGAGGACGAGGGGATAACTTGCGGATGCTCGGGAAGGGGGGTGAGAAATTAGGGCTTTCTCGTTTGAGTTTGAAAAAGTTATTTCGATGGAGATGGAGCGTATTGATAGATTCACCCTTCTGACATCCTATAATAGTTCAAGTCTGGGATAAGGGGGTCGCTTAGTTCGTTTGATATTGAGGTGTTGAGATTTCTGATGAGATGGTTGGAGAGGTGCAGGGCAGGATAGTTTTGTTACTTGATATATATCAAGGGTGGGATCGCATGAGCAAGGGGTATATTCAATTGAAGCGAAGAAAAAGAATCCCTTGGCGTCTCTGGTGCTTTCGGGTGGTGTTGTAAGGATTCGATATGGAAAGATGGACTTTGCATGGAAATTATCATGCCTTTCGGGTTAAATTGTGAAAGAGAATGATGTCACTTAGTATGATGGAGGTGATGTTAGATCGGGAGATAACTGGTAGTGCCACATCACATGACCATGATATAGGGCTCAAAGCTAGTATAAATCGATACCTAGGTATTAGTCTATATTTTTTGGTATATATCCTCTTTATCAATACAACATTATGGAAACATCAGTTGCCAAATATTTCAGGTAACCTTGTGGTATCGAGAGCCAGCATACATTGCATATGAAGCTTGAACGCGAATGAGGTGCCCTCAACATGTATATTCACCTCAAGTTCCTTGATTCATAGTCTCAAGTTCGACCTTGCATTGCATCTGAAGTTTCAATGTCGTTGGAGTGAATTATCTGTTCTCCTCAACTTCTTTTGCCAGGAAATCCTGTTTGTACCGTCAACTCCTCACTCTTCCCATATTCAAAGACCACTTCCGTCAACGGATCTCTTTGACAGACTTGAGAACTTCTACGATGGCTTCTTCTTTTGAAGTTTACACAGCAATTTTGGTAGATTCATCATTTGCCTGCCTGATCGCGATCTTTCAAGTCACGCCATTCTTTCCATGCGATCATCTGTCAGCTCCTCTCTTGACTTTCTTGGGCAGACAAGGTCACAAAGTGTGGTTTTTTGCACTAGAAATCTATTGGTCTCATCTTTGATACTTCTTCAATTTCCAACATCCTCAGAACGAAAGTCGTAAACTTTCTTCTACACTCACCATGGCTATCTTGAAGACAGAACAAGGCGATATTGAAGTCCGAATAAAGCGACACCCTGACGATACGTATTACGACGAATACATTAAAGTTGAAGACAAGGACAAAGATTTCGATGAAAGCTGTGAGAGATATATTATTCCTGAGCCGGGAACGACGTACTCTATTGAGACCACTTTAAAAAATGGCTTTTGTTTCGACAAATATGGGGGTATTGGGGCACAATTATCTTTTCTCGGGGGCAAGATTGTTTCCCGGAATTGCTTCTGGAATACCTTCCGCAATTCGAAGATCAAGACAGACATCTCTAAAACCATTCAGTGTGTCAATGTAGAGGTAGATGGAGAGAAGATGATTGGGGCAAGATTTGCGTTGAGAGCTCTTGAAGTTGGTTAGTAGGCAGTTGAATGATTATAACCCGCTGGCTAGGATCTAAAATTTACTGTGGTAGATGAATCATTTTCCAACGAAACAAATATCATTGGCATTGATCCAAAGAGTCTAGCGAGATTTTCAGTCTCGCTGTACTTCTTGGAAAAAAAAGTTTATCAGATTGTCCGACGACGAGTATGATAAAACATTACCAGACTGGAGGAAAGAATGTTCAAAGGCACATTCCAGAAGTATAAATCCTGCTAAGCTTAAGGCAAAGAAGATTAGGCACAAAGGCAAAGCCAATCAGCCTGATACGCGGAATCTCTGGGATGCTAAAAAGGTCGATCCAGATAGTTACCAAAAACGTGGAATCAGCTCGGCTATCGGGTAAGTATATTCTGCATGACTTCTATGCACAACGCTCACGTATCTAGTTTTAACGGGGGGGAACAATCAAAAGTCTCTCGAGACGCAAAATCTGAGACCTGGATTATTGATAGAGGTTTTGTTGGTACGATATACCAGTCGGATCGTGTCACAGCTTATCTCCGTGTCTCTTGCTTTGGTACATTCGAATTTCATTGTAGAAATGCAGGTCAGTCGGTTTTATGACAAATTTAGTAAATAATATACTGACGTGTATGGCATACAGGATTCGTGGAACAAGTGGGCATGATCAAGTACCCCTCTCCCCCACCCCTCTACTACTCTTCTTGGAATGTCCTAAGCGACGGTGAAAGAAAGGCCGCTTTGCAAGGGTTACAAAGATTGAGCAAAGAGCAATGGCATGAAGATCAAGAAAAGTAAGCCAGAATGCTATTTCCAATAGTCGGTCGAGTAAATCTAGAAGATCATCCGTGGGAATGGCGTCAATGGAACAGAATGTACGCCGAGGAGAGACAGAAAGCATTCCAGAGTCTTCAGGTTAGTTTGAGCGTATCCAATACTTCATCGAGATGACCGCTAATACGCATTATCAGGATAAGAAGAAGTCTCGAGAGCAAGGGAATGCTCCGCGGCAGTTTGAAAACATGATTGGTCGGATTATCAATCTCGATGATGATGATGATGATGATGACTATATTATGATTGTTTCCGCAACTAAGAACCCAACCCTGATCCCAGCTGCGAAGAAAGCAGAAGCAAGCCCTCCGGACGAGGGCTTGCTGAAGAAGAAAGCTGCACTGGAGAAATTGAATGAGGAAATCGCGCAGGAAGAGAGGCTTCTCAAAATGAAGCGGGAGCGGGATGCTTTGCAGGTGGGAATTGACGCAGCAAAATGTAAGAAGCGCGTCAAGACAGAATGAACAATGGGTCATACTTTTCGATGAGAATCTGCTCGGGGGCCATTTTTGAGGTCAAAGGGATCGGCGCAAAGGCATCTTCATACATTGATATTTGCTTACTGGGGAAGGGGTTGAGCATAATTCATGCATTTGATGCATCATTGTAGTTATCGACACAGTATCATATTTTCTTAGCCTTCAAGTCAAAATAGATAGCAATAGTAATGGGATTTAAAATATTCTTCTAACTTATTTTGGCTCCGAATAGTTACTTGAGGTAGCCCTGGAGCCCTGGAGATGAGAATTTGACCTTGATATTAATATATATCTGCGTATTTAGTGATCCAATAATGATCAATTATTCCATTATCTTGATTGGTTGGTAAATATTTGATTACCAGGTGAAATAGGGCTTAACCTCTAAATTGTAATCTCCCGATACAATGGTGACGTCTGTCGGAAATTAGTTTCATTTCAATTGATATTCAATACTGTTGTTATAACAACCGCTAGCTTCCCAAGTACCGCTAGTACTACGCTAGTTGATGAGCCTCGGAAGAGTTTCTATCTTGTTCATCTCTTGTTGTTGGACTGAAGATTAACTTCAATAAACAAGATCGTACACACATACTTCAGTCTCTACTTTCTACGAATTTCGGTAGTTTCCCACTTTACCTATACCTGATATTGCCCATCATGACTATCATGTATGGAGAAGAAGGTGAGATTATCGTTCGCATCAAGAGAGAAGAGCCCAAAAAATGTTATGAAGAATATATCAAATTGGAGCCAAGAGAAAAGCTACATGAGAAAGATCTTCAACGGTACATTGTCGCAGAGCTAGGCACCACCTACTACATCATTGTCGCATTGACTCAAGGTTTTGATTTTTCCGACTACAAACTTTTGCGGGCCAACTTTTACATAGACAACAAGAGAGTGGCTTTCCTTGATTTCAAACCTCCTCCAAACAGCACAAGACACCAAAGTCGCGTCAGGGGAAAAATCCAACATTCAAATTTTGCAGTTGATGGACAAAGAGCTGGATCAACCTTTGTGTTTAGAAGTAATGGTATTAATTGTGGTGCCTACAAACTTAAAAAAACAAGACATGAAGCTTACTTTGATAATTAGATGAAACAACGGACAACGAAGATTTTCCAAGCTTTCCCACAATCAAGATCTGCTTTAGCTTCCAGAAGACGGTTACAAACAACCTATCGAATCAGGAGTATGATAGAGCAATATCAAGCTGGAGGGAAGATTGTTCTAGGCTTCATTCCAAGGCTAATCGGCCAGCTCGGCCAGTTCGTTCCAAAACTTCAACTGAGAGCTATCCCTTTGGTGCAATTGAATTCCATTGCAATTCTACTAGTAATTCTACTCGATGCCATGATGGCTTTCACCTGACTAACTCTATGTGCAGAACCCCTTGAAGATTCTGGCTTAGTCGAATATCCACCAGCACTATACCTTTATCGCTGGGATGTTCTTACCATTGAGGAGAGAAGACAGGCATTTGATCAACTTCAAGAAATGGAATTAAAGCATTTGAATGGCGCCAGGGAGATTGAACCTGGACAGACTTCTGGGGTGAAGGATATCCGACGCAGAGAAGCACTTACAAGGGAGCAACTGGAGGTCAAGGAATTGCGTTCATGGGGAAAGTTTTATAACCATGAAAAGCGCGATGTCTTCGAGGCTCTGCAAGTATGTTTGTGTAATCTATGAATATACATGAGCTATCACTAACATACATCATCAGGTAAGACAAAAGGCTCGCGCAAGAGGAGACCTGAATTTGCAGTACAAAAACATGAAAGGCGAAATCATCACTTTCGGTCAAGAAGCCCAGCCTGATATACCAGCAGAAGCATCACCAAAACGAGAATCATCAGCTACTGCGCCCCTTGAACCAAAGAGAGAAACACCTTCCATCAAAGACACCTTAGCTTCCTTTCTGTTCGGAGATGATATGGATCTGGTTGAGGAAACGTCCTCATCCACACTCAAGCTTGGTCAGACACGTAACAGCACAAAGGGAACCAGGCAAGATAAAAATAAAACTGCTACTGTACAAGTCAAGAATAACCCCTTTGATGCTACGTCTTATATTTCAGACGATGATGTTACTTTCGTATCTGAGGCAGAATGGAGGGCTAGCATTGCCAAGAAGAATGCTGAGCCTGAGAAAGTCATAAAGCAAGAAGCAGCAGAGTCTTTGAAAGAGGAACCTCAGCAATCACCAAAAGTAAAGTTAGAAGAGAAGTTGAACGAAGATGATAACGAATTGCAAGAAGCACGAAAGTGGAAGGAACTAGAAAGAGAAAAGATGAAGATCAAATTGGACATGGAGTTGTTGAAGAAAGAAAAGAGGTTGAATGAGATCAACCATACCCTCGAGGCAGTGAAGACGAAGAGAAGAAAGATTGACTAGATGATTTCTATGTGATGTATAACATAGAGATTGGTATATGGTGGTTTCCTTCTGGAGATGGGAGGCAATGATGTATGAACGTGTGGATATAAGGATACTTTTGTATATTTGGCGCTGTATGCAGCCCATAATATTCCACGTTATTAGTTGTCATATTAGGCTAAATAGCAATAATAATGAAGCACAATGAATCTTCAAAGATGTATGAATGAAGATATCATACTGCAATCATACTGCATTATTCGTAAAAGTATTTCTCCACCATATTTATGATGAGTTAACTTTCACTCTCATCTTCTGGCCTTTATTAATGCTTCCAGGTCATATAGGAAAGCGTCTGGAAATCACGCTAATGCTACCTATCAATCTCTTTGTCTTCCAGGACAACAATAATCTTTTTTTCAGTTGATACAGATAGAGATAAACAGCAAGGAAGACGACGAACTGTGCCACAAAAAAGTTTTTGGTGGCTATTCTTCCAGAGGAAGGCAATGAGTACAAGTTTCAGATTATCAAAACTACAACAAATGATCCATTCAAGGAATGCGTGAAGTTATGACACCGCAAAAATCGTGGCGACAAAAAAGCTGAGCGATACATATTTCTGCAGCTAGTTACAATGTTCAAGGTTGAGATCTTTAAACGCGGGGTTTTGCTCCAATCCTTTTGATGCAGTTGCAGCAAATCTCTTTTTTGCATGTCAGATTCATTACTTTGGTCTGGCTGTTTTTCAGGACGAAATACCACAGCATACTTGCACTACACAAGATTTTAAGATGGAAGTTTTATGTGTGAATACCTAAACGTATGCTCAAAGCCTCATTAGCGCCCCTTATGTCTTTCAAGCATTTGATATCGATGAAGATCTCTTAGATGAGACTGATATCTTTGGGGTGAAAACTGTCGATGCCCAACATTTCATGCTTCGACTTTCTTGAAGGAAATCAACCTCAAAAGCTAATGGCTTCATGTGCCAAGACACCTCTGCAGACTTGTCGAATAAAAATAAAGTAGGTCAGCTCAATTTTAAGAAACATGGGATCACCAACTTTGCTAGATAAGTATCTGGATCCCAAACTGTACCGATTGTACCTAAAATTTCAAGGTCGAATAGGAGTCGAGTATCAGCTAAGTTATGTGTTTACTTTGCCCATAAATTCCATCTTTCGAGACATCTGAAGATCCAATTCAATTATAATGCCATTGGTGAGTTGTTCCTCGCCAGCTCTATAATTCATCATTCAAAAAAACTTCGCAAAAATCAAGCAAGAAGTCATCAACCTGGATGCGATCGTTGAAGATACCATCTTTCCGCGTAAGGAGGCTACGATTAGGTATGACTTAACAAACATCAAAGAAGATAATATGACTGCACCATCCCCAGTTTCAACCAGGAATGTCAAAAAATACAACAGTATGGACTGTCCATAGTAGACGACATCGTGCCACTCTCTACTACAGAGGTCCAAAGGCTCACGGAAGAGCAGCGCCTGAGAGGAGGATTTGTTGAACGATATTGCCAAGGAATTGGAAGCTGAGACTGTATATACGCGGAGCCGGCATGCAGAGCTTATGAGAATGGCTCATAACATGTGAGATTGGAGATTAATTTTCACATTTCCTGTTTTTCTTTGTAGGTAGCATATAAGACTTATTACCACACAGTATATGCGTTTGGTGATACAGCTAACGCATCAATTTGATGTATCGTTGGACAAGCATTTACTGTTTTTGAGATTCTAAACAAGCATTACTCGTAGTGGAACGTTAGAATGGATAAAATTGAGGATATAATGGATTGGCATCAATTAGTTGTATGTGTTTACATCCTGTAACATCTCTGATGCGACGACCTACCTACTATATACTGGTGCTGACTCAGCATATTCTTGAGAGTTCATCCATCTACCTCCACGGTGTGTCTTTAGTGATCTCAATTTAGCCCTGCGGATAAACATACCCCCTCCGCCCCCCTCCTCAATTTATCCACGGACGACCGCATTCCACTCAACACGATGCATCGCGCTCAATATAGAGAGAGATACCTTCTACCGGCAAATTATTTTCATGAGATAAGTATTTCGTGACATGATCTGCATATCCCAAATGTAGGTGTTTTCTCTACTTCTTCTGATCCCACGCCTTGAGTTTTGTTACTGCTGGTTGAAATTCAATTTCTCATCACGGTCTTTCATCATGGCATTCCAAGAACAATTAACATTGGGCTATACCACAAAACATCCGTTTTCACTCATTCCCCTCACTGATCGGAACTCCGTTCAAGATCTCCTCAAAAGCCTTCTTGATCCTCTGAGACCTCACTTCTCTCCGCAAAAAGCACTGATTCGTGTGCCTGGCTCCACTGCTGTCCGCTTCGATGCCCGTGCTGCTGAGATTGAAGGCTTTTGTCGACCACTTTGGGGATTGAGCTCTCTCTTAGCTGGAGGAGGAGATTATGATGGGAAGGAATGGTGGGTTGAAGGATTGAAGAAAGGTACGGATCCGACAAGCGAGGAGTATTGGGGTGAGCCGAGAGATAATGATCAGAGAATGGTGGAAATGTGTCCATTGGGATTTGCATTGGCTGTTGCGCCGGTGTTTTGGGAGAAGCTTACTGAGAAGGAGAGAGAGAATGTGGAAATGTGGTTGGGGAATTCGATTAATAGTAAGAAGTGAGTTTTCGTCGTAAAACACTGGTAGAAAGGAAGTGCTCATGAGTGCTAGTATGCCAAATACAAATTGGTTGTGGTTTCGAGTATTCGCAAACTTGGGACTGAAGAAGAATGGGGGGAGGTTTTCACAAGAAAGAATCGAGCAAGATATCGTTCATCTAAACTCTTTCTTTCGAGGAGAAGGATGGTCAAATGATGGGCCAGAGGGAATTTGGCAACAAGATTATTACAGCGGAAGTTTTGCAATACAGTTTCTTCAACTACTATATGCAAAGTTAGCAGGCGACGAGGACCCAGCCAAAGCTGCGGAGTTCAAAAAACGTGCTCAGGATTATGCATTGGACTTTGTACATTATTTCGATGAAGAAGGGAGAGCTGCACCATTTGGAAGAAGTGTGGGATATCGCTTTGCCATGGCTTCATTCTGGGGAGCATTAGCATATGCCGATGTTGAGCTGCCAGAGCCCTTGACATGGGGAATTGTCAAAGGGTTGCTGCTGAGAAACCTCAGATGGTGGCAAACTCAAGATCAAATATGGAGTCCGACAGGAACATTGACTGTGGGATATTCCTTCCCTAACATGTTCATGTCGGAAAACTATAATTCACCAGGAAGTCCATATTGGGCCTGTCTGGCATTTATCTGTCTGGCTGTTCCTGAAAGTCACCCATTCTGGAAATCCGAAGAGAAGCCATATCCGACAAACCTCGTTCCGAAAGTTAAAGCTTTGAAACATCCGGGCCATATTATAAGCTACCTTGGAGGCCATAGAATGGTTCTCTCTTCAGGTCAGGCATGCTCATATCCTATGAGAGGAACTCATGCAAAGTATGGATCATTCGCCTACAGCAGTGCATATGCCTACTCTGTACCTACGGGATGTTTTACGCTAGAACAATTCGCACTAGCGTCACAACTTGGCTTATCTGATGATGGAGGCGAAGTTTGGAAGACCCGTAGACTTTGCGAGACAGCAGTCATTGAGACACACGATGAGCAACCAGCTTTGGTGTCAGTCTGGCACCCATTCTCAGACGTTACTATCAAGACTTATCTCATTCCCCCTCTCGACGCTACACCAAACTGGCATATACGTGTGCATAGGATTGAGACAGGTCGACAAATCATGACGGCCGATGGAGCCTTCGCAATCTGCAACGAACGGAAATCCGACGGTCGTTACCTCGATCTTTACGACGATACTAAAAATGAAGGTACATTGCCCAGAATCATCGGAAACTACGATCTCAACACACCCGAAGGCTGTTCACCCGGCTCGGTAGGTGCGTTTGCTGTATCCAAAGGAGCGGTTGGAATAGTTGCGCTCGAGAGTGATGGTAAAAGTCCGCGTACGGCAATGCTCGTGAATGCTGACCCGAACTCCAATTTGGTTGAAAGTCGTACTGTGATACCCACTTTACAGATTACATTGGGGAGTGGCACTGTGGCTTGGCTTGTGACGGGTATATATGCTAAACCTTCTGGGGAAGCAGAGAATTATCTTGATGGGTGGAAAAATAGACCTGTGGTTCCCGGGTGGCTGGTGAATGAGATGAGGGATGACTGAGTTATTATGAGACACAGCTTCTGGAGTGGGTGATGAAAATTCAAAGTATCCATTTAGGTTCTGGACAAGCATGTCTAGATCTTCTCAACTTCAAGTCTTATCTGCCAGAAAATAGTGTTACATGCCACAACATTATCTATCACCTCAGCTCGTGATAAAGCACACTCCCATCTTACACACAAATCAGCCCGCAGATATCAAATTTGCCAATTGATGCTAATCCACGCCCTTGGCGCACCCTCCAACTCCAGGCCAAGCCTCTGTATCTTGCATCTAAACACCTCTCTCATGCCGGATTGCTGGATAAATATCCTTCCAGAATTTAGATTCTATAATCCAAACCCTGCTCAGTGCGATGGGATTGCCCTTCTTCTCGTCTGCGGGGCTCCACACGCCAAACTGCAAACGGATTACAACGCACGGATACCCGAAAGAAACATATGCGCCCAGCCGGCTATTGATCCCGGGTGTGGTCATCAAGAACTGGCATTGGGGAATAGGATTGGCTGGAGAAACATGATCTAGTATTATCCGCCGTGTTTATCGAGAAACTGGGGGTGGAGCAGAAGCTTTGAGGTCTCCTTAGCTGCCTTGGCCATGTTGGACGAGGTGGGTGAATATGGGGATGTAGGTCTCGGTTTCTTGATGGAGAATGGTTTCTCCTTTCGATGATCGTGTATGGGGTAAATGGCATGATATTGTATCGTTGTATTCGATCGCATTTGTAGTTTCAGACTGAACCTCCAAATGTGGGACTTTCCTGCGGATGCTCGACCTTTTTCTCGCACGCGTATATCTTGAGATCACCGTGGATCGACACGTCAAGGCTCTACTCATTTCTGCACCGATGCAAAAGATTTTGTTCTGCTGAACGATTCAATTTTCTGTAAGATCAAACGAATAAAGCCGTCAAGATGGCAGTCGGACTTGGGCAGAGATTTTTGATGAAAACCGTGAAGAATGAGTCGATGAAAACGTACGTGCAGAATTTAGAAATGATTTGAAACACCAATTAACCTTTATGCAATAGGGACCCGTAAGCATATACATCTTTGCCAGGAGATATCTTAGAACTAATGGCGACTTTTGAACAGCCCAGAGATTTATGGATGGAGAGTTTTCTTCCTAGCATGTTCCGGTATGTGTGTCCTAGGCTGTAAGATAATATATAGTAGCAACATCTGTACTAACTCTTGTATAGCTTGCTTTGGCGGTATGCTCTTCGGATGGGGTACGTTGGGACTAGAGACTCGAATCCTTGGCTATGAATTATGCTGATTTTAATCTGAAGATATTGGTACAATTGGGGGTGTTATTGTCATGCCGAGCTTCATGAAGTATAATGATTCTTCAACCTGACACCTAGTGCAAGATTGATTCAAATAGGGCCTATCATATCGACCGACTAAGCGACACTGGGAAAGCAAATCTTCAATCGAATAGTGAGTTTGCGCCCATGAATCATGGGATATAGGTCTAAAAATGGATAGTTGTCAGTACACTGCAAGCAGGTTGTTTCTTTGGGTCATTATCTGCATACTATGTTGCGGATCGATGGGGTCGAAAGGTCAGGAACTTCAAGATATCACAAAAGTTATTTTACTGAAAATTTGAAGCCTGCGCTGCTCACTGCTGCCGGCGTCACCATTCTAGGTGTTATTCTTCAATGTGCATCGCATGGTCATATGTAAGAAGTGCCAGTCTGCCAATTATATTCAAAGTATTGATGACCATTAGCTCAGCACTATACGTCGGAAGACTTGTCGCTGGATTAGGCGTTGGAGCTGCCAGTATGCTCACCCCACTCTATGTAAGTTTAAGTCCTCTAATCCAGGCTTTATACTTATCAGGTTGCTCCTTTAGGTGAGTGAGAATGCGCCCAGGGCTATCAGAGGCGCTCTGACTGGAATGTATCAACTATTCATCGCTACTGGGACGATGTTGAGTTTTTGGATAAATTACGGTGCTTTGTTGCATCTTAAAGGCGATGCACCATGGATTGGTATTGTAGCCCCTTCCAATACAGAATCTTGTCGGATAGTATTCTAATGTTGCGTCTGCTTTAGTCTCACTTGCTCTTCAGATGTTGCCAGCGATTTTCCTTTTTATAGGAATTGCTTTGTGTCATGAATCTCCTCGATGGCTGGCACGACAAGATAATTGGGAGAAAGCTACTGTTGTCCTATCGAAAGTGTCCAAGTGAGATCCTACTTATCCCAAGCGAGATACTTGAGAGCACTAGTAACACACATAAGTCTTCCACCAGACCACCCATACATCCGTATGGAATTAGAAGAAGTAAGCTCGTACCAGCACCGACCCTCAAGCAAAATCCACTAACAGACACCAGATGTCCGAGCAACTCGAGAACGAACGACGTCTAATCGGCGGCGCGACCTTCCTCGACCTCATGAAAGAAATGTGGACTATAGCCGGAAATCGTAATCGAGCTCTGATATCCATCTGCCTAATGATCTGTCAACAAATGACCGGCACCAACGCCATAAACTACTACGCCCCCAAAATTTTCGGAAACCTCGGCATCGACAGCACCACATCAGGTCTCTTTGCCACCGGAGTCTACGGCATTGTGAAGATGGCCACTTGTGCTGTCTTCTTACTTGTGGCTGCTGATTCTCTGGGGCGGAGAAAATCTTTGCTGTGGACTAGTATCGCGCAGGGATGCGCAATGTTTGTTATTGGCTTTTACGTGAGGTTTGATCCGCCGCTTAAGGGGGCGGTAATTCCTCCTGTAGGCTACTTTGCTTTGACTTGCATTTATCTATTTGCGGGATTCTTTCAATTTGGATGGGGACCGTGCTGTTGGATTATCGTGAGTGAGATACCGACTGCGAGGTTGAGAGCACTGAACGTAGCGATTGCGGCGGCGACGCAGTGGTTGTTTAATTTTGTTGTTGCAAAGGCTGTGCCTACTAGTAAGTCTTTATTTCCCGCTCCTTTCTCTTCAAAATAAAAATTAAGTATTCGACCAGAAAGTTAACATAAAACAGTGTTGGTAACAGTCGGTCGTGCCGGTTATGGTACGTACTTCATCTTCGGCAGTTTTTGCTTCAGCATGTTCTTCTTCGTGTGGTTCCTCATCCCCGAAACCAAAGGTCTTTCTCTCGAGAAAATGGATGATCTATTTGGAGTGACCGATCTCGTCCACAAAGTCGACGTGGAATCGAATGCTGGGTCGGTTCACCGAGGCACCAATAGTGAAAAACCTGCTGCCACTATTCCCGATGCTCCCACTCTTGTTACGAATACTGTTGCTGATCCAGAAGATGGTTTGGGCAAGAAAGACATTGCAACTACAACGACGGAGGGTAGGGAACATGACGGAGATGCCAGTTTGGTGCCAAGGAGAGAACCAAAAACAAGTGAGAATAGTCCCGAGATCATGACTGCTGAAGATAAAGAGATTGGTTTGAGAGGTGGTGCTGGGAGTGCGAGAGCATTAGGAATGATGGGGACAGCGAGCCACCTTGACTTTTGAGAATTTGTAGCCAAGCAAGGAGATATTATGATCAGACATAGTACAATACAGGTGCAAATACAAACACAGATCTATACCAACTTTCATATAGGAGCCCTAAATCAGTAAATATAATGGATATTATACATCGTATTCTAATTCTTCGCCTATTTCTAAAATAGACGGAGTGATCACACTCTGAACTACTCTCAAAGATGTCCTAGACATTTTATACAAGTTTTTACGCTCCACAATGCGTGAAATCTTGTTGTATCTGGCTTGTGCTTTGGAAATTTTGTTGTGAACGGTCTCTAGTGGCGGTAAAAGGGGGGTGATTAGAAGGGGATGTGAGGGCTGATTGGTGGTGACTGATTTCATGGACAACATTCGGTTTTTATTAATGTGTAACCAGCTAGATGAAATGTATACTATATTCTGAATTATTTGTCATATTGTACAGATAGGAGGAGTGGTGAAAAGGGCCGTGGAAAAAAGAACTGAAGCTACGCCATGAGAAAATGGGTTAGGGTGCTTTTGAGTGGTGATAGAAGGCTGCAAGGCTAAAAGCATAGGAAGGTCAATGTTTGAACTTCTAAGTAAGTAAAATTGATCGCCGTGGGTGGGTGGCAGATTTTCTCATGTGTTGATCAACTAGATCCCAAAGTAAATGTTCTTGCCCCCCTCTCTCCTCCGCTATTAATCGTCTCAATCGTCTTCATAGACAATACTCATACTCAATACATCGTCTGCACGCATTTCCATAGATTCACTTAATTCTATTCTCCCACTTAGTCATTCCAGACCACTTGTAAACGCGTCGACAAAGCGGTTGCCAAATCTTCCTGTCACATTCAAAATGCACATATCCCAAGCCCAAAAGAGCACCACTCAAATGCGCCTAAATACTCAAAAATTAGAGATGTTTATGACCTGAAGTTTGGGAGGAATTCTCACCGCGTGTCCCAGCCTGAGGGTTTTGTATGCACCAAAAACGCCAAGAAGATCAAACAGCATGGCTACGCCCAACAGTTCCTGAGCCGCGAAATCATATGGTATGAATACGATTCGAAATTTAGCTTCAGGGTGCTCCATAGCAGTGGCGCCAATCAGCGCAAATAACGCACCGCTTGCTCCTAAGAATGGTATATTAGGCATACTAGGCCGAAGCCCTCCACTTAGAGCTTGTGCCCAACTACTGATGACACCAGTGGATAAATAAAAGGCCGCCATATGAGCAATACTCGAATGGAAAGTCAAGTCTTGTCCTAGAGCAGGCATAAATGAGTTGAATGCGTACATATTGAAGCCTAAATGCATAAGAGAAGTATGGCCAAATACACATGTAAGCAGTGTGAAGTTCCTGTTCGAGCCAGGTACATGCATGAAGATATTACTCCACAACGTTGGCACGAGGCCTCCTAAAGCATGTATTCCTACATTTATACCCATGACTGTATAGGTAAATTTCTCAGCGGGCAGTAATCTCCCCCAGAACTTCTGTCGGCCTTCCGGGGTGAAAAGTTGGTTTACTGGAGGCCATGGAGTTGGTGAATATAGTCCAGGAAGGTATCTCATCTCATGAACACTTCGCCTCAAGTCATACGCATTCTCTTTATCTCTATAGAAAAGGGTTATGACTTTTGGGGTCTCTTTTTTTAAATTCAAATTCTCGAATACGGCACACGTGGTATATATCGTACCGACCGCTGCCAGGGTCCATATCGTGATCGCAGCGGCATTGTCTTGAACAGGAGGGCTGCTTGGTGGGGGCGGTGTCTCGCAGGCTTCCGTTGAGGAAGAATGATTTCTCCTTCTAGCTATCCTGGATTGAATAGACTTTTTGTTAAATGCGTATCGAAGTGGTGAGACGCGCGAAAGTATACTTGGAGGCTTGGAGAGCGCGATTCCTCTAAACATATCGGGTGACTGAGTCGCAGGAACCGTGGTGTGTTGGCACCGAGGAAGATCTCAAAGTATAGTTCCTACTTAGGAAATGATAGCAAGAAGTTATCTTCCGTATCATGGCGTGGTGAGCGTGAAAGTGATGTTTCCTTTCTATTTTTGGATGATTCGATGTCGGAAGTTTATTTCCATCACGTGACTAGGGTATTTTCGGATAGATTCGGAACTCCAATGTCGGCACGATGGGACCGAATCGCCATGTGGGTAGGTTCCCCTTTACCAACCGAATAGTTATTCATCAACCTTGGTATTTCAATTCAAAAACCACCAGTCCAACTCAGAAGGAAATCACTCCTACTAAGCTATGGATATTCTTTGAAGCACATTAATTTTCTTGGCCACATTTATGCGATGCTCAGCAACTGCTCGGGATCAGATGCTCTGAAATTCTAGCATTATGAAATTTTCATTCACGGAATATTTGTATTATAACCTGATTATGAAGGAAAAGATAGGCACCATTATAGATGCAATAATACAATAGAAAAGATGACCGAATAGGCAAAATATGTGGGCTAGATAATCTTAGAGAATTCATCATGATAAAGGCGTTCACACTAGCTTCCCAAACTGGTATTGCCCAAGCTTTGCATTCTGAAATTCGGACCACCCCATCAACTTCAAAGACGCAAATTGAAATCAGTTCCCTCCAATTCCTAAAACTCCTAGCCTCAATTGCTCAATTCGTCTCCTCGCTCCATTCATCTCCTTCCTTGCCTCAGCAACCCTCATAGCATCCTCAAACTCTACCTCTTTTCTCCGTGCCTCTTCTTCTAACGTTTTAAGTTCCGCTTCTAGTCCTTCAAGATCACCATTCAGATTTAGGCTTGATTTCCTGTCCAGGTCAACCTCAGGTTTAAAAATTGGAGCAGAGGAAGTGGTGGATAAATAGGTAGTAGTGAAAGCAAGGGAGGGAACCCATGTTTCTAAGTCAATTACTGGAATACTCGGGGCCTCTGAAACTTTCGTGCATGTCGATTCTATATTAATGGTTGGGGAAGAAGATTTCTTGGACTTGAATGGGATCTTGGAATTCAATGAAGGATTTGCTGTAGGTTCTAAGCGAGTTTCGATTGCTTCAGTAGTTGGTTTGGAAATGATTTTGGATTCTTCATACTTGATCTTCGAGGAAATCGAGGTTTTGAAAGCTTCCAACGAACCAAGGCTTGGGGGCGTGAAAGGAATGATAACATCCATAGATAGATCTTCAGGCTTCACATTGAGGATGTCCGGAAGCATTCCAATCATCTGAACAGGTTCAGTGGCGGTTGAATTGATGTCAACTTGAGGTTTCTCGAGCTCGACTTTAACAGTCGAGAGTGCAGTAACCTTGGATGAAGGTTTATGTTCTGTACGTATGTTGGTAGAGTCCGTCAATGGGGACTTGAATGTTGATGAACTAGTCGGCATAACATTGCGAGGAACGCCAATATCCATATGATCTTCTAAAAAATGAGCTTCAGATATAGATGGGTCAGATTTCACTTTCGCCAAAGTGGACATTGAGGAGTTCATAGGTCTCATTTCCAGGGAGGATTTTCCAAAAATGTGTCCATATTCAATGGAAGATTTCATTGACTGTGATAGCCGCTTTGGTCTTGATAGATCCATGAATTCGGAAGGACGCTTCGCTACCCGTGATATGAGCTCAGGTTCTATTCCAGACGGAGGAACTGCTCCTGTGCTTGATAAATTATTATAGCAAGGCTTGATGGGCGCCTCTTTGGTAACGCATCTAGAAACTCCTTCAGGGAATTTGGGAAAAAAAGATTGAAGGACATTGGAACCTACTTGAGCCACTGTATCTAAGACATGTGGTGTATCGAGCATATTGTTGGCTGTGCTCCATGTATCAGTAGTTCTTGGAGGTCGGGTAGAAGTGCTTGTGAGTGCTGCAGTTTCTTGAACCTGTGCAGGTTTAATTGTCGCCAGATTCGTGCACCCAATAGTCCGATCAGGTTGTGCTTGAGGGTTAGTGTCTGGTGTATTCACAGATAATACTACTGGTTTAGTTATTGCTTGACCTGCACCATTAGACAATCCAGCGCAGCGATTTGTGAAAGACGGAACTCGTATACTTTCTGAAGGCTTTTCCAATCTTTGAGGTTCGTTCTCCAAGTCAATGGCAGCTTCCTCAGACTTGCCAATTAATTCTGTATCTTCGGGAATCTCCCCTTTGTCGAGGTATCTGCGTCTCTCCTACAGTCAGGTAAGTTTGTGCACCTACCAAAACGACTATTTTGTTGCAACATACCTGTAACTTCCTAAATGCTGTCGGTTTCTCACGTGTGTACAGCTTGCCCCACGAGCGCCAGTACTCTGGTAAGTTTTTGAGGAGCTCGTCCTTGAGGGCACGAACTGCTGCTTTTTTGGGTCTAGGGCCGAGATTTGTGCAATGATGTGACCAAATTTGTTGGAAATCATATCTCTAGGCTCATAGGTCAGTTCAGCACAGTAACACCAGTGGGTATACATATAATAAGGAAGATCAAGACTACTTAAACCACTGTTCTCACAAGGTTTATTTGTTGGATTTAGGGTGCAATAGATTTATTCAATTCAAATTGAACAATGAAGTCATACAATTGGCATAAAACCAACTATAGATTGAAACAAACAGGAACCTGGAAAGTTGGAAATGGTTTCATGAATTCGTGCACCCACTGGTGTACCATCTTGCAAAATGTCTGTATAGAATCCACTTACTGAAAGTTCCGTGTAGGCCGTCTCTCGTTCTTTGGGAGATAACAAATCCCAGGGTTGGCGAATTGAGGCTATGGGGGTCTGCGCAATAGCCATGGTATCAAAGAATTCTTGGTTCAGTAAGTAATGATGCTTGGTTCAAGGATGTTTCCAAACTCACTCTCTCCACGCCATAAGTAATAAAAATTCTGTGTGTTTCCATACTTAAAACGCTTGTCATATTGTGTTGGAGGGACCAGGTAGTTCTCTATCTCCTCATTTGGCACAGCGATCCCTCCTGTTAATCTAAAAGCACAGTTAGTATATACAATCATGAGTAAGTGAACAAAGCCTGCCTCAATTTATGCGTAATCGAGTGCTTCTGGTATACGCTTCGGTGTACAACAGTTCTCTTCAAACTGTCTATTGAATCTTTGCCATCAAGATTCTGGGTATATCTATCTATCTTCAATGCGTGTTCTTGAAGCTTTAGATCAAACTCATCCTTTGTGAATTCAAGATCGCCAGTTTTCTTGTATTTACATACTTCGATGCGGAGCCCTTCAAGCATTCGTGGGTATTTCCGGGTAGGGTCAGCGCCTTGTTTGAGGAAATCCTCAGCTAATCAATTTAGATAAATGACTACTAACTTGAAAGGTGCAGCACATACCTGGAATTAGTGGCGCTAATTTCATGCGAACATTAGATCGCACTTGACCATCTACTGTTGCACAATGAATAGAGTCAATCAAGATACTCTCGTCTTTCTGGCGAGGTTCCTTTTCACATGACTTCGGGTATCTTTTCTCCCAGAACATGTTTCCCGAATGCACATCATACAATGCGATCATAACACCGTCATAATATCCATGGTTGAAGCCCTTCTTCATTGTGACTTCCAGACCAAACATTTCATCATTTGAAGTGATGAATCGTGTGAGCATGCCAGTTTCTTCATCTCTCTTGCCGACTTCCATATATTCGTCAATATATTTCTGTTCACTTGCATCTGAAAGCATGGGGTAAAGTGGTAATCGGACTGAGAACCGCTCGTATGAATCTCCCAAACAAGCCGCCATGATTATATCAATTCCGAAGTTGATATCTGTAGTTTCGAAGGTTAATTCAGATATTTATGCAAGTTGCGGTGGTTTGATAAAGTCCAAGTATATGTTAGAGAATAAGAAGGTCTCTGAGGTATGATCAGTCCGCTAGAGTCATCGATATTAGAAGGATCTTTGAAGATATGCCTTATTTCAGGTTGGCATGTCAAAAATCGTACTTGGATTAAATCGCGTGTGTAAATGTTTGGAAATGTATCAAAGTGAAAATTTGTGGATAGAATTGAGGAGAGAAAGTCAATACTTGATAGTGAAATAACAATAAGACGGGTGGGGGGTTGCAAAACGTTGGAGAACGCCTTGCAGAACGCGTTGTAGAAAAGAGGAGAGGCGAAGGGCGGGGGTAGGAAGAATTGCAACTAAAGATAAGTAGCAGAAGGTGTGATCATATTACAGTAAAGTGAATCAGAGCTACTGCAAGTCTGCCATCGATAATCGACAACTTTGAAGCGAACTTGATCTAGTGTCTGTGTAAGAAACTATGGCCTTCCAAAACTAGCCATGACGAGACAACCTTTCCCATAATTCTCGAATTGGTGATTTGAAAAGATGCTTTTGTCCAATAGTGTTACCAAAACTTATAATAATCTCTTCATGCATCAACCAATCTAAAACTTGTACCCTAACGAATAACTCGGGAGGATCCAAGAATACCTCGGATTCAGCTATCTTTTCTTCTTCCTCTCCTCTCTCTATAATTAAGGTCTCAAATGCTGGTATCTAGATATTTCTCTCCTCCGAATTATTCTTCACTACATAAGTAATGTAGCAAGATAAATTTCGTTTCCAACTCGATCTTCACGCACATCAATATGAGTTAGATTGTATGGAAATTGAGATAAAATCACATACTAACTTCGATAGTCTCATGTTTCATACTACTGAGCAAACACAAAGAGCTTTTGAAAATTACATACTGAGCAGCTAGTGGAACAATATTTTCTTGACTTGCAGTTGAAAGGCTGTAGAAGAGAGATATGTACCTTGGTGATTTCATTCACTCCTTTCAGTTCATCATCGTTTCCAGGTCAAAGTACACTATTCTTGCCATAGGACTTCTCCAAGGTAGTCTTATTCAAAGATTCGGTAATTACATGAAACTGGTGGCATTTGGCGAGCTTGAATGGAAGGTGAGGGTCAACTGGGGTGTTTTGAGCATGCATCGTGAATCTACACGCGTGTAGCATCATTAGATGATTCCGTTATCGCAATTCGTATTTATTCCGCAACAACCTCTCGATCAAATAGATTCAATCGCCCATTACAAAGATCTTCCTAGGGATTGCACATCAACGTAATAATTCATCCGAGTCCTTACGATCAAGCTCAATAGCTTGATCCAAGAAAAGCACGATTATATGGCGCTAAAAGCTCCTTTACTCCCTTGAATATCAATGTCGTATCCATTATCCCTAGTTCCGACGATCTGAGCCTATAATTCATCAGATATAGGAGCTCCTTCAATCTGCAATTGACTGGACAACTTTAAGTGATGCACTGGTCATTGTGTAACTTTCGTTTTAATTCCGGTTCCATAGTCCCTCATTTTCTACTTAGTGGATGAAAAAGATGAATTGAGATTGTTAGATAAGTAAAAACCAAAGTAACAATAACAGCGGCTCATCATGCAAAGATAGCTCTCGAGATAGGAAAGTCAAGCCAACTCCGTAGAAGCAATGGAGCTACAATTTCTCGGACGGTATTGTAATCAGATATATTTGGTTGTGAAGATGAGGGAGACTGTTCCCTTTCATCAAAGATCCGGATACCATCATGGAATATGCAATCACAGTGTTCAATTAGTACTACTAACTGACACTGAGTGGCACTTGCATCGATTTTTCAAATCCAACCCAGTATGTTTGTTGTATTGTCTTATGAAAAGGTTGGTGGTTTTCATTTCTCATCAACACAATTTCAAAATCAACGTCATGGTCGATATCTCGGCGCGGATATTTGTTTTTGCGCGCCGACCTGTTCTGGCCAAACCAACCCAAACAGCTTCCCGGGCCCCTTCAATATCCTCCATATCCAGATATTCGCGGATTCATCCTTTGCGACCTCACCACTTCCTCTACTCGTGCGATCCTACTGATTCTGCGCTCGTTCTTGGCAGGTCAAACACATCCAAGCAGTATAGACAATTTGGTCTGTTCTCGTGGAACCCTCCAACCATCAAATCCATTTGACTCCGATTCTCCTTGCGCAAACTAAATCACTCACTACACTTCTATCCACCACAAAAATGTCTTTCGAAGCTCCGCTTCCCCCCTACAATGCCTCAGATCCCACGGCTACCTTCCTCAATTCTTCTTGTCTCGACCTGCTCCTAATCGAACTCGTCCCTCTCGCCTACCGTACCGTTCACGCACTTGATGCGCCCTCCTCCTCTTCTTCATCCTCGTCTCCCAATCCTTCGCAGCCCCAAAAAATGGAAGAAGATGAAGAACGCGACCGCGTCTTTTTCCGTCTTGAAAGTCTCGGATATCGTGTTGGTCTGGGATTAGTGGAGAGATTTAGTAAAGATCGCCCGCGGTTTACGGATACCTTGGATGTGATTAAGTTTCTGTGTAAAGATTTATGGATGTTAGTTTTCAGGAAACAGATCGATAATCTGAAGACAAATCACAGGGTAATTGTTTCAGTTCTGCTCCTATAGATTCTTTTGTGGTTGATGAAACCAATGATGCTAATAAGGAGAAAATAGGGAGTTTACGTTCTTACAGACAATTCATTCCGCCCCTTTGCGCGCATGAGTACAGAGCCGGGTGGGAATGCAGTTATACGCGCACAACCTGTTAGTTCTCCATTGTTGGCTTTCTGCCCAGTACTCGTACAATGATTGGCTAATACCCGCAATATAGTTCCTATACTTTCCCTGCGGTATAATCCGTGGAGCCCTCGCTTCAATGGGTATAAATGCCACCGTTCAAGCGGAAACAACTGAACTACCAGGCGCTACATTTCAAATCAAAAGTATTGTTAATACTACGGCAGGGAAATGATGATTGCATCTGGGTCACTCTAAAAATATACCATGGATTTTGCTGGGGCTATCAGAACTCAACAAGAGACCAAGCCGATCTCAATAGGAGAGAGAAAAGGCACTGAGGGCACTTAGCATGCACATCTCACTAGTCAACGAACGCCAAGGAGAGAGGGAGTGAGAAAGATATACAGATACCACACAGTACAATACAGTACAATAATATTTGCAAGTTAGCGATATTGCATGGTATGGCACTGGACAGCTTGGTGCATAACGAGGAGTCCAAGGCAAACATGAAAGGACAAGCTAGGGGGAGGAGTCTTACGGATAAAGATATCATGACACCATTGCACTCAGACTTTGCGACTGAAAAGTGGTAAAATATACAACCTCGTAGCCGAGTTTAGTATCCGGATTAATAAGAGTACTCTCGTCCGTTGACTTTATTCATGTTTACGATAGTCCTCTAGTGTTGCACTCTACTACAATTAAGTTTAATTGCCAATGATAAGTATCTCTGAGTATTTCTCGGTCACTCATACATATATCCAATAAATATTTAAACACCTCGTGGATAAACAAGACCACACCACATCTCGCTACCCTCCACCTCAACAAGCCCCTTCCAAAGGACAAACAATACCAAAAACCATCGAAACAACAATTTGTCTTCCTCGTATATGCAACAAAAGCTTTTTCAAAGTCTCATTCATTTTCTCACCTGCACCCTTCTTCCCATCTTGATCCATCAATCCCCATAAACCCCATATCAACACCCAATCTCCAGCACATCACCCCCTCGCACCCCCTAAACCTCTCCAGCCCAACCCCCTCCACTTCCTCTCCATCTCACGGGATACTTCACTCACATCCCCACATTACACCATACACGATATCCCTCCAAGCCCCACCAATCCATCCATCCATCCATCCATCCATCTATTTGCAGAGAAGCCAACACGACTCGCGGGTCATAAGGCTATTCCCTTTTCGGTGTTCCCGCCAGCCCTCCTTGTGTTTATCCTACCTTCTATAGATCGCACCCCATCCAGATGCACCGCTAAATCGAAATCTCCTCTCAGAGTTCCATGGAAAGAAACGTGTAACGCTACGTCCCAACCGTACTACGTGTCTGCGCGATCGTCGGCGTTGTGGAGATTTTGGAAGGGGAAGCTTGGTGAGTGGGTGGGTGTGATGATGCATGGATGGATGGATGGATGGATGGATGGATGCATGGATGGATGTAGAGTGCCGTTGACCTTCAGACGATGGTTTGCTGGTGATGGTTTTGTGGGTGGAAGGGATCACGGAGGTTGTAGTTGTAGTTGTAGTTCTCGTTCTCATTCTCGTGCGAGTTGTGAGATGTGAGATATGAGATGTGAGATATGGGTTGTGGGTTTACGTGCTTGTCTAGTGAGCTTTGAGCTGTTCGACGATATATATATATATATATGGGATTCCAATATGCGAATGAAGGGGTATGGAAGGAATGAGATAGAGCCCCAGCAGTGGCAGTGGCAGTGTTGGGTTCCGTAATAAATTCCTGGGCTTTGGTTCGGAAGATGGAGGACGTCGATGGGGTGGAGGAGTAAGATTGCTACGCGAGGAAAACAATGGGCGACGAGGATCTCAGGGGAAGATGGAAATCGCATGTGAGATGGGGGACGAATACGTGATGACTCTAGTACCGCCCATAAGCATTAAACTAACAGAGCGCCCTGGAGCTAATCTATTCTATCTTTACCGTCTAATTCAACTTCCCTCTTCTCGCATCTAAAGGTAAGGAAGCGAGCCCCTTTCTCGCCGCACTCACGTAACCTTGAATTTCCCCGTGAATCCCGCGCACTACTCGAGCACCCGTCCCAAGGCCCACAGCCCACCACCAATCAGAAGATTTCCCCCCAAGTGCATGCCCGCACTCCACGCCATCGTGTACAAAAACTTGGGGCTGAAAACCGTCCAGATGAAAAGATGTGTTCTTAGCAGCGTGCAGGCCATCATCGTGGCTGTCAAACTGCTCGCGGTGAAGATCGTTAATAGGGTGATGTGGGTTCCCCATACGCCCTTCCTTCTCACGTTATCTCGGTTTCGGTATTTGAGTAGGAGGAGATTGCACGCTGACGTGAAGTATAGCGGACCGGCCCAGTTGGATATGAAGATTAGAATGCCGACGGCGAAGACGTTGTAGGAGTCGACGCCGTTGTAGGCGGATGAGAGGTCGATTGAGGAGATGGCGTTTGAGTTCCCGAGGGCGAAGAAGGAGGTTTGTTGGAGGAGGAGGGTGCTGGTGGTTATTTCTAATAAGGAGAAATTAAGGGTGGATAGGAGGGAAGATTGGAGTTCAAACACTAGGATGAGGGGAATGTTTGTTGCGCGGGTCTGGGTGATTAGTACAAGGACCAGGAGGTCATGAATAGTATGCATAGGAACTGGATGTTTGTCAGCGATACTAGCTCTGGAAGAGTGGAGGAGAAAGACACACCATTTGGTCGTTTGCTAGGCGGACCGAAACTAGATAGTACGGTATACAATAGGCACGATGCAACACCGATGAATACCAATCTTGCTTGGGGAACTAGGGGAATCCCAGTGTCACTATCTGCCATTGTCTTTGCTAGACCTGCCAGAAGTTCAGGAGAATCCTCATTGGTAAAAGCAAGTTTGAATGTGATTGCTGCCGTGGCTAAGAGTGTAGAAATTGCACCAGCAACAATTTGAGGAAATCGGGAGAATCCTCTGCGGGCAAGGGATTGAAGATTCCAAACATATGTGGCTCCTACAAGGGTCCAAAGAGTCAATCGGTGTTGAGAGAAGAATGTTCGAGCAATATCAGGATCGCCGGCAAATTTCTGGCCTGTCTGATTCCAGCGCCTAGCAATTCTGGTGGCCACGATAATCAATATAGAAATATTGGTAAGGAACCAAATTTCACGAGGTTGGCGGCGTATACTAGAAAGTTATTAGTTTTGACTTGAGCGGTGAGGTCACTTCATACTTCTTGATCGATAAAAGAAATAGCCATCCCGTAGTTGTCCAATACCAAAAATTTTGTTCCTCCTCAACATAACTACTAGCGAACATCATGATACCATACAACAGGCAGATACCTATGAATGGAATGCTAGCCTTAAGATGCTTTACTATAAATGGTCCTGCGGTCACTGAGGTCATAACCAGAGCTATAGCAGCAATAACCTGGCCAGTAATCAATTTTTTGAGATCATAATTACTAGCTGTACTGCTCATCAACTCTTGAGCTTCCTTCAGCCACTGGAATTGCGTTAGATGTGAAACCACGTTTGTGAAGTGGAACTCACTCTTGTGACATCTGCAATCCATGCAATATGGTCCTGCTCATTCGTCTTGAGACCAGCTAGTCTTTGACTGATGCTTCTCCATTGACATGCCAAGTCATCAACACTATTTGATAGTATCTGGCAATTTTCGGAGGGACCATCGTTTTCAAACGAAGGAAACGTTGCAGTGACAACACTGAGAATTTGTCTTGCATTCCTGAGCAAGATTTGAACGCGGTCATTTTCTTATATTCATTAGCGAGAGGAATTTATATGGGACTAGAGTCACATACTTTCAGGCCAAAATGGTAAGAAGTCATTAATGAAGGCACCCAAGTTATTTCTTGGTACGGGAAATCCAAGCAGGGCCCCGAGGGTGGGAGCAATATCAGACTGTTCAACAGTTCCGTAATATTGAAATCCCTCTTCATATGGAGCAGGGACCTCAAGAGTCTTACGCTCACGCTCAAGGGCCTTGAATTTTGGTGACATAAAAACGAGAGCTGGGGAAGTTTCTCCGGGAGCAGAGCCCCCATGATTACCAGCATCATTCATGCCATGATCACCACATAAAACTAATAGAGTCGAGCTGAGGAAGTCCTTCGTTTCCATGTTTTCATATAGCAACTGTACAATGCCATCCATTTCTCGCTGTTTGGGAATCATGTTCGGGCTGAATGAGAAATTAGTCCACCGTATCTATACTTGTCAATCAGATGACCCCTACCTCCGTGGACCTGCTTTGTGTCCAATATGATCAAGTCCAAGGTAGTGAAGAACCATAGTATTCCAATCATCATTCATCACCTCTTCTGGGACATGTCTCGTCACGTTCTGATCAACTTCAGTAAAATCCTAATAAAAATTGATATTCAGCTACATTCATTCTATATACAGTCCCATCCACTGGATGACTGACCGAAACGAAAAAACTTGAGGTCCCATCTGCTCTATCAAAAGTTTCTGGAAATAGCTTCAACCACGTATCATCACCATACATGACCATTTTCCCCCCTCCTTTGGATTTCATTTGTGCTAGCCATGTATCTTGAGTCGCCAAGGACGAAGATGTATCGGATTCTGCAAAGTTGAGAATCACGTCGAGAAAAGAAGGTATAGAGCCAGTTGTTATAGCTTTTATTCTTGGCATGGTAATGGTAGGAGATGTCGCATGAGCTGTGAATGGAATTGCTGCGCCATTGGAAATGAGACTATGGAAGGACTTAGTATAGTAGAAACATAATGATACGTATGGAATGAATTTACCTTTGAGTAAATAGAAATCCTGAATTGTTTGAGAATACAAAGTCACTGTTAAGGTTAGCTTTCCACTACAATTCTGCATCCAGACCTCTCTCTACCTTCTCAACGCGTCAACAACCATGAAGATGACTTTGTCAAATGGAGCTTCTGGAGGAGGTCCATAATCTAGAGACTCATATTGTGCCAATCCGGAGAGAAAAGGTTTATAAGGAAAGAAGCCACTAGCAAATATCAATATAGCAATTGGAATGAGAACATTTGCCCCAATAAGCAAAGGGTTTCGTATCCTTGAGGCCATTCTGTGCCTTTTTAATTTTGATTCATTGATCGTTGCTCTTGCATCAATGGTATGTTAGCTTCATAGTAGAACAATCAAGTAACTTGAAATGTTCTCATCCATTTGTATTCGTTTGATGGAGAGAAGAGAAGCTAGGTGTCAGGTTGGCGAAGGGGTTTTGGCACTTGATGATATGAGCTCGATTGATAAGAAATCCTTATCGTCTAGCTAGAGAGGTGAGTACTAGGTGAGTAGGTGACTACCTAGTAGATGATTAGATGACTAGATGATTAGATGACTAGGCGAATAGGTGAGTAGGTGAGTAGGTGAGTAGGTGAGTAGGTGACTAGATGATTAGATGACTACCTAGGTAGGTGAGTAGGTGAGTAGGTGAGTAGGTGAGTAGGTGAGTAGGTGAATAGGTGAGTAGGTGAGTAGGTGACTAGGCGACTAGGTGACTAGTTGAATAGGTGACTAGGTATACGGAGGGAGTACTGGTGGTAGTAAGATCTTACATGGAATGAGATGAATGTAGATGAGATGGTTTATTCTTTGTTTTCGTGATTTCGTGTAGAATAATATGCAATATTGCATATGTGAAGGGAAATATCTTCTTCATAGTATTGGTCTAAAGTAGGCCGGCTCAAAGGTTACAATTCTCAAATTCTTGGTATATTCTAATATCTTGAAGTCTTTCAAACTACTCCCAATCCTGCACCACCACCACCACCTCCTCCTCCTCCTCCTCCCACTCCCACTCCCACTCCCACTCCCACTCCCACTCCAACCATTTTCATGTCCCAGAAGGCTTAACATAACCCACATCACACCTTGAACTCCATGCCTCCCAAACCCCAGATAGTCCAATGCGCCTGAAAATTGCCTTTGTAATGTATTGCTGGCATTCACCATTGAATTGAAACCTTCTAATAGATCTTTTGTTTTCCGCCTCCTCCTATTTTCTTCCCTTTCTTGTACGTAACAAAAGTCATGGATGATTTGCGACTGCTAACTCTTCTCTTCGAGATACGATTCTTTGATTTAGATCCAACCTTGCTAATAGCATCTACCTCCATTGCTATTCATTCACATGTCAGTAAAAGAGCTAAGTATTGGTTGGGTACCAGATTTGGAAGATCTAAAATACCTTCTTCAGATGACTTTTCTTGAGCTGTAGAAGTGGCATTGGTCAAAGAATCTTTGGAAGATGCTAAATAGAATATTAGAGAACAATTTTAATCAATTGAAAGGTCCATTCCATTCCATACCATCTTCACCATCCTTGCCTCCCTTTGTATCCATATCTACATCTTCGGTCTTTGCGCTTGGTTTTGGTTGGGCGATCAATTCCAAAAGTTTCGCATGCAGTCTCTCTGCTCTTGCATTCTCGACTGGACCAAAGACTTTATTCTTCAAAGCGGCATTATTTGCCTTGGTGGAACTTGATCGCGCACCCTTAGCCATCTTATTATTGTTGGAATTGATATGAGGAATGAATTATTGGTGAAAGGAATAAGACGATGAGTGTTTTCGAGATATTGTACGAGATTGGAGTTGCGCAGGTGTATCGTAGTGTAGAAGATTGCAATTCTTCAAATTGAAAATATGAAATCTTGCAATGAATGAATGGTTTTGATAGAAATCCAAATCCAAATCCAAATTCCAATCCAAATCCACTCGCTCATCAATCTTTTATCTTAGCGGCAAACCAGAAAATAAAATATTATTCTGCCAAAGGTCTTTGGTTCACCGCTTACCTTTATTGGACTTTGTGAACTTCATTCATAGTTACTCGAGCTGGAACAAATTCACATGATTCAACTGTTACTTGCTACAAGGTTACCACAGTACTTATACTACTTGTTACTACCCATTACTACTTATTACTACTTATTACTACGACTATTACTACTATTGCTGCTACTATCATCGACTTTGTAGTAAGGTTGCAAGACAGCAAAAGCAAAGAGTGAAGGGGAAAAAACAAAAGGCCTCCAGGGCTTTCCATTCATATCCTCATCATCGTAAGAAACATCCCATCGTTATCCTCTTCTCTTTCCATTCACAATACACATTCCTCTTGTGTCCGGCATCCTGAGACTTTCGCCTCAACAGCTGATTGAATACTGATAGTTTGCTCAGTCTCCAAGGATAGGTAGGAAATGGCCTCGATGGGGGGTGGTGGTTTCCTCGATCCAGAACCATATGTACGGAAGGTGAAGACTGGTGGAATGCTCAACCAAACACTGAAGAACATATGTGCTGCTGAGGATATGAAATTAAATGGTGTCAAAGCGGAACTACAGTCAAGAATTGTGGATAGTACGTCCCGCGTCCCGATCGTTTGCATTTCAAGGGAAAGTCGATAATCGCAACATTTGCGCAGCCTCATGTCGCAGTCTCTCAAATGCCCTGATGATGCGACAAGTCCCAATAAGAGAACAAAGCTGATATTTCATTTCGATACAGGAATCAGACTATATGCGAATTCGCAGGACAGCGTTAGATTCAATAGGTTGAGAGGAATTATAGAGCGTCCAGAAACAGTATCAACTGGAATGAACGCATACGCATATCAAAGTTCGGCTTCGCCAGCTGCGAATTCCCTATCAAACGGCGCACATAATTACAGTACACCTGGACCAGCCATGCCGTCATATAACAGGCCGAATGGATATGGAATGAGTATGCGACCTCCTCGATGATGGATTTATGCGCTCGATCTAATCATTCTTAGAGCTTGAGTTCAAGACAAGTCCATTTTACAACATGGTGGACCAGATTGGAGAGATCAAAAATTGCGAAGGTGAGTTTAGGGATTTTCTCTGGAAGTCATAATACCATATTAATCAATATTGACTAGCTATGACGCAACATCGTCACACCGTGAGCATTCCAATCAAGGTTCAGAGCCATCCTACTTTGTCGAAAGTTGCGAATGATCCAACGTTGAAGATAATGATATTTTGCGCGGGCGATGGTAATGGCAGGCAAGACATCGCCTTCCCTCATCAGTCTGAAATCAAAGTGAATGGAGGCGATATCAAAGCAAATTTACGAGGCTTGAAGAACAAACCTGGATCAACTCGACCTGTGGACATTACCAAGGAACTGAGGCTCAAGGTTCCTGGATATCAAAACACCGTCGAGATGACCTATGCGTTGACTACAAAGGCAGGTTATAATGCAGCTTTCGTCGCGTCTGAGGTTAATATACACCACTCATGATCTTACCATGTATCTGTACAATGTGTTATTAGTTTCTGTACCATGGATTGAAGTGCTAACATCATTCATAGAAATTCTATCTAGTTTTATACGTGGTCAAGACAGTTCCTGTTACAGAACTGGTTAGGAGATTAGAATGTGGCAAGAAAATCACCAAGGAGTCAGTAATCAACGACAGTAAGATAGTATTCCCGCAGTGCTTTGTGTTGTGGTATTGATTTTTATAAGTGGTCAACAAATCACGAGATGCCGATATTGTAGCTACTGCTTCAGTTCTGTCGCTGAAGTGTCCATTATCAACTTTACGAATTGATTTACCTTGTCGATCAATATCATGTAGGCATAATCAATGCTTCGATGCTACCTCATACCTCCAGTTACAAGAACAAGGACCGACTTGGCTATGTCCAATATGCAACAATCCTGCTCCTTTTGAGACATTAGCCGTCGATGAGTAAGTTAGAATCGTTTCGTGCTGCGGTATCAAATTACTGACATATTCCAAGATATGTAAAGAACATATTACAAAGTACATCAAGATCCGTTGATCAAGTTACAGTAGAACCAGAAGGACAATGGAAACTCTACAGCAAACCCGATGCCATATCATCACGACCCGGTGTAGCTTCAAGTGATTTCTCCGACGATGATGACTTGATCGAACTCTCCCCAGGAGGAAGAAAAGCTAGTACACCAATAACCAGAATTGGAACGTCAAACGGTACTGGTACCCAAGCACCAAGCGCTCGCGACTCTTTATCTGCAGCACCATCTAATAGATCTAACCCAATCGGATCATCATTAGGTGGTAAGAGACAAATTTCCCGAAGTCATCGATTTAACAAGTAGTGGTGACGAAGAAGAACCAGCTACTAGACCTCCACAAAAAAGACAACACACATCCGGACCACCTGTTCTAAATGGGGCTGCTCCTGCATTTAGACCGAATTTTCAAAATCGCTGATTGAAAAAATGATTAGCTAGCAGTCATCACTTCAGATTCTAAGTTGAGTCATTCTTGAAAGATCACGAATCTTCAACCATGACTCAAGAGCTGGAAACTCTTACCGAGACAAATACGTTCTTCGGTTTTCTGCTATTTGGCTGCCCATTTGGTTGTATGATATTTATCTGTTTTTCTTCTGGCGAATAGGTGTTGGATGATGCGATCTGGGATGGGCGTTTAGGGGCAATGATGGCGTAGTCGGAATTAAATTTGCCAAAGTATAATCCTTTGACAGTATGGATAGGCCGGGTATTGAATGAATGGCTTAATAGGCCAGGAATGGAATGGAAGGGGCTTTTCAATACAAGGCTGCAAATGGAGTTTTTGTGGTAGAAAGAGTTTGGCAGGTTGCCGATTGCCGATTGGCTACTTATTTTCTCTTCTGGGATATGTGAGCTGTTGGCTTTGACCTCGAAGTTGTAAGCTAGAGAGAAGGGAGTGCGTATCTGCATGTCTTTCCAGCAGGAAGCAAAGAAATCAATATTACATATGTATATACGTTTTGAGGATAAGTTGTGATTGAAACTGCAACGGTGGATACAAAGGTCAAATCAACCTGGGACTTTCGGATGAATACTTATGCTGCAGTGGTAGTACCACAGGAAGACTCTCAACCTAATCTCGAATATTGCAGTATTATTAGTATATGGTAGTCCACTATCAAATTATGATTGTCAATTTCTCCACTTCAAGGTTTAGCAGGCCTACGGGTTGGTGATAGCGTCAAACAAGATCAGACTATCAACGCAACTTTCGCTTCGTAGATTGTATAATTAGGGGTTGCATGATGATTCATCTGATCATCCTCTTTTCTCGCAGAATTTTCTCATCCGATGCAGCCAGAAAGAAAAGGGTCAATCGCATCTGGGAAGGTTTCATACAATTTATCATTCCGGTCCCGGATCATCATCGTCGTCGTCGTCGAAGACTGGATGGGGTATTCGCATCCGCACGCGTGAAAGAAGGTACGAAGGCAGTGGATTTCGACGAGCGAATGTAGAAATGCCCGGCACTCTCGTTCGTTCGTTCGTTCGTTCTTTCGTTCTCTCCATGGTCCTGCGTGCCAAAATATCCCTCGCGTAACCAACCTCCGTTCTCTTCGCCGCCCTCACGATTCCCGCCAGATCAAATAGATAGTGGTCGGAGACGCCACGGCGGAAGCCGCCAACTTTGCGATCACGATATTCCTGCGGCGCTTGGCGGTGGCGGGTTCGCGATCTCGCTGGAATCGTATCCGCGCGCGGCAGAGAGGTGCTGTCCGGAGCCCCGGGGAGTGCAAGAAAGGGCCCAAGGCTGTTTTCGCACGGGTCACACTTACTCACCACTACAGATTTGCCGTTGTGTGTCAGAGCGTCGATTCAATGCATGCCCCCTCCCATCGTCGCGTTGAGGCGGAAACCAGCAGCGGCTGCTACCCCGGCTTGCTCGCAAAACGGAATAGAGCATGTCCTCTCGTCGTTTCTCGTCGGAGAAGGTCGATCGAAGGGCATCTCGCGGGAGCACCTACCTCGTCATTTCTCCGTCGAGGTGGAAGGTAGAGAGCATGACAATGGTGTTGGCTTCTTCTGCACATGGCGGCTGTTGCGTTGTTGGGTTTTGCTTACGTTTGCTGTGTGCGTGGCTTGTTTCGCGGTTGGATTCCTCGTATGGTTTGTTGTGCTTTTTGGGCGCGGTGGAAGAAGGGACGTTTCGTGTGGTTATGATGGTTTGTTGCTTTGGCTGTGCTTTCTTTCTTTCTTTCCTTGGTACTTCTCGTCGGCGGCGGAGTCCAGTGTAGATCAAACGATATGGACGTTTTCTTGGGGGGGGGGGGGGGGGGTTGTTGATTTTCAGTCGGTGGAGGGGAGGGCTCGCTGTTGAAGTGAGATGCGGTGGAGAGGATATATTCTTATCATGGTCGTTATGGTTATTTTGGCCTTTACATTGAAGAACATATTAATAAAAGAGCGGAGATGAAAGATGCGATCTGCGCATGGCTACTGCTGTGTTTCAGATGGGAAGATGATACCAATTCCATGGATATCGTCACTTTGCCGCTTTGAAGCCGGAGTGGAAGATTGGGGCTCGCAGTTGCTATCACCTTCTGAGGGATAGGAAGATGGTGAGATTGGCGTCCCTTTGTTGCTGGGTGGGAGTTGAAGATCGAGTTTTCGTGTGCTTGTCCTTGTCCTTGCTTTCCTGCTGGAAGATAGAATCCTTTTATAGCTGCCGTTGGTTCTCGTTGAACGATACGATCTCCATATGGTTCCCGTCGTATTCCTTCCAAAATGAAGGATAAGATGGTGTTTGTCCTGTTCTCACTGGAGTAGGTGTTACAGGCACAATCTTTGTGACTGCTAGTATCTTCACACTAGATGAGGGGCGGGAGAGAAAACCTTGTCATAACTGCTGTTATCTCTCCGTTAACTTTATAGAAGTACAAAAAGATAAATCTTCCACAACTACCATGGCCTACTTAGGAAAATATACTATATCACTATAGCTACTCTTGCCTTCAAGTGAAAAAGTAAAGAGTTATGGTTTTTATGGTTCTTGTCTTTTTTTGATATTGACGTTGAAGGATATAAATAATCCTTTTCGATAAATTTCCCCTCTGCCATTTGAATTCCATAATTTTAACTCGACCATTCCATTCTGGGTCCACTTTCCCCCTCCTCGTTACAGATCCCACTCTTCTATTATACATTCTCCTATCCCGTTGTAGATACTACCATCTCACCCTTTTCCTACCTTCCACCCCTTCCCGATCCCTCAGCCTACCAGCACAAAAGCAAACAAACATCCTTAAGTTCTCGCGACATGAAGATAAATCCTCAATCTTGATCTTCATCTCCATCTCCACCTCCCGGTCATTGGACCACAAGACACGTTTCCCACGGCGAGTTTTATCTTTCCGCCCTTTGCATGGGACTTATAATCACCAGTGCCATTGAGAAAACAAAACGAAGACAGAGGGGAAAAGATGAAGTAGCTATAAGGATATGAAGATGTAAGGAGGGATGTTGATTTGATTCTTGATATTACTCTCACGTCGCAAGGATCGAAATCATTTCGCTCTTGTGCTAATTACCCCGACCACTCCTCCACCATCTTCACTTCTTCTGGTAGTCCAGTCGTCCAATGGAGAATCTGCCGTCACATAATAGATTCTATCTTTTTTGGTCATAATGGCACAAGTGTGAAATGGATTTGATTTTTGCAGCATGGGAAGATTTTTTTTGGCTTTTCTTGGTGAGAGTGATTTACTGTGTGTTGTGTTGATTAGAGATTTAAAGGGGGAGAATGAGAATGGGAATGGGGGGATAAGTCAAGGAGGAGATGTGACGGAGGAAGAATTGATAGGAGTGGAAGGATGTTGTGTGTATGTAGATGATGGAGATTAATATTAAGATGTTAAGATGTTACGAGAGTATAGAGAGTATAGAGAGTATAGAGAGTATAGAGAGTATAGAGAGTATAGAGAGTATAGAGAGTATAGAGAGTATAGAGAGTATAGAGAGTATAGAGAGTATAGAGAGTATAGAGAGTATAGAGAGTATAGAGAGTATAGAGAGTAGAGTATAGAGAGTATAGAGAGTATAGAGAGTATAGAGAGTATAGAGAGTATAGAGAGTATAGAGCACCAGCACCAGCACCAGCACCAGGTGAAGCGTAAAGAGTAAAAAGAGCCAAAAGTAAATTCCACATCAATCCCATACATTTGCAAGGCCGAATATAACGGCATTCTTATACCCATTGTTATCATCCTTCTCTTTCGCGACTCGCAATTCTCTCTACTGTTTTATTCCTCATCCTCCATCACCTTCCCTATCCTCCCATACCCTCCTTACTCAAAGACCCCTCCATCACCTTCATCCCTCGTTCCTGCCCCTCCCAACAGCCCCCTTTGTTAACCCCTTATCCACCCCATCCGCAATCGCTTATTTTACCCACTACCCTTCCTATTACCGTTCTCCAATCCCATCCCATCCCATCCCATTCAACCCACCCCACCCCACCCCAAGATTCACAAACCACCACCCCAAACGAGAGAGAGAAAGAGAGGTATATATATGAATATATATGAATATTCTTCTCCCCCCTCTTTCTTCTCAGCTTATTCTCTTTTCTCCAATCACTTCACTCACTTTATTCAACCTCAACCTCAACCCCCAACCCCCAATCCCTCAAATTCCCTCAAATCAACGCGCCCCTCGTTTCCCCCTTCCCCCCTACCAACCCCCAAAAAAGCCAACCAAAAAAAAAAAAAAAAAAACACACACCAACCCATCCATCCATCCATCCATCCATCCATCCATCCATCCGTCACAATCCAAAAGACATACTAAAACAGGCAGCCAATACTCGTGTGTATAAAAACCATCTAAAGGATCATTGGGGTATAGAAAAAAGAGGAGTTGTGTATTATATCTTGGGTTATCTCTTATGACTTCTCCTCTCCTCCCTTCCATCTCTTCCCTCTCCCCTATCTGGCCATCATTCTCGCCTATTATCCATCATGTATTATCCATCCGCATTAATGCATCAATTAAATCCACTCCCGTGATGCTCGTGATAATTGTGATAAGTGTAAAGTAGAGTGAAACGCCTTCATATGCAAATCATTTCCATGCATCCATCAATCCATCTATCAATCCATCCTCCAATAAAGAATTTCAATTCAACCACCCAACCATTATTGAACTCGACATGAATCCATTGTAAGGGTGCCATACCATTCCAAGCATTATATACAACCACTTCACCTTCTCGCTACCCCTTCAAAAACGTCAAATCATTTTGACAACCAATCTAATTCGTCTTCTTCTCTTCAGCATCATAAACTCTATCATCCTCACCCTCAGCTTTCCAAAACCAATTTTTCCATCTCCGCCACTTGTCTTTCCCATTCTTTTTGTCCCATCTTACTTTCTCTTCGGAAAAGTTCTTCGTTTGGTTTTCTATAACTACCTCCTAGACGATCCCAAAGTGTTGTATATTGTCCATAGTTGTAGTTGAAGTAAAGATGATGCATCGTATGACAAGCGGCTCCATTCAAAATTGGGGAGTTGGCTACATATTCACCATCATGAATGAAGACGGTCCAAACTTGTACGAAGAAGAAGAGACCCAAGTATGCGAATTTTTGAAGGGGGAAGATGAATGGAAAGATATGATATGGAAGTGATTGCATCCATCCATCGACAGGGTGAAAAGCAATTGAGGCGTATGGAGTTGGCATGATCCATTTGTGATGTGGTTTGTGAAGAGTTTTTGTAAACCGATGGATGATGAAGACCTCGGTGAATAAAGTAGACGAAGCAATCGGTGAAGAGGATGAAGAATGGGAATTGTAACCAATTATACCAAACGCCAGGTCCTTCGGATGTAAGATCATAAAGTTTAGAGTAACCAATACTTCGCCGAGAAAGAAAGGTGTGGTGAGGATTGACATCAATGGCATACTGTTGCATGATTGAGAGATTTCTTGACGAATTTGATTTTTGAGGAATTTTGGATGTTTGAAGGTAGTTTTGTCAAAGACGAAGATGTAAGAGAGGGTCGAAATGACAAAGTAAATTGCTGCACCTGCGATCCTATTCAATGACTTAGTATTTGATTCATATATTTTGCATCTCAGATGAGAATGAAGTCTCATACCAAGTGATCAAGAACAGTGAGAAAGCTTGACGATAGATATTATCTCTATTCCATTGACTCGTATATGCCGCTTCAGTCGGTTCGAATTGCAAGAAAGAATTCGAAGGATGATATTGCCATGTTGAAGCAATTTTTGGACTTGATGTTGTACCATTGATTTGTTGACCAACTGCATTCAACAGTGAAGACTTCGCAGGGAGTATAGTTGAATAGAAATGATCGAAGAAGTATGTATCCGTAACCTCCAAAGCGATATCCCATGACGAGTGACTCGGATCAGTGAGAAAGGAGGTCGAGGTGATTATTTATTGTAGGTGTATTGTGATTTCTCCTTGGTGATTGAGTTGAAGTCCTTGTGGTACAGATATGATGATGATGATGATGAATAGGAGGAAGTAAAGAAGCCAAATCAATGGATTCTATATTGGTTATAGTCGAGGGTCCTCTTGTCTTGAATGAATTGCTTTTTGTGTAGCTGTTATATAAAGTTGCCAATGGACCTAGGTAATTGTACAAGTTGAGATGGGAAAGGGAGAGAGGGGAAGCAAGACCTGGTGAATTAATTGAAGGGATTGAAGAGGAAGAGGAAGAGGAAGAGGAAGAGAGAAGAGGAAGAGGAAGAGGAAGAGGAAGAAGGAAAAGGAGAGAGAGTGGCGATAAGATTGAATTTAGGATTTGATATGACAATCGGAAGTCAAAGAGAATGGAAAGGTAGAGAGAGGTGGAGGTAGAGGTTGAGGTTGAGGTGAATGTAGAGGTAGAGACTGCGAGAGAGAGAGAGAGAGAGAGAGACAGAGAGATAGAGAGAGAGAGAGAGGAATAAAGTAGAAATAAATAAATAATTAATAATTAATTAATTAGTACTCCGTAGTTACTTGTTATATCTCGATTACAACCTTGGAAGTACTCCGTACCTGGACTCGTAGATATAAATGGATTTATAGATAGATATTTTAATAACTTTTTTTATTTTTTGTATTTAGACGCTCTTTTTTCCCTTTTGATAATCCGAGCCGATACGATGATTATTAATAAAGTGAAATAATTAAAAAATAAATAAATAGAGAGATTACTTAGTATAGTTAAGTATTAATAAGTAGTACTCGAATAATAGTAATAAGTAGCTATTATATAATATTTTTAAAGCATGTATTTTATTTCATTTTATTTTATTTTATTTTATTTTATTTTATTTTATTTTATTTTATTTTATTTTATTTTATTTATTTTATTTTATTTTATTTTATTTTATTTATTTTATTTTATCTTTATTTTATCTTATTTTATTTGTATTATAGAATATAATTCTTATAAATATATATATTAATATATAAAAACATTCAATCTAATAAACAATACTTCGAATATAAGTATAGAAAATCAAAATATTGCTTATTAGGTGAATTCTCAAATGAATCTACTCCGTAGGACCTCGGGATCCATAGATCTCTTACGATAATCTTTCGTTTGATTATATAGTAGTATAGGGCTACTGAAGTTCTATAGACAAGACATTCGACTTTTTCAATAAGCAGATGTTATAATCTATATTTTGTAGTCTAGTCTATTGGGTAGTAATCTTATAATTATGAGTTAAACTGACGACGTTGTATTGAATATCTATTGTATCCTGTCTACTGTATGCTGTATGCCACCACCTACCTACCTACCTGCCTACTCAGCCAACGCGGAATGTGATAAAGGGGTCAAATCAGTCATGACCTAACAACACCGGTGGTAACATGAGATGGCACCATAATCATTCTACAAGCAAGTACAGTACCAACTAGTCCATCCAACAAAATCCCACCACCTCGGAAATTCTAGACCCTCCCCTTCTCCCAGATTACAGATGCGCAGATCGAGAGACAGTACTGCAACCTGACTGTGCTTAGTTAGGTTAAACCCCGAGTAAGGTTAAGCTAACGAACGAACCTCCTGGGCCCATACGGGAGGTTACGTACCAAATACTGTCACTCATCCGACGCTTCCATCGCTCGCCTCCCAGGCTTCATCCCTCCACTCCCATCCCGCGGCATCTTTCACTTCCGAATTCTTCGAATCAGCTCACCTGGGGACGGACGTGGGGGACATCCGGAAGGGAAGGGCGGTCGTGGTCATGAGGTGTGTCTGATTCGATGGTTTTGATGATTTACAGCATTCGATTGAAGCTACTTGTACATTCATCAAGTTGGGGTTTGCATTTTGTTAAGGCTCATGTAAGGAACGGCTTTGGATTTGAATCGGGGGGTGTTGATTTTTGTGGTTAGTTTTATGTATAAGTCGCCTACCCTACATCTCGCCACCCCCTTCATTTGGCCAGCATTTCACATCAAAAATAGTTATTTTAACGTATTAATAACTCTATGAATAATTAATATAATTAATTAAAAAACTTCAATAATGATTTTATTTTTATAAATTAATAGATTTTAGGAATCTAAGAATTTTTACTATTTTTTTATTAAAGAGTAAAAAAAGATTATAAAAAATTAAAATTAAAATTTTCAATTTATATATAATAGAAAACGTAGATTATAATAAAACTAATCTTTATTAAATCTACTTAAGCTCTCTATTTATAGTTATATTAACTATATTACTTTTATTTAAGAACGTTAGCTATATTAGTAACGTTGCTTTTATTAATATATTAAGGTTATTAACTTTATTATTATTAACTTCTTCTTTAACGATCGTTAAAATATAAGAATTATTTATAAAATTAAAATTATTAAAAAAAAATTTATTTATTTAATAAAAATAACTAAAAATAATCTATAAATTTTTATAGAAATTATACGATTAATTTTTATTTAAATTTATGATTTTAAATAATATATATTATTTAATATTAATATTTAATAGACGTTTTTAAATTTTAACGTTAAAATTTCAAATAAAAATATATAATTCTAAATTCTTTATTAGTTATAGATTATTATATATAATTTAAAAGTTTATTAATTATATATTAATTAAATTTCTTATATAAGTTTATAAACTATTTTTAATTATTTTTATTTAAAAGTTATAAATGTTATAATCACATACTAGAGTGAGTTAATAGAAGATTAATTAATTTAAAATAAGAAAGCTAAAGAAGGAAGAGATCTTTAAAGAACCTAAAGATCTCTTTATTATATAGTATCGCTTAACGTGATAAGATATTATATATCTAAGGCATATAATATTCGTTACAATAAATATTTTTTTTAAAGTTTTAAGTTTATATATAATTTTTTATACATATAAAACTAAGAATTCTATATTTTTATAATTCTATATTACTCTTTATAAAAAAATTATAAGAATTTAAGATTTTTAAATCTATTAATAGCTATATAAAAAAGCTTTAATAAAAATTTAAAAGATATATATTCTTTTTTATAAAATTATTAATATATTAAAATAATTCATTTTTAATATAAAAGGCTAGCTAAGTAAAGGGATAATAAGAAGTAGGATAGGTGACTTATAGAAGGAGGGGTAGCGAGAAATAAGATAGGCGATTTAAAACCTTTAAAATATTAAAACTTATTATTATTAAAGTATACTCTTTTATACTATAGAGTATATATATATATTTATACCTTATTATTATACCTATATATACCCTTATTATATAAATAATAATACTTATAAATCTTATTATTACCTTATTAATTTATTAATAAAATAGTATAAGTATTATAATATATATATAATTTTCCTATCTATCTACTCGAGTATTCCCAAAAGTGATTTATTAATTCATTCATCTATCTAATTACTAAAGTATATAAATACAAATCTACATATACCTCCCTCTCTCTCTATATATATATACAAGATTACCATCCATTCTCAAATCCTATCTTCCTCCAATTTCCAAAAAACAATCAATCATCAAATAATCAAACCTTCATCTACCCAACAATTGATATAAAAAGTAGCTTTGGAAATTCCTCGCTTTACAATCAATCATCCATCCATCCCCTCTCTCCCCTTCCAACCAACCAATCATCACAAGCAATCCATTCACATCAAATCCCGACCCCCTATATATTCTCTAGAAAGAAACAAATACATAAAAACACATCATTCCATACTCGAGTATCCCCTCCGTATCCCTTTCCTCTCAGTCATTCTTGAATCTCAAATTGTATAGTTTATAATCCTATATCCTCCTGTCTATAATCCCATGGACACCTTTGATATCATGATATTATCGATGAATAGTTCTACTATTCGAGTCATTTATACTATCTTTACTGTTCTCTAATACTTTCCTTTACTCTATATTATATATATAATCTTACATACATATGTACATACATACATACATACATACATACATACATACATACTCAAATATCAAACAACATTCATTCACTCCCATTACATTCCTCAAATTTCCATCCTTGGATCTAGGGATTCTGAGTGTAGAGTTTCATTTGCGTTGTTTATTGTCATGGTGGGTTTGTATGTTGTGACTTCATAGAATATATATACATCTCTTTTTCTCCCTCTCTCTCTTTATCTCTCTCTCTCTCTCTCTCTCTCTCTCTCCCAACCTACCCACACACCTAGCCATCAATACACAAACATAAACCCAAACCCAAACACAAACCCAAACTCAAACCCAAACAACCTCCCCCCCTCTAACTTAACACCACCCCCGCAGATACTACAGGAGAGCAAAGTGATAATCTTAGCACAACATATCAACAAAGAATTCGAGTGTAGCGAATGGGCACGGGCTTGCGATGGAGGGTTGTGGTTGGGGTGTACTCGAGTATATCATGACAGCTAATGGTTGTTTTGCTGTGGTGGTGTGATGTGCGTGATAAGGATGGAGGTGGTATATATGTTGGTTGAGGGTTGGGGGTTGGGGGTTTAGGTATACATTTTATATATATATATATATATATATTTTCAGTTTTTGGGATGCAATGCGATGCTATGGGATGCGATGCGATGATTGTGATTGTTGATTGGAGAAATTGATGGTGCGTATATATATCTTCTCTATGAAGCAGTATATATCTATCTATATCTATCTATCTATCTATCTATCTATATATATATAATAATATATGTACTCGAGTAGTCAAGTACAGACAATCCATGGATAGATCTAAATCAAGAAACCTACTCCTCCCCCTCACTCACGAATCACGATGGATGCAGGTGGCTTGGAGATATAGATGGATAGGTATAAAAGAGACGAGATTTGGACCTGATCACTATGTGCGAGTATTGTGAAGGGAAAGAGTGAGAGTTTTTGGGTAGTATTCGTAGTATATAGAAAATACCTAAGTAGGAAGGAGATGATTAGCAAATCCATGGATACGTAAGTAAGTAGGGCATGACCATATAGAACCTATGTATGGTAGGTATATAAACAATTGATGCTTATACCTAGGTAGTATATAGTATAGATGGTTAACAATATTTCGATGATACTGGGTCCGCGGGTATTTTAAGCGTTTATATTGATTTTTTATATTTATATTTATATTTATATTATATATTTATATTTATATTTATATTTATATTTATATTTATATTTATATTTATATTTATATCTATATCTATATCTATATTATATCTATATCTATATCTATATCTATATCTATATCTATATCTATATCTATATCTATATCTATATCTACATCTATATCTATATTTATATTTACATACCATATATATAACCTTGAATAGCTAGGTGTGAATTTGTGATTGATGTAAGATCTTATGTTTCCAAGGTTCCTTGTGACACAGTAGAACTACCTACAGATTCGCCAGAGTTGATAAGGTTGTACTTGTATGTATGTAGGTATATATATAACCTTATGTGTAATTATTGGATATAGTACGTATGCCCAGCTGTCTGCCCAGATGTATTGAGTATGAAGTTAGAACTACCTACTACTGTATGAACCTCCGCGATATATAACACCCATGGATATCGACGAGTCCATCGGCATCGGCATCGCATCGGCATCATGAAGGTGAACGGTATGGTATGGTATGGTATGGTATCCCACAATCGGTCGAAAACCTCTACTGTACAGGAGCTCCATTCATGGAATGATATCAGAGCTGGAGTATGGAGATAGATAATGACTACTTTGGCGTTGTTTTGGGTCAATGCCGGGCTAAAAATTAACCGAAAAACGAAATATGTATTATTGTATATTTAATCTTTAGAAAATCATAATAAATTAACGAATAAATTAAATATTAGAAAAAAATGTTTTAAATTATTATAAAACTAAAAAATATATAATAAGCGTTTTAATTTTTAAAATATTAATATTTTTTTATATATTAAAAAGAATTTAAAAAATATATTATTTTATTTTATTATTATTTATATTTAAAACTTAATAAATTAAATTTAATTATTGATTATATAAAATTTAAAAGTTATATTTAATAAAGCATTTAATTCTTTATAATCTATTAATTTTAATTTTGTTTTAATTATTATTATAAGATTTATAAAAGCGTTTTAAAATAAAGAAAAAAAGTATAATAAATTTATATTACTCGAGTATATATAATAATAAAAGCATTATATAACTTATAAATTCAAATAAAAACTATTAATATATATAGTTTATAAATGAAAATATAATATATATATATATCTTTTTTTTATATATTATAAATTATATATATAAAAATCAATTTATAATCGTTTAAATAGTAAATATTTTATTAAATAAATTTATTTTTAAATTTATTTATAATATTTTTTACTTAAACTAGAATTATAATATACTTTATTAAAATTTATATATAATAATAATTTTTATTTAAATTATTAAAGTTTATAATACTTTTATTATTATATATAATATAAATTTATTATACTTTTTTTTCTTTATTTTAAACGCTTTTATAAATCTAATAATAATAATTAAAATAAAATTAAAATTAATAGATTATATAAAAATTAAATGCTTTATTGAATATAACTTTTAAATTCTATATAATTAATTAATTAAATCTAATTTATTAAAGTTTTAAATATAAGTAATATAAAATAAAATAAAATAATATATTTTTTAAATTCTTTTTAATATATAAAAAAATATTAATATTTAAAATTAAAACGCTTATTATATATTTTTTAGTTTTGTAATAGTTCAAAACATTTTTTCTAATATTTAATTTATTCGTTGATTTATTATAATTTCTAAAGATTAAATATACAATAATACATATTTCGTTTTTCGGTTAATTTTTAGCCCGGCATTGACCCAAAACAACGCCAAGTAGATATGTACCGACCGATATTAATCAACATGATGGCATCAAAATCGGTCTATGATTTCATAATTTCATAGTTTCATAACTTCATAACTTCATAACTTCATAGCTTCATAACTTCATAACTTCATAACTTCATAACTTCATAACTTCATAACTTTCATAATTTCATAATTTCATAATTTTATAATTTTATAATTTCATAATTTCATAATTTCATAATTTTATAATTTCATTAATTTCATAATTTCATAAATACATTATATATAGACTCTATTCCTCCTCAATCTCCTCAGTCCTCTCCTCTCCTCGCTTTCACAAAATATCCACCTTGGGAATAATTACTCCGTACTCCGTACAGCATCTCCCCATTTCCCCCTTCCCTTCCCTTCCCTTCCCTTCCCTTCCCTTCCCTCCCCCTTCTCGCTTCTCCTCTCCCCTCCTATTCCCTCCTATCCCCTCCTCGGAAAAGCTAAGGTTAACAACTACTGTACAGTAAGATTTCGTCAAGGAAAAAGAAAAAAGCGACAAAAAAAAGCCCGCCCACTTTAACCCAGCCCAAAGCCCACTTTTTCCCTTCCCGGACAGAGAGTCCTGTCCTGTCCTGTCGTGTCCTCAGTCCTGTCACGTCCTGCACCATACCGTATTGCACCGTACTGTATTGTGCCGTTGCTTTCCTCCAGCTGCCTACCTAGTCATGATCCCTACATCCACACACGACTGGGATTAATGACGGGCCGACATGGATCAACGTGAAGTGAAGTGAAGTACAGTACAGTACGGAGTAGTACTGTATGACTAAGGCAGGAGCTTTATAAATTTAGTTTGTGGCTTTTCCAACGGTGGGTTAGGTGAGTTTGGGATTGGCTGGGATGGGGATTGGGATTGGGATTGGGATCGGGATTGGGATCGGGATCACGTGGGTTTGTTTATTTTTGTGCTTTGATCTATTTTCATTTCTTGTGGTGGATGATGAATGGATGGATGGATGAATGGATCGTTGTTTGTTGATAGAGGTTAAGTTTAGGAAGTAGGTGAGAAAATTGAGGCGGAAGAGAATTACAGTAGAACCTGTGTATAAGGGACTAACATTATACGGGATAACTCGTTATACAGGATATTTATTCTAATTCTTGTAATTTTTGTATAAAGAAACAGGATTTTTTAATTTTAAAGGATTACAAAACAAATTATTTTTAGTTCTATATAAAAATTAAAGATTTTATTAATTGTTATTATTTTAAATTTAATAAGGAATAGCTAAATAATAATATATTATATAATTTTTTTAAAAAATATTAAAGGTATATAAAAAAATTAATTAAGTTTAACTATATAAATTTTATTAATGTTTTATTATTTGATTTGTATATATGGGAATCCTAAATATACGGGATTTAATTCGTCGAATTTTTCGATCCCTTATAATCAGGTTCTACTATAGTAGAAGGAAGCTAAGAAAAAAAAGCTTGAATTATTAAATTTATTTTATATAAATTAAATAAACTAAAAAAGAGAAAGAGAAGAGAGGAAAAAAAGAAAAGAAGAAGATATAAAAGAAATAGAAAAGAAAAGAGAAAAGAAAGAGAAAAAAGAAAAGGAGAAGGAAGAAAAGAAAAAAAAAAGAAGGAAAAAAGTATTACTTATATTATTATATTTATATTTATATTTATATTTATATTTATTTATTATTTATATTTATTCATTATTTAAATTTATTTATTATTTATATTTATTTATTATTTATATTTATTTATTATTTATATTTATATTTATATACTTATTTATATACTATTGAATTATTTCTTTATTTATATAAAACTTTACTTTTTTATATTTATTTACTTATTTATTTATTTATTTATTTATTTATTTATTTATTTATTTATTTATTTATTTATTTATTTATTTATTTATTTATTTATTTATTTATTTATTTATTTATTTATTTATTTATTTATTTATTTATTTATTTATTTATTTATTTTATTTATTTATTTATTATTATTTATTTACTTTATTATTTAATTTAAATATCCCTCTCTCTTTTATCTAGAGTAATTATTTATTAAAATTACTAAATTATATTTTAGGTTTATACTAGAATAAAAATCTATAAAATAGTATATCTTTTAAATTTCTTTTTATATATTATAAAACTTTTATCTTTAAGAATTTAAATATATTAAACGTTTGCTTTTTAACTTAATAATAATATAAAAGTATTACTTATAATTCTTAATAAATTTATTAATTTATTATTATTTTTCAAAATTAATTTCGTTTCTAATTAATTTTTTTCTAATATAGACTTATAATAATACTAAGTATTTAATTAATAGTTTTTATTAGATTAAATTATTTTAATTCTTTTCTTCTTCTCTTTTTACTCTCTTATTATCTAGTATACAATTATAAAAAGTTAAAATTATTCTTCTTTAATTACTATAATACTTTATTTATCTAGGACTTATATTAGTTTTTAGATTTATTAAATCTTTTGAATAAAGTTAAAGAATATTCGTTCTATTTACCTCTCTAGTCCTATATAGACTAGACTAGACTAGCTTATTATTATATAATATAATAAAAACTATAAATTATAACTATACTATATATACTATATATATTTATATATATTATATATATTATATATATTATATATATTATATATATATATACATATTATATATATTATACATACTACAACGTTACTACATCTATATACATTCATACATCCGCATTTATCATTCACATTTATACATTCATTCATACATTCATACATTCACTTATTCATCATTCATCATTCATCATTCATCCACCCGCTCACCCATCAATATCCTAAACACCACCCACATCTTGATCTTACCTTACCCAAGTGCTTACCATCACCCGGCCATCACCACCACCACTAATACTACCACCACTACCATCACTACCACCACCTATTTACACCAAAATAACATCTAAACTTCACTAAATCCAAACTTCACTAAATCCACATCCACATCCACATTTCAACATCATCAAATCATTCCATCTCTCATCCGAAGAATCCATCAGCGCAAATCAAATCAAATCAAATCAAACTCGACTCAACTCAACTCAACTCAACTCAACTCAACTCAACTCAACTCAAATCAAATCAAGTCAATTCAAATCAATTCAAATCAACTCAACTCAAACTCAACCCAACTCAACTCAACTCACACAACGTCAACTCCTACCTCAACTCCTCCTTCAACTCCTCCTTCAACAACTACTCCAACCACAACCTTCATCACATTCAATCTTTATCAATTCATTTATTTTATCAATAACCTTGGGAAATTCTTAATTGCCGAATGCGATCAACAGCTTTTTAATCTACTCTTCACTTGGCATCGTGGTTGAAATAAAGTGTTGCGACAAATTGATAGTTGAGAAAAAAGTTGCAAACGCGCATACTCCACACTTCAAATCATTGCTTGAAAGTATAAGCAACTGGAAACCGTTGCGCACACTCCAAGTAAGTCATTTCATATCATTAACCTTTTTCTCGCACATCATCTTCATCATCTTCATCATCTTCACCATCCTCGTCATCTCTGTTCTTCTTAACCTTCATTGCCGTGGCGCAACGCGATTCACAGAGGTCTGAGGTTCCCTACCTCGCATAAGTGAAGCTGATATTCATACATATCATAACCTTTCCCTTCAAACATCGCTGATCATTACAAGGGACGACAGCAAATCAAGCTTCACTCTTCGCATCAAACGTCGATTCGTATACATCATGTCTATGTATAATCATCGCGGTTTGAATCCCGCTCCCGGTACCGCTCGATTGAATGAATTGTTGGATGGCATTCGCGCTGAATTCGATACACAACAACGTGCAAGTGGGGAATATGAACATAATAGTGAGTCGCACATCAAGACATGGGAAGAGGTAAAAGGGATTGGTGAATGGTAGAATGAAGAAGGGATCATGTTCAATTTCTGCCCCATCGTCTTCATCATCTCATAGTTGGCGCGATATGCTAACACGCCTTGGTAGTTGCACAACAGATACGAGAGATGCAAATGGTTCAAGAGAAGGTTTTTCAAATGGAACAAAACACATCTAGCTTTGAAGCAAAAGTAGGATCATACATGCATCCAAGGGGATATCGATATCGCTAACTTCTAAAGATATGATGAAGAAATCCAACGACTTCACCGTGAGCTCGAGGCTCGAGGGGGGGCTTCTCGTCCTCCTGCCATGGGTGGTCCACCACAACACGCCGCTCCATCTCAAGCACCACCATCGATCGGACATGGTCCAAGCAATCTTTTTGGGGGTATAATGGGCCGGTCAAGCTTCTCAAGGAGGTCCAGGTCTCGCTCCTCCACCACAACAACAACAACAACAAGATGCGCAAGGTCCCCTCCCACCACACGCGATGCCACAGCCACAACCAGCGCTACAAGGTCCTCCCCCAAGTCAACAAGGCCCTTTTCAAGGTGGATATCCTCCACAAGGGCCCCCGCAAAATGGTCCATACGGGGCTCAACCTCCTCAATCCACTGCTTCTCCGGGCCCTGGCAAAGGGGGCCCACGCCAAAACCGTGGCCCTGGTGGTCCAGCCACCCCTCAGATGCCACAACAATTACCATATAACGATCCGAGACAATCACCACAAGTCGGTCATCCATTAGCCGGTATTCCGAGAGGACCACCTGCATACCCCATAGGGACTGTGGGAAACGCTTTGGCAGAATTGGACCTTGAACGTCTACCACCTCAATACAAGAAGGTTGAGGCCGATTGGTTCGCAATCTTCAACCCGGATGTTCCAAAGATTCTGGATGTTGATCTTGTTCACACTCTCATTCATGAATCCGTGGTTTGTTGTGTTCGTTTCAGCCATGATGGAAAATTCGTCGCGACTGGCTGCAATCGATCTGCTCAGATCTACGATGTGATCACGGGAAACAAGGTTTGTGTCCTTCAAGATGACTCTGTGGATGCGGTTGGCGATCTTTATATTAGAAGCGTTTGCTTCAGTCCAGATGGCCGATACCTCGCTACAGGTGCAGAGGATAAGTTGATCCGAGTATGTGGGCCCCGCCCCTCGTTTTTCATATTTCACGTGCTAATCATGGATAGGTCTGGGATATTGCTTCACGAACAATTAGAAATACCTTCTCCGGCCACGAGCAAGATATTTATTCCTTAGATTTCGCCCGTGATGGTCGGACTATCGCTTCTGGAAGTGGCGATCGTACCGTCCGTCTCTGGGATATTGAAGCGAGTCAAAATATCTTGACTCTCAGTATTGAAGACGGTGTAACCACCGTTGCTATTTTCACCAGATACCAAGTATGTTGCTGCTGGTTCTCTTGATAAGAGTGTTCGTGTTTGGGATGCCGCCACGGGATACTTGGTGGAGAGACTTGAAGGACCCGATGGCCACAAGGATAGTGTTTACTCTGTGGCATTTGCGCCAAACGGCAAAGACCTTGTTTCGGGAAGTTTGGATAAGACGATTAAGATGTGGGAACTTGTTGCACCCAGAGGTGGTCACCCTAACACAGGTCCAAAGGGTGGAAGATGTTTACGTACATTTGAAGGGCACAAGGTAAGCTTTGATTTATCTTCATGGGTAATATCAATACTGATAACATCAATAGGACTTTGTTCTTTCAGTTGCTCTCACTCCGGATGGAGCTTGGGTTCTCTCCGGATCAAAAGATAGAGGTGTCCAATTCTGGGATCCAAGAACTGGCAATACTCAACTTATGTTGCAAGGTCATAAAAATTCTGTCATTTCCGTGGCACCAAGTCCTTCCGGTGGTTCCTTTGCTACGGGATCGGGTGATATGAGGGCGAGAATTTGGAGTTATAAGAATATTTAATAGATTGATGGAAATGATAGGTTGTGAGAGAAGAGGGGGTAGGGGGAACGAAAAGAAGAAACGAATATTATTCAATATTTTTGATGTTTCTTCTCTTTCTCCCCCATCTCATTGGAACGATAAAAGGCACAGAGAAAAAAAAAAGAGGCAGATGTTTATTCAGAAGCTCTCGTATAAAATGCCAAAATGCAAAGGCTAGGCCGAGAGTCGAAGGCGATTAATGGCGTACGCGGTATGTTGAATCAGGATGAAATGGTTTGATTGATTGATTGATTCAATTTCTTATATTTAATCTTATTGAGAAATTGGATGAAGATGAATGAAATTTGACGTTTCATATTTGAGATTTGAGATTTGAGATTCAAAATTTGAAATTCGAGATTTGAAATTTGGTATTTGGTATTTGATTTGAGATGTCCATGGGTAATCATGATGGATGTGATGGATGTGATGGATGAATCCAATCCGATCCATAGTCTGTCTATCCGTCCGTTCAGGAAGAGTAGGAATGATCATGGCGATATGGCGATATGGCGATGACAAGGACAATCGCAATCTTCACGAGCACTCTCAACCCAAGACTACAATTTTGATCGAAACCATCATTTTCAATTGTATTTCATTGTACGCTATGGATTCCCTTTCTTGCATTCCATTCATTCCATTCATTGAACGTGTTGTCAAGCCGGTCCAAGCCCAGTCATTCCATTCGTTCCCCATGTCCGTAATCCCATCCCATGGATTCCAATATCTTTCATGATTTCTCTCCATCATTCTCCATGTGCAGATTCCCGAGTCCTCGTCTCTCCCCCCCTCTCTCCTAGCTCCCATGCACGCATCTATCCCGGCCTCTTCCCCAGATGATCCCAATCTCTCGAAATACGACCATGAAGAAGGAATCAAGCAAGATCAGGTCAGGAAAAGAAAGAATCCCAATCCCTCATCGAACGATGGAAAATGCTTCTCACAATCTATCTAAGTAAGACGCCAACGATCAGTCAAAAGAACGGGGAACTTTGTTTTCTGATATACGCTTGTGTTTTCCATCCCATCTTTGATTTCTTCCAATGACTCGAGATGGATACCAAGAGAAGAAGAGGAAAGGAAAAGGAAGGAGTGTGAAAAGGAGAAGGAAGAAAAGGAGAGATTTGCTAGGGAAACTACTTTTGTTGAGGAGGAGCATTAGCAAAGGTAACACCCTTGGAAATGTTACCCTTGAGACCTTCCACAGCGGCGGCCAAGAGTTTCTTCTCGGCATCGTTGATGTTGGAGAGTGGGTTTTGAGCTTTGTCGGCTCCGTTGGTCTATTTGATTGTTAGTTTGCGAAACTTCAAAATCATATCAAGTGGGAAGAAACATACGCCAAGTTCAACAGGAACCGAGAAGAAATCGAGACCAGTCTCCTTAGCAATAGCCTCACCACCTGGAACACCAGGAAGGTAGATGAAGGTTGGCTCGACAATACCCTTCTCACCGTTCAAGGCCTTGAGAACCTTCTCGGCGAAACTACTTTTGATCAATACAAATCGTCCTATTTGAAGATTCTGAAACATACCGGAAACCAGCATAGGCCATAGAGAGAGTAGCTGAACCAGCAACCATCCTTAGCCTTGACAACCTCATCACCACCAAATTGAACTCTGTTGATTAAAGCATCCAATTTGTCGGCTGGGATGGTAACGTCTGGCTTGGCTTGACTGAAAAGTGGAACGATAGTCTCTCCAGAGTGACCACCAATAACTGGGATGGTCAACTCTTGAGGATTAGCCTTTCCAACAATTTCAGCGACGAAAGTCTCAGCTCGAACAACATCAAGTGTAGTAACACCGAAAAGACGTTGAGCATCAAATACTCCCTTAGCCTTGAGAACCTCAGCTGCAATCGGGACAGTTGAGTTGACTGGGTTGGAGATGATGAGGATGTAAGCTTTTGGTGCAACATCGGCGATGATCTCGATGAGACCCTTGACGATACCAGCGTTGATGTTGAAAAGGTCATCCCGGGTCATTCCTGGCTTGCGAGGAATTCCAGCTGGGATGACGATGATATCGGCGTTCTTGAATGCCAACTTGGCACCATCATCTTTTGGCAAGTATCCGGTGATTTTCTATGTCAAGAGCAGAACATTAGCTATCGGGCATCTCGTTTGTCTCCCCCGCATCACTCATACTGCTCATCCCCAACCCTTCAGATATATACGTACGGCTGGGCTCGAGATGTGCGAAAGATCGGCAGCAACACCCGGTGTGTTTACGACATCATAGAGTGCCAACTCGGTAATGAGAGGAGAGGTCTTGAGGAGAAGAGACAATGGCTATGTATGTGACATTGAAAAATTAGCAATCTTTTCACCGAAGCTCCTCCAGTACTTTCCATCCATCCATCCATCCATCCGACCGAGCAAAGCAGAAGCAACGTAGCACTCACCTGTCCGATTCCTCCGGAAGCACCAGCGACGACTATTCACGCCCATCAGTCAGGATCCAACGTCCATTCTGTCGTGTTGAGAATACCTACCAGCTTTGAAACCCATTTTGAGATGTGTGAAGATGGATGTAGATGGATGTTTGAGGTGATTGTGTGTCTGAAGCTTTGGTTGTAAAGTTGTAAAGTTCTAAAGGGTCAATCTGTTAGCATTTCACTCCAAACGCTCAGCTTACCTAGGTATACCCCGCATTAGAACTACCCAACCAACCCAATCAATCCAAACTAATTGGACCCCTCAACAATAATCCTTTCACCCAAATTTCGCTCCATCTTTTGATTCACCCCTCTCTCCCTCCCCCACTCACTCACTCCTACTCCTCGGCGAGGAAGAGAGGAAGAGAGGAAGAGAGGAGGAAAGGAGAGGAGAGGGAAGGAAAGGAAAGGAAAGAAAAGAAAAGGAAAGAAAAGAAAAGAAAAGAGAAAGAAAGGGGAGAGAGGGTAAAGATACACTCAATATACATACATACCTTGGGTAAGACAATAAGTTATCACGACGAATGCAAATGTAAATGTAAACGTAAATCTAAATAACAAAAACAAATCTATATACACCCTCCACAACAGCGAACCCGTCCGTCTTTTTATCCCCCATCCCCTCTCCCCAATCCAAAACCTCTCATCTCTACTCTAGTAACTCTACCCTACCCTACCCTACCTCCCCTCCCCTCTTTCGCTCATCTCTCAAAGATCCATCCCCAAAATCGATAAAAGAGCAGCCAACCAGCCAACCAACCAGCCAGCCAGCCAGCCCAACACCACTTCATATGTTAGCTAACCAGCCCGCCCGCCGCGCGAGAGGCCAGGAAAAAAAAAGCAACGCATAGCAACGCATAGCAAAGCAAAGCAAAGCAAAGCAAAGGGGGGGGGGTTAGCTAGTAGTACAGTAGCAACAAAGATCAAACCTATCACCACGCGAGCACAAGCAGGAGCGGGGCAACCCCCCCGTCGCGCCCCCTCCCATTGGACGCGGCGTGAAACTTTGGCCTTGAGACGGGCCGGTGACAAACTCGGGTCTTACCTTTCTTCCTGCGCTCGATCTTGATGGAGCACCGTAGGCTGTAGGCTGTAGCTCGCGATGCACCTGGGTGCTGGGCGTTGGGTGCTGGGCAATGGTGCGTTTCTTGGTATGCTTGGAAGGGGAGCGAGGGGACTCGGCGGGGTGGGGGGGAGGGGGGAGGGGAGGGTATCAAAAATTCAACATAGATGAGGTTATATACTTACTATGTAGAGAGAGGGAAACTCCCAGCGAGAGACTCCGAGAGAGAGCAACCCCGGGAGAGAGAGGGACGATTATAGAGTTTGATTCGGGATATCCATGGGATATGAAGATGCTGATTGACGTTGATCGTTTTCCTGGGCTTGCATGTCGGATGTCTGCTGACCCGGGAACTATCATTTTTGTACCAGTACAGTACTTACTCGGTATGCTTATTATGGATGATATACTTGTGTCTAGAGAAAGGAGCTAGCTACCTGTTGCGATGTAGGAGCCGGTACTTACCTAACCTTGGGTAAGTCTGGGGAATTTCTACCTACATACCATATGATAGATATATCACCACCATTCATTATCTAGTGGCCGAGGTATATCTCCCCTTCGCTTCGGAAATCTACGGATCGGTATCATACAGAGCCATGTGCATTAGGCAGAAGAATGATCTACCAATTGTCCTGGTTATCATATTCACATGCTCACATATCGCAATTTGACCTTGGAAATAGGTGATTATTCTTGCATTGTGGACTCTTTGGATTCGTGCTTGGTGCCAAGTCTTCTTCCGTTTGGGAACATTCAGAAGACTCCACCATTTGGTCTCATAATCATTTCATAGACTTCACTCAAAATTCAGTCCACATCTTAAAACGACCTTGATGCAACCGATTTAATTGATAACTAGTTTGTGTGCCTGTCTCAGATGTCATAAATAGACCCGCTCCACTCTTTAAGAGTATATGAGCAACCAGACCAGACCCAACCAATCAATCAATAATCAATCCCCCTGGACCCCAACCATATCAAATAGGTATCCCTTACTCTTCCTTCTCAGCAGCCTTGGCGGCCTTTGATCCTCTGAGCTTTGGTGCTGGGGCATCTTTCTTTGGGGTTTGAGATTGGAGGATGGCGGAGGAACGAGCGACGGCTTCAGCACGGAGATCAGATCTGTATCCATTCTTGGCGACAGTCTTTGCGACACCAGCGAAGGTCCTATTTTAAGAAGAAAAGAATCATTAGTACCATATCTCATTCCTAGGCGACCAAGGACTCATGTAATAGACATGTAATAGAAGCAAACGTACTTTCTACCAGACTTGCTGAAGGTGGTCTTGTTCAAAGCAACGGCGGGCTTTTGGCTAGCAGAGGTCTTCTTGGTGATCAAAGTAACACCCTTCTCAGCTGGGACAACACCAACGGCCTATCCATAAACTTAATCAGTACCATTCAATCCGTCCCGAGCTCATATGTCATTGTCATGATCGGGATCAAATTTGTAGCGTACCTTGTCGTTGACGAAACCAGCATACTATAGTCCAATTAGCTCCCATCCTCATGAAAAAGTCTTGCATCAAACTGTCGAAAGGTTTTGGGGAAATTCGTACCTTTCTGGAGTGCTTGTTGGTCAAGTTCAAAGGGTCTCTTGAGAATGTGCTTCCACCACCAGTTGTGCGCTTGACCAAGAAGGCATTTTGGGATCCTAAATAAATTCCACAACCATCAGCGATTGGCCCTTCTTCGTTCCTTGCCCGTCTTTTCCTGCTCTCAAAATGCAACACCCCAATCCTAAATCTCCTTCCGGAGCCCTTCCAACCAGATCGAGTGTGATGGTTCAAATTCCAGCAATGAGAATAGGTTGCACATACGGGTAACCTCCCAGATCAAGTCAGCGGAAACGTATTGCGACATGGTGGAGTGATTAGAATTGAAGGGATTCTTGTTGGTGTCGGTGTCGTTGTCGTTGTCGTTGTACCGGTATGTTGTCAAGTATCGAGTATTGTCTTCACAATTCCAAAATTTTAAAATGTTCGCCAATCATGTGTCGCCTCGCTTATTCCTTTCCTTTAGTCTCATCGTTCTGCGCGCGGCGACCGGGGGGTGTTGATATTGATGCCTCAAAGTTCTGCCTTATCACATGGATGAGTGATGAAATCAAATCGCATGCATCCGGGTCAAATGATGTCTCCAAGGCTACTCCGTATCGATCCATTGTATCCTGGAAGGGTACAAGTATTACTTCTACTTCTACCTTGTGACATCCAGGATGATGGAAGAAACCTTGGAAGTCAGTCACGTGCAACCGACTTGGAATCCATCATCGATGCTTCTTCTTATCACTTGTACTCCGGACGGCCTACGGACCTCGAGAAGAGAACCTTGGAACGTCAATCAAGTCAAGAAGCTCTCCAATGCATGCATGAGCTGACGGTCATTGTTTTCAAAAGCGAGGTTAACGTTATCATCGACGTCGACTTTTCCATTCCATTCCTTTCCTTTCCTTCCTTTCCTTCCTTTCCTTTATCATAGAGACTTCCTTATTCTACGTCCCTAAGTTATCTTCCTTTTTTCCCTTTTTTCCTTACCTAGAACCTTTGCGCTCGTGAATACAATTGTCTGTTTGAAAGAGAGGAGAGAATTGAAGATTGGTCATCTCTTATCACCTGCCTACCACCTTGAAAACCAACTCTCAACTCCAAGGCTCGTGGACAAATTATTAAAAGTCAGTCAGCGCATGAATTGAAAAGGCTACAACAAGTATAAAAGTCACGATGGCTTACATTCTATACACAACGGTTTTCTTATTCTTAGTTATCTCTACCAGTGAGTTTCTCCCTCTAGAGCTACTTTCAACAACTCCCCCTCCCCCTCCCCCTCCCCCACACTATCCTCCTGTCCAAACTGACACTCTCTAGTCGCATTCATAACCCGCGATCGATGGTCTCCCTACATCCCCGAACATCTCCTCGAACGTCTCCCCCGATTCATGTACACGCCCTATCATGAGCTCCCTCATTCCTTCGAAAATGATATCGAATCCGGCTTATCGTCTTCAAATTTCAACTTATCGCAAAACTTGCTAGACTCAGATCCAAGAAATGGTCTTTCGGATAATGGGAAGAGGGAGATTCAAAAGATTATGAAGAAGAAGAAGGTTAATTTCGATGAGGCGAGGAGATTATGGATGCAAGAAACTTTTAAGAAGGAAAATATTGGTCCAGATGGAAGACCGAGGGATCCGAAGTTTGTGAGCTTTTCGTGAGGGGGGCTGAGCTTGGAGGGAGGGGATGGCAGGACAGATCAAAGTTTCTAGCCAAACAAGAACATGTGAAGAATCATCATTTCGACGGCCCTTTCAAAAATATACAAAGAGAAACGCCTCAGATTTGCGACGAGGAATCAATATTTTGATCATTAAGAGCGAGGAGAGGGAAACGAATGGTGGTGCATAAAATAGCCATGAGAGCTAGAGAATAGGATTGGAATATGGATCAGCGAGATATAGATATACCCAGGTTGAGGAGCAGGACTGGAATGGGATGGATTTGGAATCGGAGGGGAGGGAAGGATTTTTGACATTTTAGCGACTGGCTCATTGGTACTGAATGTAATCACAAGCAAGTGGGCAAGGCGTTTCAAGGTTTTCAATCCAGCGACTCAGAGGAGATGATTATCTAGGAATTTTCTCCTTGTTTTTGGTTGGCGCAAACTTCTCTTCACTTCTACATCTACAATACAGTCTTTCCTTTTGTTTTCTTTTGTCGAGTCTTTTCATTTGTTAGTATCAATTTCAATATCAATTTCAATATCAATATCAATATCTACAACGATGAGATATAATTCACATGTGCATAGAACACACAAGACTTCTTTCTTGACTGTCAAATTCATTCAACATATCCTTCCCATATATAATCTTACATCGCATTTACGAAAACGTTCAATCCAACAGTTGACACATCAAACTCATAACCCCCCCCGGAAATCTAACAGCATTCAAATATTACCCATCACCCAATCCTCAAAATCTTCACTTGCTCTTCCGTTCGTTGCCATATTGCATGACCCTGGATTATTCTGCTCGATACTCTACTTCATCCAGCGTACTCCAGAAATATAGATCGATATCACGCCATTGAAATTTGGTGTAATATCGGTGCCCAGTTGACTACATACCTTTATTTTCATCAGTCGATCAATCGACGATTATATCAAACCATCAAATAAATCATCAAATGCATCTCCGCCCTTCTTTTTCCTTTTCTTCTTCGGTGGTTTGACTGGGGTCGAGTCCAATGAGGGTAACTTTGAAATCATTTTATCCGATCCTTCGCCCTCAGGCTTTCGCTTCTTCTGTTTCGATATGTTGACTTCAGTATCGTCATTCGCTTCCTTTTCCACCTGGGTGCTGTTTTTCAGTAACTCCTGAAACTGGAGCATCTCTCACGATCCTCTCCCCTAAATCCTCTCCCACCTCGGGCTCATCATTTACTTTCACTGTCTCTTTTACAGTTCCCGCTTTCTCAGCAATTTCCTCTGCGCTCAACACCCTCAAAGTCCCGAGCACTTTGTACAACCGCGCCAAACATCCCATTAACATCAATCCCAGAGTAGCATACTGATTATCGGCCACTAATTGACTAAAAGCCCTATGCGTCTCTCCATTAGCACTTGAACTTTGCCATTGCCACCCAAAGCAATGAAAGCTTACAGATAACACCCGGGAACCACGCCCTCCGCAATGAACTTCACCAAGCCCTGCAATTCTCTCTCCTGTCTCTCCTTTCTTTCCCGAGCTTTCCCTTTCACTTTCCCACGTGATTGCGACTCGATCACATATTCAGGAACGACGGGTAGGAGACGAGCAACCTGGCGACGGAGTATACCGAATGATATGTACCACTTTGAGAGACGGTGTTGATTTTTGTTGCGGTGGTGAGTGAGGTGAAGGAGTTGACTTAGGGCAACGAGGTGCGTATGTTGAGGGTTGGGAGTGGGAATATTCATTCTTATATGTTGTGAGGGTTCGTAGATTGCTTTGATGGCTCGAGTTCCCTTCCCCAAGATTTGAGTCTCGAGCAGGTTTATGCTATGAAAGGTGCGGTTTGCATATCTATCATCATGTGCGTAATTGCAGATGGGAAATTGAGAATGACGGAGGGGAAAAGATATGAGAAGGCTTTGTCTTTCTGTCAGCCTTGCAGAAAGGCTAGCCTTAGTGCACACACAGACCACATGGCGAGAACAAGTAGACCACCACCGATAGCTTCATCCACAGCCTCGAACAATACAATCAATAACATAACTTGCAAAGTCTAGAACCTCGAATCATGATACAGCGAGGACCATTCATCGTATAAATCACGGCAACGGAAAATCTATCATCTCATGTACGCCCAAAATTCATAATAATCACAAACGCTCTCTCCCGCCAAAATGACGGCTGCGGTTCCCCTCTCTACAACAACATGCTTCACTTCCGAAGAAGCATTCAGACATCCACTTCCTCAAATCCGTCAATTCCATCGAGATCTCACGACTGAGCTTGATGAGAAAAATGCGCGTCTGAGAACGCTGGTTGGGGGTAGTTATCGACAATTACTGGGAACAGCCGAACAAATCTTGCAGATGAGGAAGGATATTAGTGGAGTGGAGGAGAAATTGGCGAAAGTTGGGGAAGGGTGTGGGAGGAGTGTCTTGGTTGGAATGGTTGGTGGATTGGGCAAATTGCAGGGGGAAGCGAAGAATGGGAAGAAAGGCGAGGAAATGCGGGTTGTGGCGAGGATGAAGGTGTTGGGCATGTGCGGTGTTGTGGTTGGAAAGCTTTTGAGGAGACCGGGAAAGGTAGAGGGAGAAGGTGGCCGGAGAAAGGACCTGGTGGTTGCTGCGAAAGTGTTGATTTTGAGTCGGTTATTGGCGAAGAGCTTGGAAAATACTGGCGATGAGGAATTTGTTGAAGAAGCGAAGAAGAAGCGAGCAGTTTTGACGAAACGACTACTACGAGCCGTTGAAAAGACGTTGGTCTCGACTGAGGATACTGAAGATATGGAAGGATTGGTGCAGGCCCTTTGCGCATACAGTCTGGCCACGAGTTGCGGCGCGAAAGATGTTTTACGGCATTTTTTAAATGTTCGAGGTGAGGTAATGGCTTTGGCATTTGATGATGAAGGGAAGTCACCCCAGCAGAGTTCAGGTGTCTTACAGGCCTTGGAAATTTATACGAGGACTTTACTAGATGTGCAAGCACTGGTGCCAAAGATGCTTAGCGAGGCATTGGCTGCGCTGAAAACGAAGCCCTTGTTGAAAGATGACAGCATTCGACAACTGGAAGGATTGAGATTAGATGTATGTGAGCGGTGGTTTGGTGATGAAATTCTTTACTTTACACCATATGTTAGACATGATGATTTGGAAGGGCCATTGGCAGTTGAAACGCTAAGAGGATGGGCGAAGAAGGCGTCAGAGGTACTGCTGGAAGGATTTACAAAGACTCTTGAGGTTGGTTTGGAATTCAAAGTAGTTGTGGAACTACGAACGAAGATTTTAGAAGTATGGATTAAAAATGGAGGTAAACCAAAGGGATTTGACCCTTCTATACTTCGGGATGGCCTGCGAGGCGTTATAAACAAACGATTAGTGGATCTGTTGGAAACTAGAGTTAACAAACTCCATCTAGTGGGGACGGAAATAGAGTCCACGTTAGGGTTATGGAAAGGAGCACATACCGACCTTAATGCGAGTCTATGGGATGAAGATATGATGACAGCAGATCTTAGCAACGGAGGCAAGATTTTCAAACAAGATATTCTTGCTCGCACTTTCGGACGTAATGATGCAGTTTCGAGGGTCGTAAATAGCTTCCAAACTTGGAGGCATCTCATTGATGAGATAAGTAATGTTATCGACCAATTGAGGAAACAAAGATGGGATGATGACCTGGAAGATATCGAAGATGACGAAAGTCTTGAGTCACGGCAGAATCTTTTGAGTAAAGAAGATCCACAGATGTTGCACAACCGCCTTGATTCAAGCCTAGAAAAAGCTTTCCAGGAGTTACATACAAAACTTACGGCGCTCGTGGAGCAATATAAAGACAGCGAGTATAACGGGAAAATATCTATGTATATTCTGAGGATTCTACGAGATATCCGAGCAGAACTACCCACAAACCCGTCGCTACAAAAATTTGGGCTCTCTCTGATACCATCACTACACGAGAAACTCGCCAGCACAGTTTCGGAGAAACCTGTGTCGACTCTTGCAAAATCGCTCAAGAAGAAAAAAGTCGCTGGTCGAGCATTATGGGAAGGATCTCCGGAACTTCCTGTCCAGCCCTCACCGGCTACATTCAAGTTTCTCCGCATCCTCTCGACGTCTATGGCCGATGCTGGAGCAGATCTGTGGAGCCCCATTGCTATCAAGGTATTGAAAGAACATCTTTGCTCTCAGATCGGAGAGCAATGGAGTAACATTTTGAAAGAAAAAGAGAACGGTAATGGCGACAATCCTTCTACTAGCGATACCCCAGAAACGGAATCCGCAGAAGCCAAAGAAACAGAGGAAAACGTTCCTTCTGTAGAAGCCGACGCAGAGAAACGAAACGATCTACTCAAACAATCATTATTCGATATATATCTCTTACAGCAAGCTCTACAGTCCGAAAATGCGGAGGATGTGCTCAAGAAACTTGGGGATGAAGTGGAGTCTGAGCTGAAGCTCGAGGCATCGCCGAGAAAGCGAATCGTTCATGGCGCGACGGAGTATTGGAAGAGAAGCAGTCTCTTATTTGCACTCTTAGCGTAGAAGGTATTCATAGATCGGGACGTCAAGAAGTAATGACTTGTGGCTTTGAATATTCCAGCGCGATATTGATTTTACTCTACCATCATTCGAGTTGCGGCGCATCCTTGGCCGGTGAATTAACTGCTCGTGATTTAGCAATGGGCTGAGACGGCCGCTGATCCCCGCCGCGAGAAATTCGGCACACGGGGACTGATTTTGTCCGCCGTTTTGCACGACTCCATATCTATTGTGGTGAGTTGGTGATGGTTGGCGCCGGCTAGGTATCAGATGACTCTCCTGTCTGATGTCATATCGTCGCGAGGTTCTGATGCGGCCCAAAGGTCAGGGTTGGGATCCTAGTCGTGAGTGTTTCGGTGACGCGGCAAATTTCATATACTCGTAGTCAACAAGGGATGCGATGCGATGGGATGAGGTAGAATGGTATGTGATAGATGTAATAGAAACAACAATCCTCTTCATAATATCGCGTTCATACATCGAGCGAAGATGGGGAGACCTAACACTCAAACTACCGCTACAATCGCAAAATAGCAAAATCGCTAATATACATTTCGTCCCCTGAAAGAAAGAATGGCCCTCCAAATCATCGGTGCCCGATTCGAAAATATTCGCCTCAACTCCACATGCACAGTTCCTAATCCCGTCTCTTGATGCTACAACGCCGTCCGTGTCTTCGTCTGCCATCTCGTACTATCCCTTCTCATCAAGCCGTCAGCTTTGAGGGCTCAATCACCTCGTCTTCTTCCCCTCTACCTCCTCGACAAACCTATACTCCCTCCCCCTCGTAACCCGGTCCACCCTCTCCCTCACCTCCGGATAGACATCCTTATACGCCTCCCTCCCCATCCAACAATCCAAATGCCCATACCCTCTGATCTCCGTCCTCTCATACATTTCACTGCCCCCACCATTCTCATCTCTCAACATCTCCAGCGTCTTCGTCGTGCTCTCCGGATTCAGCACCTTGTTATCAGAACCCGAGAAGAGAAAGAACGGGATTCCCTTCAGGCGACGGATGTTCTTCGGGGACGTAAGCGGATGGAATAGTGGTGCGTTGCCGGTGACGTGGCCGACTGTACCCATGCGCATGAGCAGGTGAAGACAGGTCATATTGACACCGGAGAAGAAACGATTGGTCTGGCGATGTGTCGCCTCGTTTAGATTGTTGTGATTCCAGAGCCTGATTCGCGTTAGCATTGAGCCGGTTCCGATTTACCATTCGGGAGACGTACCTTCCAAAAATCAACGAGCATCGATGGCAGGAGATATTATTGCAAATCTCGCATCGGGCATCGGGGTAGAATCTCAACAGTTGATTGACCAACTGCTGGAAGTATGTATCTTCCGTTGTGCTCGAACAACTAAACCAGTTACCGCCGAAGATTTTGTATAACTTATCAAAGGGGATCGGGCCGGCGAGAGCCTTTGCCAGATTCAATGTTGCCCAGATGGGATTCATGAAAACTTGCGAGCAGGTTACGCCCAGTATCCAGTTTGCAGGAATAGTGCCATCCAGTAGGCCCGAAGCAAATGCAACAGAACCCATGCAATGGGCGATAGTGTAGATGGGATCATGACCATGCTCTTTACGAATCCATTGGATTGAAGCCTTGATGTCGAGACGAGCATCAAAGGTGGTCCAGTTATCTTCTGCGACCATGAGTTGGCAGATACGATGAACGACTACAAAACAGCGGTACCCGGCGCGGGTGAAGTAGTTTATGGCGTTTACCTCGATGGTGGGGAGGGCAAAGATTTGGTGATCGACCGAGGCACCGGGGATGAACAAGAGGTTCTTGGTGGTAATTTTGGGATTCTGAGGTTCCCAGACGTGAAGAAGAGTCTTGACGTCGTCGGAAGCGACGATTTGAATTGTCTGATCCGGTGGAGTGTCATTGATGTATCCGGTGTAGGTTACCGATGGATATTGGAGATAGGTAAATGGAGCAAAAAAGAGATTGGCTGACTGTCTAGCGAAGAAAGTCATGAAGCTTGTGGTAGATTGAAGCCTCGACCAGAAGTTACGACCGACAGCTTTGAGAGTGAAAATTTGCGATAGGAAGTCCTTTGGTTGAATGTGCATCATTCCTCTGCCGACTACCGTTTTGTTGGTGTCTTTCTCCGTGATGGTGACGTACAGCGTCGAAGCAGCAGTCCAAAATTTCAAAGGACCAAGAGCAACGGAAGAATCAACAATCTTGTATCCATGAAAGTGCAGTTGTTTCCCATCAGTAGAGGTCATGTCAAAGTCATATGTTAAGTTTCGAGTACCAGGAGCCTGGTGGTCAACACTAAATAGTTGGAAGTCTCCGCGTTGAACCATGAAAGGACTACCAGGTAATGAAGCACAAACGAATGTACCTGTCAACATGGCTGAATGATCTGCTCGGTGAACAACTGTGACGCGGTGTTAGCCATAAAATGAAATTGGAATACGGGTAATTACTTACTTCTATGCGTGTCGAAAGCTTTGACACTTAAGAAGAACCTCGAAGCTTCGCAAAGTCCTCTAGCGGTCTTGGCGGCGATTTCATAGTCCTCTCTATGATCACCCTTAAGATTCTCACCAATATGAATGAATCCTTCCATGACCTCAGTAAATCCAAATCCGCTTGTTTTGGAGTCTTCAGTTTCATCGATCATTTTGGTAGCTGCTTCGACATCATTGTTTTGTGTGCTATACGTTTGCAACTGCATAGGGGCATATTTTGGCTTCCCAAACAAATCTAACAAACCATTTTTTGTGTCGTAGTCAATGGCAAGATTGAAATTTTTCGCTACATGAGCAACTGAGCGCTCGGCAAGAGCGGTGATAGTTGCGAATGGGTTGACACCGAGAGCACAAGGAATGACTGCAGCATCACAAACGATGAGACCTGAGTATGTCTCATTACCACGACCAGTGAGAAGCTCGCCGAAGTGATTGGTTACTCCATACTGAGCGGTATTGTCTGAACTCATACAAGCACCACCGATAGGATGAACAGTAATTTCTTGCTGACCGAGTGCTGAATAGAATGGATTATTGACGAAAGTTCCACCAACAGCTTCCGTTGCCTCCTTCAGAACATTATTAATTTTTTTGACATGATCGCTTCGACCAACACCAAGGAACTCAAGAAGAGGCTTGTCGTCCTTGAGAGTTAAGATGGCTTGATTAGTGTCGTGACTCATGACAAGGTATGTTTGTGTTCTCTCAATGCTGCCTTTCTTATAGTATGGACCAAGGAAACGACTTCCTGCAGATGAAAGTGTATGCCTCAGCTTCTCAAGGGTTGTCAGATCCGACGGCGCTTCAGCACCTGGGAGCTTCTCAAGCATAAATTGAAAGAGTGGAGCTAGTGCTTTCGGGATTGCCCCCTCTTCAATGACATATCCATCCAGAACGTTTGCATGTCCCTCTCTATTATCAATAATACCTGTGATAGTAGGTCCCACAGGATTGTCTACCGCTGGACAAGCACGACCAATTGAGTTGACGTCGTCGTTTGTGTTGTAGCCAAAAGCTAACATATCGCCATTTCCGCTCATGCCCTTGCCAACTCTGTCGCTCATATTCATTCCTAGGCTTCTGCTTCGAAGAAGGATTTCTGTTGATCCGATCGAGCCGGCACCAAGAAAAACGCACTTTTTTGCATGCACCCACATGAGATCTTCGTAAATGTTGGTTTTGAAAGACCCGCGATTGCTACCATGCCATGCAAAGAATACGAGATACCCCTCTTCCTTGGGATCTGGATGCTTTTGAACATATCTTACTTCACATTCACAAAACATTTCTGCCCCCCAATTCCATGCATCTGAGAGATAGTTTACCAGGGTACTGCTTTTGCTCCCATCATTGACACCGGTGCAGTCCATACCCGTTAAAGCGGACGGATACATTTCGACTCCAGTACTATTTGGCCCTCCTAAGAACCTAGTCGTTTGTGGTGGGCGATAGAATTTCTCATGCATACCAAGAATCCTCGCCTGCTTCTCCAGCAATGTTAGCTTGGGAAGCTTAGGCCAGTCCTCGGGATATCTTTGAGGTTCCAAAACAGATGCTGCTAGTTTATAATACTGTTTTAGGCTTTCTTCCTTCTGCAACTCTTTTGGCCAACAATCCATAGCCAGAGTATCTTTGTCGGCCTCGAGGAATATATTGGCGTTCAAGAGACTTGTCCCGCCTAAGCCATTTGCTACGAAAGCATTTTGACCTCTTCCAAATATGAGATGATAAAGGCCTGTAGGATCCCCTTCTTCCACCATTGCTCCAGGTAAAAATCCAGGAGCGAAATTCCCCGACACGTGAAGCTCATCCACCGCATCCAGCGTACCGCTGGGGTATTCTCCTGGCCACTTCTCCTTCCCCCTCTCTAAAAGACATACAGATTGTCCAGCTCTTGCCATACGACTGGCAGCAACTGATCCTCCATATCCAGACCCAATTACTACCGTGTCATAAACATTTCTCAGGACCTCTACCGGTTTTGATATCCTGGGAAAGTCTCTGCTGTTCAAATCATCCGTATATGTTCGGATCTTGGCATGTTGCCTGGCTTGACCTCCTGATGCTGTTGTATGAGCACCAAATGATTCAATGCGGTGTGATTTATGAATATGTCGGTGCTCATCATCAGTTGAATTGTCCCCATTCTGCTGTCTCCAGCCATTGATATTTTTGAGGCTATCAAATGACTCCCCTAATCCACTGTCTCTATTATAACCCTCATTCTCACCGTTCCTTGAGTTGTTACCATTACTATCACTTGATTTATGCCCATTTCCATTAGCGTTGCTCCCATTCCGCCGTTGTTTATTGCCATTCGTAATACTTGACACATTCAAGGGTTCAGATGTCGCCATGATTGAATGTGTACCAGCGTCGGTGCGCCAGAGGAAATTCGTAACACTTCGAGTCTTAATCGAATGATTGAATCGATGGTGATACCGAATATGGAAACCCGAGAATCGACACACTCACGTAGCAGGGGTAAGTGCAATTAACCAAGATCTTCAATACAAATAGCGCTAAGTTACAAGATATTTCGCGGGTAACAGAATATTATGCAGAATTTTGGGAAGTAAGGTTTGAAACAAGGGAGGACAATACTATGAATGGAATGAACAGTATTTAAGAAAAGAATGTGAGCGATGCGAAGAAACGACTTCGTTAGCATATTAGGGGGTTCCAAGGCTGAGTAACATCAAGCTGAAAGGAATGTAAATTGGGATAATTCCAGCCACCAGGTCCCATGTCTCGTCTGGGCCGAGTACCAACAATTCTGGGCGTACATGATGATGATAGTGTATGGACGACAAGCATCTATCAGGCTGCATTTTGAGGAAGTACTCTTAAATTGACCAATAAGCATGCGAGATATGATAATTGGATGTAGGATATCTTTCAACTTATGACCCCATACCAAGAACTAATTCCAGATAGCATTGAACTATTGGCTGAAGTGTGGGGGCTACTTGAACTTGATGATGAAATTATGAAAGTGTTCAATCAGCTGCGGACATAAGCAAAAAATCAGTAACAGTAAGACGACGTGAATATCCAGATTAGCTGATGGATGCGGGACAGGTAGTGAGTAAGAAAATCAGCCCTAAATTCTGCCATCGCTCTCGGACATGCTATAGTCGCAATTGGGAAGTGTGTTCGAGGATCATTACGAAACACCCAATATTTTTTTCCCTTTCTTTTACCCCATCCATGCGAGAGGCATGAAATAATTCTGCCAGTGATGTGCGATCGCCGTACGCTATCATCTCGGGAGAGATTGAGCGAGTGAGTGGCTTGCAACCTGCAGCTAAAGATTTGACGAACCTCATTGTCGCTACATCAGGAACTTTGGCGTCTTTTTGGGTGTAATTGTGGCATTTCGGGGATGATGAACGCCGCTGGTGCACGTCAACGGCGGCACATTTCCATCCCACATACATAGGTAGGGTAGGGTAGGGTAGGGTAGGGTAGGTAGGTATGGATGGTATGATCAATTGTGAGCAAAATCCGACACCGATAGATTTTGATGCCCATCAATCATATCAAGCGTTCAAGTGTTCAAGTGTTGACCGTTTCTGTGTACGAATAAGTCATGATAATATTCATCATAGTGGAGAGTCAGCTTACGTGAAATTTAAGTTTTGCTTTGCCTCAATACTGTAATAGTCGTGGGACAATTCTTGGAAGATAAGATTCTTGTCAATCCATTGTCCAAAGTTCAAAGTTCAAAGTTCAAACCCATGGTAAACAAATTAGGTAGCGGAAGATTCTATCCGTTTTTGATCATTTCTCCGTTTGTGGCGGAACATAGCCCTACCCGCCCAAATGATTCCCAGGAAACTATTGTCTCTACACAGTCAGCACCTAGAGTTCAAGCCGGTAAGAAATTGACGAGTCATTCTTCGCCATCGTTGTTCGTGTTTTGGTGGATGACAAAAGAAGCAGCAGCAGCAGCAGCAGTAAGGGAGTATCTATTTCGGTCTTTCAAATCATGTGATTCGAACCAGGTCATCATATCGTTTGTCAACACGGGTAAGATGACTCGATCCCGTCCCCGTCCCCTTCCCCTTCCCCTTCCCTTCCCTTCCCTTCCCTTCCCTTCCCTTCCCTTCCCTTCCCCTTTCCCTTTTTCTTCTCCCTTACACCACTTTCGGTTTTCAGCGCCGGTTGAGTGCATTCCACCCTGACATGTTGATACGTTGAAACTCAATGAGGACACCGCATCGGAGATCCGGGGGAGAGCGCCTGTAAGAATCCATTCCGGGAAGCCTACAAGCCATAAACGTGGTTTACTGGTGGGGAATCCTTCAGCTTGGCACTGAAGCGACTTGGTGTGGATACGAGATATTGTCTGCTTGGAAAAGGTACCAACCATACTGTACAGTGGGTGATGTGGTAGATTCGCATTTTCTTTGGTGTATATCAACATGGGCCATCAAATGGCTTGCCCGTTTCTCCTGTCTGCGCCTTCTTTATCTTTGACCACACTCTATTGTCGAGTCCCTAGTTTAACTTCATGCGCCTGCCATCCCACCCACTTGCATCATTTTTATATGGGCCTGTAAAAGCGAGGCTTAGGTATAACCTTATTTGGTAATGTGATATCTTCGCCGGCCACATTTTCCATTTCCAATCCATTTCCAATCCCTTTTCACATCACAAGAGGAAGGTGATACGCTTCAAGTGAAGTTGTGAAGCGGCGTAGACTCGCCTTTTCAGTGGTATTAAGGCAGAATCTATCCTTGAGCTCTAATATCTTATGCTCATTCATTCATGGATTGATAATCACCCGTCACCCCGCTTCGATGATATCACTATCCCAATTCAATTTGGGTATGAATCACGAAGGGTGATGCCAAAAGGCATAACGTCAATCGCTACCAAGGTGTACCGCAGCATCGGCGGGTGCAATCTTGTCACTTCAAAGTCAGAAGTAAATTCCATCTTCCACACATTTTAAGGCATTAGATGCATTTCCCGGTTCTCGCTACTTGAATCCTCTTCAAAGATTCGCTTACATACGAACGAAGAGCCTTGTCACGAACCGAGCCGTCGGTACAAAAGATTAGATGATGTTGATTTCCAACTGTTTGTATTGTTATTATTATTCTTATCGCAACCACACTTCGGGAGGGTAAATTATTTTCTTCAGCAAATGAACAAAAAACATCATCAAGAGTGTTGAGATTGTGCGAGCAATCATACGATTCAACATTTGGACCAAGGCCAACGCATTAGATGAACACATTGCGCCGCCGGCAGAATCCCCTAATTACGCAATTTACAGCAATTAACCACAATATCCAACAAGAGAGAAGGAACAAGTTTAGCAATACAGGACACCCATGAGGAAAATAAGGCCTGTCTAAGAGGAACCATATTATTCCAGCAATTCCGGAAGAATCTGCCCACAAATGACAATCTCTATCTATAAATTTGAAATCGATAGCAACGAACCCCGGCCCCTTCCTGGAGTGATGTTGTGCAGAAGGTGCATATCTGCAAGCACGAAGACTATTCTGTACTCTAGCTTCAGATGTTCTTGATAGTTAAACGAAAGAATTACAAAACCAATGAAGGAGCAGCAAGATTGAAGTAGAGTGATACACAAGTCAATAAGGCAGTCTGTATGTCTAATATGCAGCAAGACTATTTTAGGCGGTATGGATGAAACGTATACCAATGAAGTAAAATAGTGTCACTAGAAAAAATCGTCGCATCACTCCCCTTCATCATTATCCAATCCCATTTGAATATTTGAGCCTTTCATATCCTGCCGAGTTTCGAATAATGAGGGTGTCTATTCTCCACTCCCCCTCTAGAGACAGGATGAAGTTATTTTCGAAAGTCTACCTTCAAGGAAGTGACTGCCGGATAGCTCACCTATCCCCTCCTACAAACCGACTTTTCCCATCTCCCTCTCTCTCTGCCTCAACTTCTCCCTCACTCCGCTAAAATTTCTCTCCATTGCCCTTTCCGTCAATTCTCTCCCTGTCATTTCCCCCTCTTTGCCCCTGATAACCACATCCTCACACGGATTATTAAAAAAACGCCAAACTATACCTATCACCCCAAGCCTCTTCACCATATCCATCATCATCACCATCACCATCACCCTCATCCTCATCTCCTTCTGTACCACTCTTCCGAGCTCTCGGCGTAACAACCCTATGAAACGTGCTCCTAAATCTGTCGCCACTCCACCACATCAAGCAATCCCCAATATTACACACCACCTCCCCCTCCCCCGGCTGAATCTTCGTCCACTCATCACCCCACCCAAAATCACCCGAAACTTCCCTCCCGGGACAAATTTCCAACCCGGCCTGGCCCAGATTCTGGAAAAGCAGCGTCAAAAACGACCAATCCACATGGGGACCCGCTCTAACCCAGTCTCTATTCGCCAGCTCCCGATCCACCTTGAAATAATGAAGGAGTCTCAACACCGTCTGGCTCTCCACCCTCGAAATATCATGCGCGTTGACAAATATGCCTTCTTCGACACCTAACCCCCTCTCAAAGCACACCATGAGTTTCTCGCTGAGTTCTTGACAGGCAGTCATAAAGCCCATCACTTCTTCTCTAAACCCTGGCAGTACTTCTTCACCGAGCCAATAATCCGACATCGACGGGTGGAATTGTAATTGATACGATTCTTTTTGATCGGCGACGCCGGTGGAAGGACGCACTTGGGAGTTTTGTTCCCCAGCCGATGTTGTGGACGGGGGTGAAGGGAACGGTAGATTTTGTAGAGATGGGGAGGGAGGAAGAAATCTCTTGGACATTTCGAACCTGGCCCTTGTCGTCGTCAGATTGACGGAGAGACGTGGAAAGGGGGATGGGAATGGATGGGAGGATACGTACATTTGGGAAATGGTCGATAGCTCAATACCATGGTTGATCAAAACGAAAAAACCCATCAGTCTCCGCTGCGTGAACGAGCCTAGTGTGTGTCAAATTAGAATCCATACACTCTACCACTCATACTCATTTCTGATCCCCAAGCACCAATGCTCCTTCAAAAATACTCACTGTTCAGTAATCTCCCCAATTCTCTCCTCAAAACCATGCAACGAGATCTTCGGGGATAGATCTATCCGCATATCTCGTTTTCCTTTTCCTCATCTTTGCTTCCATGGCTATGCCTATCTTCAACTAAAATCTTCTTTGCTTGTTTTCCTTTCATATCTTTTTTGTCCGACCTGGTGGACCGTCGATTTTAAAGACAAATTCTTATCTTCCCTCTTTAATTGCCGTACACCCATATCCCTACTTTCCCCGCAAACGGATGTGAGACCCCAGAGCGACCGCTCAGGTGACGTTACAGATGGCGGTAGATAAATGCTTGAGACATCTGTGACACCTAACCTGTGAGTGTCTAATCTGTGAGTGTGTGTTCGGGAATATGCATTTTGAGACGTATATTTATATATTCAGCCATAAAACTCTCATGGTAAGGTCAATATGTGAGATGCTGAGGAATGAGATACTTATCTCAACAATGTCACCAGCATAGCTAGATTCAAAGTATCTTGTAATTATCTTCTCAATTAGGACAGGGGGTTTAGCTAAGTAGTATATTTCACAGGCACTGAGCTTAATGGAACGGCAATCTGTTCTTGAAGGATAATTTGTATATGCTAGAGTTGGTTTTGATACAGCACTATGTTCCGACTGTGGAATGGCTATCCACTTTTGTTGTGGTATTGTACAAATGTTTTTCTTTATCACCCGCCCAAGCTAAAACACACCAATTCAACACCGAGACTGACCTTGACCAAGAACCAGGACACCGTCTCCTATTCCTTCCCTACATCTCCTTCATATGTGCAACTAAGATAGTTTGTAGACTTATTCCGACACAACCTTAGTCTTAATCTTCGAGGAGCCGCTCTTGACACGTCTGGCAGCTGGACGGTTGATGTGGTGTTCAGGGATCCAGCTCTCATCATAAGCTTGTTGGGCCAAAGATTGGGTTGTAACAGCTGGTCCATCAGCACCAATGACAGAGACTTGATCCTTGACATCGACAGCCTTCTTGGTGCCTGCAGATGAACGCTTGGCGCGCTCGCCACCTTTACCACCTTTGCGAGTTTGAGGGAAGAGAGTTTCGATCCAGGTCTTGTAGACGAAGTAGAGGGTTCCGGCAAATACGGCGAGGAGGAAGATATACAAAAAGATGCTGTACCATGTCAGTTTGAATCAATCGCCACAAATGATCTGCGGAAAGAACACTCACATTTGAGGATCGAAGATGCTGGTAGCGGCCTCGACAACAGTAACAGTCTCATTAAAAGCTTGTATTTGGTAAATGGCGCTGTTTTTGCTAGCCACGACTGCAATCAGGTTCAATCTTAAGTCCTGAGGATTCAGATCGGTGGTAAAGCTATATGTCAGAATCTGCTCTTCACCGGGTTGTATCTCGACATCATATCGTGTGGACGTCAAGTTGCGCACAATAGCAGCACTTGGATGACTTCCCTCTGGAAGTGTCTGAAGAGTGGACAATGCGCCTCCAACAACAGCTAATTGCACAGACTCGGGTTCGTCGTTCTTGAATGAAAGGATAGCTTGAGTAGCATGGCCGTTGACGAGCTTCACACCAAAGATTTCAGATTGGGGGAAAGAAGCAGAAACCGAGACGGCGAGATTGGCTGGGGGAATGTCGAAACCCTCTGCTGCAGCTTCTTCACGTTGACTTTCAAACTATAGATGGATATAAAATTAGCAACCTGAAGCTCCCGATAGCTTACATAGCTCATGACAGCTGTCAACAACTAGGAATCCTTGGCTTACGATTTCTGGCGCAGCGAAAACGCTGACAGCACGAAGGGCAAGAAGTGCAAGAGTAGAGTACTTGTAGAATCCCATATTGACAGATCAATTGAATGAATTGATTGAGGGTGAATAATTAATGTTTGTAGGAAAAGGTGGTCGGATGGTGTTATGACGAATTTATGTGACAAGCTTTAGAAATCTGTTCTCGGCAACTAGCGTATAAATTGTTTCCACTATGTACTTTGAGTATCGAAGGATCCCGGCAGTTGCAGCAGATCAGCATATGATGAAGTCATGAAGCGTTCAATGAGGAAAATAGAAAATGGAATTGAAAATGGAAAGTTAGACAATAGCATCGCATTCGTCAACGAAAGATCAAACAGGAGGTAGGCATGGTATGAACACAGCTCGGATTGTTGAAAAGCTTCTTTATGATATTACAACGAACCAAAGCAAGTAGTACCTGAGGTAGGCAAGCAAAGAAGCAAGCAAGCAAAGCAAGCAAGCAAGCAAAGCAAGCAAGCAAGCAAGCAAGCAAGCAAAGAAGCAAGCAAGCAAGCAAGCACGCAAGCATTTTCAAGCAAACTTGTTATGAGATGTCATACAATTTCTACAAGACCAACGCGATATCTCTATTACACAGAACCAACACAGAACCAACACGAGTTTTGATCATTTTTTCATTATTTTGCTTTCTGGGTCAGTAATTACGTGATGCCCAATGCTATCCATACCATGCTTGCTAATACCAGTTTTTCCCGCAGTCATTAAAAACCTTTCGAGGCGAAAAGGCCACAAAAGCGCGCTATCATCAAATGCAGGCCTCTTAGAGGAAGCACCGCCATTCTCTATCATACACAAACTGGAAAGTTCATGGCTCGTTCTGTACGCCATACCTCTAAACCCACATTGTGTTCTGCGTGCTCATTCTCAGGAGCAGCTTGATCATTCAACCTCTTATTGGCAGTGATCTTCAATGTTGATATGTAAAAAAAAAGCGTGTAAATCCATAAGCAGCGAGTCATCGAGCTAAAAAGAAACACGCGGAACTTTTTTTTTAGGTTGATTTTGACAACCTTGAAGGGGCAAATAAGTCTTTTTCCATCGAGTTCAAGCACCGACCATTCCAGGCCCGTAGCTTTGACGCATCGGTCCTTGGAAACCGTGAGATGACGGAGTCTTCCCTTTGTTAGCTTGCACGTTTGATGGATATAGCACACTACCCACCTTCTTGGGACGTTTCCGACCACCGGATCTATCATCACCATCACCAGCTGAGTATTCAGCATCGTCATCGATATAACCCTCACCATAACCTTCATAGCTTGCATCGCCATAAGACCGCTTCTTAACGCTGGTTCTTCTGGGGCGTGGGATATCTGCTGCACCTCTGTTCTGCTTTGGTACACCCATCGTGCTTTGCGACATTGGAACCTTTGCCTTGGCAGGAACAACCTTCAATGGGTCATGGGCAGCTTGATTAGCCATTTCCCCAATGACCGACAAATTGAAGCGTCCTTTTGGAATAGAGCCTTTGGCCATGATTGCAGCTTTGCTAAGATTGGCCCGTAGATCATCCGGGATGCCTTTCTCAATTTCTCTTCCTTTAACATGAGTTTCTTCCCATATTTCTCTGGTCGGGACTAGAGCAGGATTAACCAAAGAATAAAGTGATCCAGGATTTTGTGGATCGCCCTTGACGGCATCAAACGAACCGGCAATACCCAAACTTTTTATGTATCCCTTATACGTTTTTCGAATTGTATTTTTCTTACCGTCCGGAGTGACTCGAGCTACACCGGTAGCTATTTCGTTCAAGCCGAACCGATCGAATAGATTCTGTTGGACACTCATAGACTGAGGCTTATGAACTGTTTGTCATTTCATGTTAATAAAATGTTTTATACGATGGTCAAGATACATGATGTTGTAGCCAATGGAAGCTTAGATCAACTAGAAAGAAGGAATTCTTACGAGTTCTGCAGAGAAGGTATTTTTTACCGACATCCTGATGGAGATCGTTAATACTAGGTCTGCTGTCCTCGACTTGAACTTTCTTCTGGTCTCGACCACCAAGATCTTCAACATCTCGCTTGCGTTTGTTTGAAGAATCTTCCGATTGAGATGCCTCGACGGCAGAATTGATATTTGACATACTGCCGTTGATGCTGTGGGCGGGTGTCGGAAGAGAAGTATTGATTCGGGGAGAAACTATATTTTTCGAGGATATTTCGGTAGAACCTGGAGTATTGAAAGGACTTTGTGGTGTTTGTGGAAGATCAGAAGGCATTTCGCTGAAGAAGGTGAAAATTAAAGTAATCGAAGGTGTAAATAGGTAATAAAAATCGGAAGGTGAGTAAGACAGTCGAAAAACACGATTGTTGCGGCTTGGCCGTACTGGAAAGTTTATTGAAAAGATTGTAAAAAGGGTATCAGGATGCGCCTCAGGAATTATCTCGACGAGTGAATGGTCGAGTATACTGTACAGAGTATCGAGCGACTTATCGAGGATGAAAGAAAGTCTTGTCGCTCGGATTCTCGACGCTCGAAGAGGGACAAGGAAACGAAGGAGATGGTGGATCGAGGACGATGGGTCGCGAAACGCACCTACACCGCCGACGGCAGCGCTGAATCGACCTGTGCTGTTATTTCATGTAGGTTGTTTAAATCTCGTTATCGAAGCGATATTGATTTTGCGTGTGATCAACGTTAGATTCGTTATGGCGTCGACGTTGTTGTATTTTGCTTGGTTGGGCAGATTGTTAATGTGAGGTTGATGGTTTGGTTTGGAAGGCGGCGCTTTGTCAATGGAATTGACCGAAGTGAAGATTTAGCGCCACAGTCACGTGAGATATGAGAAGGGATTGAACCGAGACCGATGGCAATTTAGATGTTTTATCTTCTCAAGGTTGATTTACTCATATATATACCTAGGTATATATATAGATAACATATATGCATGGATACCCGTGGACTTATTATATAGACAGTTCGAGTGGTTATTATGTGGTAGACAGTTGAATACTGCTAATATATAATATATAATATATAATAAATCACTACCTGTTAAAATTCATCGATACAGATACATCCATGGATATCCATTACATCAACAACTAACGAGGAGTCGAATTGAACGAACACCTCTAGCTGGAAATTGGTTTCATCATCCATGGATACAGTAATAAAAGTCAATCACGAAACTCTCCGTCCTGTATGATGATTCTCCAGCCAGCTGGAGGCTTAAACGCATTTTGACTTGCCCAGGTGCCGGGCTGCTTAATAATCAATCCCTGGGCCCCTTCCGTTTTAGCTCAGTTGGGAGCACAGATACGCTAGTCTGTATTAAGACTAGCCGTGATGGAAATTGCCGGGTTTGAAATCTGATAGGAAATACAAGTAATAATTTTTTGATATCGAGAAAATTCCCTGTGAATACTTGTATATCCCAATTTTCATGTTTGAGTAAACGTCAACTTCCCAACAAATCATTGAATAATACGATAACAATAAAATGTCCGAAGGGAGAAAGCGACCATTCAATGATGATGCTGCCATTGAGGTAGTATCTGAGGAATCTCAAGGCCACACGTCAAAAAAACTAAGAAAAGAAACAAATGCATCAGCCCGCCGTTCATTATTTGTTCGTTCTTTACCTGCCACAGCGACAACTTCAGCATTAACAGAACTATTTTCCGACAATTATCCTTTAAAGCATGCCACGGTTGTCCTTGATCCTGTCACCAAACAATCCAAAGGTTATGGATTTGTTACCTTTGCAGATGCGGAAGATGCTCAGAGAGCCCTGGACGAATTCAATGGCCAATCATTCCAAGGCCGTAAAATGAAAATTGAAATCGCTCAACCACGTTCCAGAGATGCGCCCGCGACAGGTGGAGATGATGGGCTGAAAGTGAGGAAGAAGAGTGCAATTGCCACCGAAGCTGCTGCTGTTAAGAAAGCTCGACAGGAAAAATTGGCCGAATCAAAAGCACCCCCAAAACTTATTATTCGAAATCTGCCATGGAGTGTCAAAACTCCCGACGAATTGGCCAAGCTCTTTATGGGCTTCGGAAAAGTTAAATATGCTACACTGCCCAAAGTCAAGGGAAAAGAAGCCGGTTTCGGATTTATCGTTATGCGAGGCAAGAAGAACGCGGAAAAGGCTCTGGCCGCAGTCAATGGACGTGAAATTGATGGCAGACAACTAGCTGTAGATTGGGCTGTCGAGAAGGATGTCTGGGAGAAGAAGAAAAATGAGGACGCGGATATGATTGATACGGAAAAGCCCAAGGACGAACCGGAAAAGACAAATGATAAGGCAGATGATGACGATGTAGATGATGATGTTGCCAATTTCATGAAGAATTTCGGAGATCAACTAGAATCAGAGGATGAGAGTGATCCTTGAAGCAGATGAAGAGAATGAGGAGATGGAAGATGAAGATGAAGATAATGAGGGACAGTGATGATTTTGACGAAGTAGACGAAGATGAGAAAAGTGAAGAGGAGAAGCCGAAAAAGAATTTCATCACCGATAACTCTTCGACACTTTTTATTCGCAATCTTCCCTTTACGACTCTCGATGCAACCCTCAAGGAAACATTTTGAGCAATTTGGCCCTGTTAGATATGCTCGAGTGGTTATGGATAAGGCAACTGATCGCCCAAAAGGCACTGGCTTCGTTTGTTTTTACAATGTCGAGGACGCCGAATCTTGTTTCCGAAATTGCCCCCAAGTACCAGCCTACAGGCGCCAACGCAATCAAGAAGGGAGAAACTCCACAATCAAGCACTCTCTCTTGGAACCTGAAAACGCAGACTCAACTGGTGCTTATACTATTGAAGGACGGCTTCTCCAGATATCCAAGGCAGTTGAGAAGGATCAAGCAGTAAGGCTTACAGAAGAGGGTTCACATTTCCGTGATAACCGCGACAAAGATAAACGAAAGCTTTACCTTCTCCAAGAGGGTACCGTAGCTAAGGGTACCCCTCTCTATGACTCACTTCCAGCTTCCGAAGTCAAGATGCGTGAGGATAGCGCCATGCAAAGAAAAAAGCTCATCCAAGGCAACCCTACTCTACATTTGAGTCTCACACGTCTGGCTATCCGTAACATACCTCGCAACATCGACTCTAAAGCTCTGAAAGCTTTAGCTCGTGAAGCAGTCGTTGGGTTCGCCACGGATGTCAAAGCTGGATTACGTCAACAACTTTCAAAGGAAGAAATAGCTCGAGGTGGAGAGGAGATGCGCGAAGCTGAGAAGCAAAGAAAGCTCAAAGGGAAGGTGTGTCGTCCGACAAGCAAAAGTTGTATTTGAGGGCAGAGAAGGAAAGAAAGTTAGCGAGGAAAGTGGAGCCGGAAAAAGCAGAGGATATGGTTTCGTTGAATACTCGAGTCACAGATGGGCACTCATGGGACTGAGATGGTTGAATGGACACGCACTTAAAAAACTCTCAAGGAAAGACCCAAAGACTGATTGTGGAATTCGCTATCGAAAACGCACAAGTTTGTCTCTAGGCGAAAAGAGCACGAAGAGAAGGCTCGTAACCGCTCCAAAGAAGTCTCCGACAAGATTGCCAAAGGCGAAATGATTAGCTCCAAGAAGTTGGCAGGCAGGGATCAACAAATGAAGTCAATGAGGAAAGGTGGAAAGGGTATCAAGGGTGCCGGAAAAGGAAAGGGATTCGAGAAGGAAAAGAGCTTTGACAAAGTCCCACTCAAGTAAGTTTAATCCCTTTCAATGTACTTTTCCAAGATTCGTTCAAGAGTTCGCCTGTATTTACAAATGAAATAGGGGTAAGCGCAAAGCCGAAGATGATGCGTCGGAACCAAAAGAAAGAAAGAAGCCAAGGAACTCATCTAGCAACGAAGGAGCCGAAGGAGATGATGGCGAAAAGCAAAGAAAGAAGGCACAAATCATTCAAAAGAAGAGAATGATGAGGAGGAATAGAAAGGGTGGTGCTTAGAGTTGAGATAAAATATTGAAGTTATGTGCATAGCATGATACCTGCCTTGATGGCTAAAAATAATTACCCTCTTTTTCTCATTCAAGTCTTGGCGTATCACGGTTTTGAAATCTGATCTTACTATGTAATACTGATCCTACCAAATATATGGAATAAAGTATCCACCTTGAAGCAAAGACAGGCAAACTTTCTCAAGTGTAGTAGTAAGATTGGTATGTCAACGGGCTTCACAAACAGGGGGGTAAAACTTTTAATTTATTTCACAAACAAATTTCACTGCGCAAAAACAGATCAAAATCACTGTATTAGATAATTCATTTCATTTCATTTTATTTCATATCGCATGACAGCAACTCGAATCCATCAAAGTCGCTTGCTTGAAAAAACCATTGCCGTTTCCCATCCCATCCCGTTCAATTAAATAACCCAGCAACCACGACGCTTATGCCTTATTGGCACCAGCAGAACCACTATTCTTCGCTCTCTCACCATAGGACTTGGTAGCATAGTCTCCGTTATACACAATCAAATCCTCTGGTCTGTAATCATGCTTGCCCGACAAGTAGCTCTCGAGAATCGCCTTGGTACCATCGGCATATCTCTTCTGAGCATCCAAGGAGGTAACCCGACATGTGGGGCACCATGGCGTTTCCACCGCCGAATGGGTTCTTGGCGTAGCGGAGAACGTGGTCCTTGGGCGCGGGCTGAGGGAACCAGACGTCTCCTCCGTAGCCGCGAAGGTGGCCGGATGCGAGCGCATCGGCGACATCTTCCTTGACGACGATGGCACCGCGGGCGGTGTTTGACTAACCAGGAACCTGGGGTGGGTTAGCAGATGCGTCATATTTGGGGAGAAGAATAGGCGGGAATTAAGGACTTACCCTTCTTCATCTTGGAGATCAGCTCCTTGTTGAAGAGACCACGGGTCTTCCTCGTGGAGAGGGCAGTTGATGGTAACCACATCACACTGCGCCAGCATCTCCTCCAAATCCGTGACTCGTCTACATCCAATCTCCTTCTCGATCTCCGGCTTGAGCGGCTGGTAATCAAAGTACAACAACTCCTTGCAGTCAAACGGCTTCAATCGTCTCAAGACGCGCTCACCGATTCGACCCACCGCGACGGTACCGACGACCTTGCCCTCGAGATCGAACTCGTTCTTGGCCGCGGCGGCAACATCCACTCGCCAGCTTGGATCTGCTCATGTGCGGGCACGAAGTTGCGGACCAAGACCAAGATCGTCATGACGACATGCTCAGCGACCGAGACAACGTTGGATCCCGTTACCTCGGCCACGGTGATACCACCGTTGGTCTTGTTGGCGGCGTTGAGATCGACGTGGTCGGATCCAATACCGGCTGTGATGGCGATCTTGAGGTTCTTGGCCTTGGCGAGACGCTCGGCTGTGAGGTAGCCTGGGTGGAAACTAGGATGGTTGGAGTGTCAGCTTCTGCGGGTTTGGACAGGGGATGATGGGCAGCGTACGGAGTGGTGATGATGACCTCGGCGTCTACCAGGTGCTTGTCGAATTCGGAGTTCTCGCCCTCCTTGTCGGAGGTGGTGATGAGCTCATGTCCTTGATCCTCGAGCCATTTGCGGATGCCGAGTTCGTTCTCGGTCGTGCCGAGAAGCTCTGGGACCTGATTGTGGTTTTATCAGCAAGACGTTCTTATTGCTGATGTTCAATTGCAGTGGCTGGGAAACAAGCCGCAATCCAAATGAGTAGAGGGGAAAGTGAATATAACGTACCTCTTCGGCGTGCTTCTTTCCGTCGTACAATACAAGAAGTACCTTGACCTTTTCACGTTTATCACCCGTTAGCATTCTGATATTTCCAAATGTGTTGAGCTTCTGCGAGCGGAAAGTAGTTGATCGTGTCGTCCATGTAGGTTTTGGTCTCGCAGGAGCAGAAGCTGTGAAGATTGAACGGGCACAAGGAGACAGTCTTGTTGCCAGACGATGGAGGGAACAAGTGAGTAATACCATTTTGAATTATTGTTCTGTTGATTTGTAGGTGTGGGAGAATTGATTGATTGTAGAATGAGTACACAAAGAGTTTTATCTAGTACATGTTGTGTTAGATGTTGTATTGAAAGTGCGGGGTCAAGCATGAAAAGACTAGAGTATGTGGCTTGGAGGACTAGATCCTGCAGCAGATTCGATATATTGATATTCAAACCAGACGACGTTGTCCGAACTGCTCGATGTTGTGTTTTGGAAGAGTGAAAGCTTACCTTTGTTAGGAATGTGTGAGGAAAGTAGCGGAAGGTGATGAGTATGGACTTAAACAAAACCTTGGGAAGAACTCAGTATATATATATATATATCAGATTCGACGCCAATATACCCCTCACTAATAAGCTCGAAGGTTGACCACTCCGTACATCCATGGATTCGATAGTAATGATTCTTGGTATTTCCACCCTTTCCCCTCTTTTTCAACAATATTGAATCAAACTATCCGCAAATGAAAAGTGGTCGGTCGACTGGGAGGGCTTCATCATTATCTCCACTTACGCATAACAACGGCTAAGGTTAAGGGTTAACTGTCAAGGTAGCTGGGCTGAGCCTGGGTAAGAAAGAAGATTCCTTCCTACTGTACGGATTACGGAGTACTGTATGAGACTCGCATAAGGCAAAGGGATTGATTGCCCATTCGGTCCACCGTCTGGTCCACCATCCACGTCTCCGAATTGGAATGATCTGGGTTGATATTGAAATCGGAATTCGGATTGTCGAAACTAGTCTGAGCGTTTTCTTGTGGAGGTTGAATTCGAAGCTTGGAACTAACGGGAGCTATGATTATGGGGCAATGGTACTTACTGTGCTGTAGAACTTGGCTCAGGTACCATCATAGACCCGCTAGAACTCAATTGCAACTTTCAAGATATACAGAGTACGGAGTACTCAATTGGTTCGATATGCAGCTCAAATGATTGATATTATCTGTGGAGTAGGTTTGCTTTCATCTTACTTAGGTATTTCTGCCAGTTATGATCATTTAGGTTCTTATAGCCTTGTTATCGTATTCCCTTTCTCACATGGTATCGTTTAGCCGTTCTTGCTACTCACTACTTACCTAGGTACTACTTACTACTTACTATTTAGTACTTACTACTTAATACTTAGTACTTACTACCTATTACTTATCACTTACTATTTATTACTTACTATTTATTACTTACTACTTACTACTGTATTACCTACTCACATCATTTCATCTATATACGATCCTTACTTGCTGCGGCCTTGCGGGGTAAAAGCATATTTGTGTTACATCACATTTCCACCGGACATCTTTCGGCATACCCCACACTGCCCTCTCGGTATCTCCTAATGTTTCTCGCTTATACTCTCCGAACTTCCCCTTCGCTCCATAGAACTAACAAGGAACAGATCTCGGTATCTCTACGTCGAGCGGCTGCAATGGCAAAGTATCCGCGGTTGGTAGTCCACTCTGTAATTGTTATTGACGTGTTGTCTCAGGAGAATATGGAAGCATGACCGTCCTTGGGTTGAATCTTTGACTACATGAGGTTACATCTACTTCACGGATCTTCCAGTACAGTGCTCTGTAGATTAGTCTCAGTCCTGGCCGTCCCAGCTTTCAGGTTTCATTGGACAGCTGGTCCGACGATAAATCAGCACTAAAAGGCAAAGACGGCAATTACGGAGATGGACATGTTTGAAATGACTTCAGTTGGCCGTCTTTAACTGGATCATGGCTAGAATGGGAATTCGAGTGGCTGGTTTGGTCGGTCTTGACCTATGTGTGTCGTGAAATTCCAGGACTGATATATTGATACATGACAAATGTATAAAGAGGAGAGATACAAAAGTCGAGAGTGTGCAATAAATATATTTATGAATCGGGATGGATTGTTTATCAGCAACACATCAACCATGCGTAAAAACTTGAGGCAGTGTACTGATCAGGTCTACTCGAGTAAAGAATAAACATCAATTGCTGAAGTCGAAGTCGAAACTTTGGAAAACCATCGATCATGTGACATTGGAATACACGCCCTCGATACTCCTCAGTCATCATTACGGTCTACTGTTCCAGCCGGACTCGAACCTTGAGGACTAGATATCTTTCATTTCACAAACCTCCATGCGTAAATCGAAGATGTACATCAAGAGCAGACACTAGGGCGAGATAGTTGACATACCGAAAATACACGGTAACCAGGAACCAAATAACCAAGGACCACTTTTTCGTATGAATAACCGAGATAAAGGGGCACCAATACATCAAACGTTTGGAGTGAAAGCATGGTTAGGATTTTTTGTCCCTTCCGATGTTGAAAAGCTTCACACCTCATAGGTATCTCATTCCATGCAGCGATCATGGGGATGGAGAATCCTTGCATTCAAGTGAACGTACTCCGATAAACTGGCTATGTTCCCTCATCAATATCAGCTTAGAGCTTTATCAGTCTATTATAAATATACGACTATCCCCATGCTACTCTCCCGTGCAAAAGAAGACAACTTGCGAGTGTGAGTGCGAGTCACACAGTGACGATGAATTGAGAAAAAAAGCAGTCTTTTTTCAATATTTTTCGATAAGTAGTCTTTGAAGTCGAGGTTTTGGGGTCTTGAGGACCTGGAGGTAGGAGGTACAATATATGTTTTAAACAGATTATGGTAGGAAAGAAGTTGAGGGGATTTGTTGTACAGTTGTAGTTAACAATTAATAGGTTATTAAAATTATTCTGAGAAACTGAACTTTGATTCTCGGAGCTTTTTCAACGGAACCGTCAAAACTCGTAAATCAAGCCAAAGAACACAGAGATTGAATGTCAACTCTCGTTTAGACTATCATTACTGCTTGCTTTCCCCCAGTTCTCTCTCTTCACCTCCGTAAATCCAGCATTTGGGGTCTTTCGCACCTTGCGTTTCTTGTTATATAGACTGAGCCGCGCCGTGATTGAAGTTTCCATGATTATTCTTCTTTTTGGCAAGAAAATCCAGGCAATGCGGTGCTTGAAGAACCAACGTACCAGAGTGTGAGTATTCTAGCTCGATGATTCACGTTGATGCCATTTGGAATATTACCACTAACCTCCAACACAAGTGGATGCAATGTATGTCTGCTCCAAGCATCAGCAGAACACTAAAATGGCCTCCGGGAGGAGAAGAGTATTTCTTTGCAGCACTTCCTTCGCTTAGATTCTCGAAAATTCCAGAAACATGGCGCCAAGTTTTGAAATCTATTCTTCAACCGATGCCCATTCCTTGTTGTAGAGCCTCGGTAGTCTTTTGAAAGGGCCACTTATAGTGACACTGCCACTCTTCACAACACTAAAAGAATCTCGCACATTCACGAGATCAATCTGTACGTTCTCAAATATCGACAAAACACGGAGTGCATCGTTAGAAATCAGATGACTTTCACAACCTCATAGCCAACACTGGCCCAACTTCAGGATGGAAACGTCCCGTGGGGAGTGAAATATCGTCTGCAGAACACTGGTGAACGAGCGTTGTACCTTCAACATGCCACAGAAGCCCCCCGACGAGTTCCTCTTTCTACATCTCAGCCACGTATGTAGCTTTCTGAATCATGTCGCTATATGTTCTAGCCAGGCCTGCAATAGCCACCAGACAATCCCTCATCTTTTGAAATCTCCTCCTAGTACACTCTTCCACTAGATCGTATCACAAACAGAAATGTTTCCGATTGCGACCACATGGTATAATCCAAGTTTATTGATAAAAATCTTCTGAAACTTTTGGACCTCAGAAATGCAGACAATTCACAGGGAAGGCTAGATGCAGATCTAAACATCATATCTTGATCATCAGTGTAGGTCAAGGCTTCAGATCTTCTATCTTCGACACGTTCTATTACGCCCTTTCGAATCGCTGTGCCTTCAGTCTTTCCAGGTGATTTGAAAAGCTGTGTAGTGTAGTGAGCGATGGGGAAGTAGTTCCTCTTGCATTTTCCAACCCCGTTCAGTCCAGGCCAATCATATTCGTCGTCAGCATCATCCCATTCCGGCATCAAGAATACTTTTGCCCTGTTATCAACCGCGAGGTCAGTGGAACATGCAAGAGGAATATAGTCGACGTTTCGTTCCTTCAGGAATCCATTATTTACAGAATTTGAACTGGCAATGGAAAGAGTCATATCCATGCTCCATAGACTTCTATCATCTTGGGAGCCTCTTCGCTCCATTTCTTCCCACCTTGAAGGATGCAAAGTGCATTGATCTAATATACGTAATTTGCAAAGCTCGAGTGGTCAGTACGGTGTTTTGAATAGTAGCATCGAAATTGGTTAACAGGACGCCGTTCTTAAACTCATTCATAATATCTTTGGTAAGTTTAATCAAGCAAAGGATCTTCTACCCAGAAGTAGCTTAACGAAACCCAATCCAACCATTGGAAATCAGGGAAGATGTCTACTAAAAAGAGTATTCTAAATATCATTGCCGGCGTGAATCAGGCGTCTCGGTGGCTTCTGACACTCAACATGAGACCTGCAAGAGAATTGGCTCTTGATACGGTTGTATCTTTTGAAAGCAGGCACTTTCTTCATTATGTTCAAAATAGGCGGCGAACTATCCTCTTTTTTTTTTTTTTTTTTTTTTTTATATTCTCGGAACACCATCATGGCTACAGAGAAGATGAGTTTTTCAAGAGGTAATACTCGCCGTCAAGCTGATCCATCTGCAGATCGAAACCTCATAGTTTCACCAATCCTTCCTCGGTATCCGTATCATAGCATACATGAATATGTACAGGATACACGAAATACAAATTCGCAACCCTCGTGCAGCGTCATTGTTGCCACTAGTACTCGTCGGATTCCGTATCTTGGTCCGTATAGTGGTACGTATGAACTATTCTGAATATGTAGCCGCATATGGTATCAGATTATATAATTCCAGCATTATTAACTTCTATCATATCCACTAAAGTAATCTTACGTATCAACTGATGATAATACATACAGATGGAAGTGGTAATTAGAGGTCCAATATCAGCCACCGTTTTACTGGCATATACTAATCCCAACACTGTGCAGAATTACATCTTGAGTGGTAGCCCTCTGAAAAGCTTGAAATATAACTTCGCAAATACAAGTTAGACGATGAATTCAAGCTATAAGACAAATTGGGCCAAGTCAAGTCTGGACTTAATAATAATACCGAAACTTCTTTGTAAAACACATTTAAGGAAGCCAGTATCATATAACAAGGTAACATTAACTAATGAAGGTTACATGGTTTATGACAGAAGCTATATATATCCGCTATAATTATGGATTGCTCAAAACCTCTTGCTATATCATATCGCGCACCTTGTTGATTATATGCTTGCTACAATCGAGCCTTCCAAGCTCACTGAACCTCATTCTATATGCGGCAATGATAGCCAAAGGCACATAAGACATGTCACTAACCCCCTTATACTTGTCCTCTTGGGACTCCAGTGTACGGAAGTTGTTTTCCTTGATACACATGTCCAATCTCTGTCTGCCAAGGCCAAAGCTGGCGGTGCGCATCATGAGGTATTCATCCCATTCGGGGCTCCAGTTCCACTGTGGCTGCATCAAGCTTTCGGTGTAATTTTTAGGAGCTCCCTGAACGTCGAACACACGGATGAAGGGCTCGATTTCGCAATGTTGACGCGCGTCATCGATTCCTTGAATAAGCATCTCCCATTCGGGAATCCAAAGATGAGGACCGCGTTGCTCGATAGTACCGTTGAGTCTCTCTGTTTGATTGACATTCTCGAAGGCTGGAAGGAATGCATTGTCACGCTTGCGACCGACAGCTGCCCATTTCGTGCGCTTGTCGGGTCCATCCAACTCCATCATACGCCACACCGCGTTTTCCAAATCGACATCGATAGCAAGATGGGCTGTATTGGCACTGTTGCCCGAAAATCGATGATAGTATTGATACTTTGCGGTGATAACGGCTTGTGGTGCAAATACAGGCGCGAGGAAGAATGTTTGGCCATGTACCGACTGATCAAGACTCCGGATATCGTATTGTGATTCCGGGAAAAGAGTACCCATGCTGACCCGAGTATCGAAATATTCGCAAGAGTCCTTCATTTGGTTATTCCATTGAATTTTTGGCCCTGCGATAATTCTAGTGATGAATAATGTCAGCTATATGTTTCACGAAGTCCAATATTGGCTACATACCCAATGATTGGCGAAACAAAGATTCCCAGAAAGACAAGTACTGTCGAAATGTTGCATAAAAGCAACATCCAATGTTGGGATCTACTGTATCTCTCTGCCCTACCCAAGATTACCTCTTGAGAAAACTTCATAACCTTCATCGCATAATAGAAAAATAATGCTCCACATAGCATGGCGTAAAAAACTCCAGCCACTCCCAAAAGATAGCTTAATGGTTGCCCATACCATTCTTTAAACTTCGGAAACAAGTATGGCTGTGTATGCCACTTGATGTGAAAGAAGATATATGTGATTATGCCCGCAGATATCACTGAAAATAGTAAAATATCGCGCAATATGGTAGCAAAATTTAACTTCGCGTTTCTAAGTCTACCCCAAACGGTATTCAAGTTGGGAGGTATTGGCACAGGATCATTTCTGCAGGTCCCACAAGCAAACTCGCATGGCCCCGGATGACAGGACTTTCTGCAGTTTGACTTGTTCCCATGAGCACACCTTGATTCATTGTCGCAGATTCCATCGATACAAGAGTTTGGAGTGATAGGGTGGTCATGTAGAGGAGTCCCTTTTGAGCACCAGCATTTTCCTTGGGGCCTTAAAGTTTTCATCATGGAGCATTGAGGGCATCTCCAGATAAAAGACACCCCACTAGTGTTCGAAGTGGACCATGTAGTTGCACAGCTAAAGTGAGCAACAGTATAGCAAGTCTTACAATGCCATAATAAATGGCCTTCCCCAAAGCTTAAGGCTTCCATACATATGCAGCAAGGTTTACTAGAAAGGTCGTTAGCATGAGCTGAACAGATACAGATACCTTTTACCTCAAAGAGACAATATTATACTTACTTTCCATTTCGAATATCCTCAATGATACGTGCTTGTAGGGTGGGGGCAGTGGATTGAGGAAATCCATTTCGTCTCTGAGTTTCAGATGATAGGCGCAAAGTGGTCATATCTTGTAGAGGCAATGCGTGACGATCATCAAACGGATTATCTCTACTATTGTTGCTGGAACTTTGTGACAAATCGGAAGTTTCCGGAGGCATGATGAAGTATTTGTGGTGAAAATTAAGAATGGATCAGGATGGTGATAAAAACCAGTTAAATAACCAGGACGGGGGGTACTTATACTCATTATGATGATTGAGAGAACGAGTTATGTGTCCTCTGGCCAACTTTTGTTCCCTCGATAGTTGAGAAGCTACTTCAAGCTCACTTGGCCAATCCAAACTATATCTTGACTCGTGAATTGGTCAGGCGAGGCTAATATAACCAAATACGGAATCATAAGCGTGGAAAAATGCCATTTTCAATCACACTGCGAATGAACCAAGAAAGAGATGCTTGCTAGGGAATGAGGCTCTACATTAGTAAGAGGTCAAAATTTTATACTTTGACAGATAAACTGGATTATATCATACCATATATTTTCATTAGCATTTGTCGCCTTGTACCACCATACGTTAGCCAACGGCCTAAAGTTCAACGGCCTCTACTAAAAAGCCTTAGTTCCATGACAGTTGATTATAGTACGACACTAAATACATATGATGACGTCTGGTCTGACCTGCGAATCATTTCTGGAATATTGTTTGGTGTGCAAACCGAGAGCCATGCATTGTGATATACATGATTTGAATGCACGTGAATAAGAACTTTTGTGGTTCAACTGTAGATACCAACGTCTCAAATTCGCAGTTGAAATGATATATGAAGAAAGCGGCGAGGAAGGTAGAGTGTGGGATTTCAATTCCAATGATAGGAATATCTGATAACTCACTAGAGTAAACTAATTGGTGTAGAGTCAAGAAGTTTATTAACAGTTATGAGGTGAACGATTGGGCGAAGTGCACGAACTTCCTTGATCGTACTTGTCATATTAAAGCCCAAAGTTGGTCTATACAAAGTTGAGTGCTGGGCTAGTCATGATTGAACCACGCTTAAAGCCAATGCATCTAGATCGCCAATGAAGCTATTGTTCGTGACTTGCTTAAGATATTCTTGATTGGCAGGAGGTAAAGTTGGTCATCATGGGCTTTTCGAATGCCATGGCCAATCTGAAGATCTAGACTTGATGGCCTTGCCAGCGAGAATAGATTCTAGAATATCTTCACCTGACCTGTTACCTTAATTCTTCATGTGTTCTATTATCGTATGCATACGGTCTATTTCACATACACGTTTTCAAATGCGCAGAGTTGAATTTGTTAGTCGGAGAAGTTCAGTCGATGAAAAAAGCCCATGAATGAGAAATCTTATAATTAGTTCTAATTCGCGTTGATGCTCGGATTAGAGGAATGAAAACGGTATGATTCAGCGTAGCGATTTAGCAACGGAACAAGATCTGCCCTCTACAGCCAAAAAATTGTAGATACAGACGAAAATAAAATATAGCACTGAAAACTACTAGGTAGTATAAACTATCATGAAAGATCAAAAAATATATTTTGACGGATTGGAATTCAAGTGCGATAATCGCAATTGATTGTCTGTTTTGAGTTGAAACATTGAAAATATCTCATTTGGACTGAAACGTAAATTTGATGTAGAAGGTTCCACGGGCCAACTGAACACACTGGCCAAGTGAACAATCTAACCTAATTAGGATCACCGCTTTCCAATCGTAAATCTTTATTTCCATTATGATTCTATTACTATATTTGATATTAATTTGAATATGAATAATTATATCTATTAAAGAATTTCATATTAAATCTTTATATATCAATTAATAAATCTTATTAGTTTTTATAAGCATACCTATTTAAATTATATTAATAATATTAATTTAGAACTAATAATTCTTTCTTTTTAATATATGTATTTTTTTTAGTTTATTTAACGCTAATAAAAATTGTTTCAAAAAAATTATTATAATGTATAAATTTTTTAATACTTATAAATAAAAAGATAATTAACCTTGGAAATTTGGAGGTGTCTGAATATTGATTTCCTTTCGCTTACATATCGTATCTTAAAGGGGTCCGTCCACCTTAATGGCAAGTCCGAGATTATCCGACTGGTATATTCATTACTTGAATCATGTATTTTTTGCCTTCGATGACTGTGAATATCTTCATGAGATTGATTCAGAATTACTAAAAGAGAAATTTGTGAATGCTTGGGTCTTGTTTAAAGGCATTTATGTTGGCGCAAAGAATGACATGATATCTGAATCGCTAGAGAGCAAAATAGTGATTGTAACATTTACTTGAATCTTTCAGGTAGGGAAGCCTTGAGCGATATTTTATCGAGTTATAAAATAGGCCGTCTAAATCATAATAGTTGGATTCAGAAAATCAAAAACTCAGCAACATCAACCAACCAGCAAGATAATCTTACACATCTTACTAACAACTTACCCAAATCTGCCATACTAATACCATATATCGACACTCCCCATTTCATATCACTTCATCAACATAAGGATGTTGAACCCACAAGGTCTCTGTATCATGACCGATTCGATGGCTTACCCAGATCCAAGAATTCAATCAACAATAGCATACCCATATAGTCCCACTACTATCGACCATACTCAGTGTTCTGCTTCTCCCACCACTATCCCCAGAGGAGAATGTTATTCGCCTGGAGTTTCACACCAGTCAGTTCCTAAAGTTTGACACCAGCATCAAGGAACCTAGTGATCATTATACACCCGACTGGGGACTTCATATCCCCAGCACTAGTCGGAGTAGCACCCAATCCAGAGCGCGACTTTCGAATAATATTTCACAAAGCTGCAATTGTTTCCCCAGCTATAGCTTATTACGTCAGTCCATGGGTTCTCCTCACACTTATTCCTTCTTTCTGCCAGTAGATAATCATAGAGGTAGTGAAGACCACTATCAAACCAACTCAGTGACCACTGATCCTTTTCAATATCAATTTAGCGAATCAGATGGAGGGTTTGACACGGCTTCACTCTCTCTAGACTCGCAATGCACTCCTTTACCGCAACCAGAACTATGTCCTTCCATCAGTGGGCCTATCACGAGCCCTCAAAGTCTGACTTCAAAGAGCCAGTATTTGATTGGCAGCGCCTTAGAACCGGAAAAGAGTGATGAAGTCTTCCCAAGAGTTCTCAACGATATGTACGATCGAGTCGAGCACGCTTTCAGAGTCCTGAGCATCTGTCTTCGTGATTTCGCCACTGTACACCCCGAGAGCTATTCCGCAGAGGTAGATGCATATCTTTCATTGCTTAACGAATACAGCTACCAGCTATTCCTGCGTGGATACCGCCCAAAGACATTTACGAAGCGCGACCATGAATATCTCGTCCCGTTATACTCTTCTATATATAGTCGTCACCATAGAATGGATATTGGCGAGAGTGGCTTTATTCGTCGTTTTGTTCGTCATGCTATAAAGAGGTTGCGAAGCGATATTCGGAGTATTGAAGTTCATGAGCTTCAAGATGCTGAAAAGGCTAAGAAACATGGGTACAGTGATGATTATGACTTCGATCCAACTGAAAACCGTATCATTGTTGACAGGGAGCTTGTCGATCTCGAGAAAAAATTCAGAAGTGCCATTGGTCCCTTTTGGGAAACGGACAGTGTGCTTTACTGGCAAAGCTTGCCAACTCAAGAGGCAAGGTTCTCGGTCAAATCAAAGTCTGTAATAGACGTGATTAATGGCGAAGTAGGTTATCTGCCTTTTATAAAGATGCTGAGATGCTGTGTGCTAGGTGTTGAAGCGATGTTCAAAAACGTCAAGTCAATGGTACGTCTTGGAGCGCGCGACGAGGTAGCTAAGAAGCAGATTATTACCACTCATATGGAGGATTTGAAATCCTCAATATTTCGATTCCTATGCAGTATCTTTCCAGAAAATCTATCTAACGACTTGGTGAATTATTGGATCGAGGGCAAACAGAAGCATCCAACGCGCCCAATTTTCCTACAGGATCTCATTCCAGCCCTGAGAACGAGAAAACATATGATCATGAAGGATATCCGAGAAATCGCAACAGAAAATCTCGAAAAAATAGATCAACGATGGAACAATCCAGATACAATATTAACGTACCGGATCAAACGGAGGCAGGCAATTGAAGATTGCGCTGCTATTGAGCGAGAGCTTGAAGACTTCGAGAAACGGCTATTATGTGTTGATAGGGAGTGGAATAGTCAACGTCTTCTGTCATTTTTAGAGTCTGGAGTTGAAGTTTCTGATCAATGGAGCCTCAAAGATTTGACGGAGAATGACGCGGATGCACTAAGAGAGTCGTTGCCAGATATGAAATCTCTTGGTCAAGAAATTCTCTCGTCACTAAGGGAGATAGTTCCAGAATTGCAATCGGTAAATCAGGCTGCTTTACTGTCATCAATTCTTAGATGTATGGCTATTCATCATCACAAAGGTCAGGACTCCTCGAGTGGTGTAGCCTCTACAGATACTCCAAGCGTCTCACAGACCTTTCCAAATGATGTTAGGTCTATATCTTCACGTTACAATGCGAAAGAACGCATCTGGCGAGTAACATGTACAGATGAGGTAGAGGAAACTGGCACTCCGCACCCAGCAACAACTGAATCTGTATCCCAAAGTTCTGCCTTTCAATCCGAGCAATTCGACAACATCAACACCCCGAATTCTACTCCCAGCCCCGCATCCCAATACTCAACCCGCAGCGACTCTCCAACTCTCGGGCACAAGCTTTCGTACCGACAAATCGTTGGTATTAATCCCACCATAGCCGGCCCCAGCTCCAGCAGTGCCAACACTATGGGTAGAGAACCTAAAGATATAAAGAATCCTGAGCTACTACATGCAGGAGCCCATCTAGCCCGCACATGGGAAGATATCCAAAGAAACCAGCAGCTCAAGGCTCTGAGTATATACCCCAAAGATAATCTTACATCAACATCAAGAAGTCGAATGGAAGACTGGGGAGGAAAAGGGGACATTCTCTAATGGAACATGAGGTTATCCGCCAGCGGCTGAATATCAAGGGACGGCAGGGACAACATTTTTTGAAAAATGATATACCGGAGCGTGATTCAAATCTTGATGGGTTCTCACAGTTATATGTACCTCACAGCGCTCAGAATACCTCTCTAGTTGATGGGGGAGAGACTTGTGGGGGTGATCGTGACGGTAAACACAAGGGCAAGGGCAAGAAAAAAGGCAGTTGAGTTGTATGCTGAGAGTGAAGTCAATGACAATGGTCACATCTCGGACGATGAGCACTTTTTCGTTGTCTAGATTCAAGGACCTTGAATTTTTCGTGGAATTTGGCATGGTTATGGAGCTATTTACGGAATTCACTGAGGTCCAAGATCAGTCATCAGGACGGCGGGATATAAACCTGGATAGATAGTTCAAGACTCAAGATATCTTCACACCATCAATTTTGCCCTATGGATCCCAGATAAATGAATAAGAAGCCTTGAAATGAAATCGCAATTAAGAAGTTCAAGCCAAGGACAGATATCTGCCTGGAATTGATGTTTTGATACCCCCGGGGATCTCTCTCGAATTTGATAATAAGTCATAATTCCTTTAGGCTGAGTTGATCAATCTTCCATATTCTAATTTGCCTTGAAGATCCAAACAAAATTATATCTTTGCAAGTCATGAATTGTCAATCTTTGATTGCTGAAGGGTTCTTTGTGTGAATGTTCATGATTTTATAGGGTTGTACCTGTACAGTTACAAGATATTTCATGGACGGTCATACGCCCACGTTCAGCCCATGCAATGAATAAAATCCCAACCAAGATTTTGAAAAACAACCAAACCAAAGACCATGATATATGGGAAAAGTTAAGCAATCTTCTTAATGAAGCCACTTCCCTTCAGAAAATAGCAGAGGTGGAAATACATGTGCCAACAGCGGAAACAAGGGTCTCAGCATCAGCTCAGCTCAATCATTGCGAGGAACGGATTTCTGCCCATGGTACTTCCAAGCCAACTCTTGTGAATATCGATGATCTGCTTCGAGCTCGTGTTCTGTAGGATAAAGATCGTGCCTTGCTTCTCGCGGATGAATTCCTAGATACTCTAATTCTCGCTTGCAATTCCCGTGGAAAGCTACAAGACCTACGGTCTTTTCTCCTCGCTCAAAAAGTCGTACAGTTAACTCCTAAACCACAATATATACTTAGAAAATTATTGCAGAACTTTCCAATTATGATATATTTGGAGAGACTGAAACTCCCTGCAGTATAAGCTTCATGACCGAAATGAAAAATACTGACCCCCTCAATTAGTTCGTACCCACCTATTCTTTACGCCTATATAAAAACATAGGCATATCCTGCGATTGGGCAGTAACTTTTTTAGAAATACTATATGTGAAGTTTAATGATGATTCGATTCCTAGAGATCTTGGCGGGCAAAGCATCGTTATTGAAATCTGTATCAAAGTCTCGGAATATATTGATGGAATTCATGCTGGCCCAAGACTTCCCCAACAATTGGACAGAAGAAGATATAACTCATATGATGCCTGAATACAAGTTCTAGCTTTCTGGTTGATATACTATCAACTTTCACATACATCAATTAGGATATATTTTGCGCAACTACGGTCCAAGGAACCCTTGGATGTTGTTTCCTGAGACAATAAATCTGCGGTTCCGGTAAACATGGTTAGTAAGATACTTTCAAGCATATTCATCGAAACCAAGCCTGTGTTCAAAAATAAAGAACTGTATGCCAGCTACAAAAGATGTTGTGATTACATTTGCAAGCTCCTTTGGTGTATTGATGTTACCTTGCGGAGCACCTGATTGCGATAATTTTTTTCATACCAGAAGGAGTTACATTAAAACAGATAGTCTGACAAATTTCATGGCCTCCGAGATTTTATGGATTGGATCTACATAAGAGAAAACTGGGTTTGAAATTGTTTCTTGGATTGATCAAGCAATGGAGTTTTCTTTTGATTGTGAACCTCAATCTCAATGTTCAACATCGAGACAAATTGGAACGTCCACACAAGCTGGCAGATGATAACTGCAGTTCACATCTTCCATTGTACTCACTGGATGGAATGTAGATATATACTAGCAATGGTAGTGATAGGCATGAAAGAATCCTAAAATCTATCCGCGTGTTCCATGAAACATAGAACTCGGTTTGTAGGATTTAAGGTATTATATCATATCTATATCTCGATAATGGGAGTAAATAGCAATTGAGAAAAAAAAAAAATCATGTAATATGAAGCAAGATTTATCTTGGGCAACAATTAGTATCTGATCAATACGATGGCTTTATTGCTGCATCGAACTTCTCAAAATTGGGATACTCATCGTACCGAAAAGAGTGAAAAACTGAATGTAAGAAAGGACAAGGATATTTCTGGCGCTAACACCAGAGAATGATTCAGAACTTGGAAAGAAATAGCAATTTAATTCTGGCACGAAGGACTAGGAAATTTGGCAGCTTGAGACTGTGTAGATTTTGACAATACCAGGAGCTCAGAAATGCTGTACTCAAAGATGAAAGCAAGCAATCGCATGCATTGTGGCCATTATCACTATATCCAAGAATTGGCAATGCTCATTCCTATGCCAATCGCTTTCTGAGAGAACATGGTCTTCAAAAAGTAAACAAGAGCTTTAAGACAAATTTGTTGTAGGAGACCGAAAGGCTAAAGATTTCCAGGTTCTGATGATGTATGCATGAATGGTCAAGCAGCGCCGGAATTGGAAACTGAGCAATCTCGAAAGGAGAAAAAAGAATTTCGATGCCCGATTGACATTCCATGAATTTGAAAAGCATCCTTCGAATGCATGTAAGATGCCAGTGGAGTGCAAAAAATATGGGTTTGTGGTAAGTGATGGTAAACCAAAGGCAAGTCTCAATGATCCAGATACGAGGTCCGGTTCACATCCGACTTGAGACTTGACATGAATCACATGATATCTACCGGAGGAAGAATTCTTGTGATATAAAACGGTATTTAGGGGAAGTGAAATGGTTCGATGGAGCATATATTGATGGTTTATGCATGTAGTTTTGAGAAGAACTAATGTATTGGGCTTCCACTGGAAAGGCGATCAAACCTGTGAAGGGGTCTTAAGCGAAGTAGATAGATTAAAATGACGGGGTAGCATAGCTTAATGCAGGAATGTATGATTACTGTACATAGGTACTTCAGGTCTTGGTGTGCAAAAACAGTGACACTCGGTATTTTCATGCGTTACACAGAACCAGAAAGACGCCTGAGAACATTGTGATCTGAGAACATATCTCCGAGCAAATTAAGCTGGTAAAGAGCCAAAAAATGAATAGCTCGAAATGTAGGACTGGCTGCTGGGATTAGTTCGACGCGTATATCCGTTATCCGGAAAATTTGGTTGTTGTTTGATTTGAATAAAGTCTGCAACAAGAAGGGTTATGGCTCGACTGAGAGTTGTGCCGGTGTGGACCTCTACCTGATGGAGGGGCATGGTTCTGATGGTGGCGCAATGGAAGGAAACTCAGCCCTGGCGATATGAAAAGCTGCCATCGAGAGCACAAAATTCAATAGCAAGCCAATTATAATCATATGTTGCAGGATGGTTGACCGTTATTAGGCAACGGCAAGGCTCCAAGGCAAATGCCACCTCCCGGCACTGTATATGTCAAGGTTTTGAAAAGGCAGCATACTGGAATAACTCTGGATATATCGTCTACCTCTAGGGTTTGTGGAGATGAAAGGAGTAGTCTTGTTAAAACAAAGTGGTGCACAAACAGATAGAAACGGGCTGTGAACCGGACAAACTAATCGTTGCCGCTGTGTAAAACTTTTGCCTGTCCGGCACCGATCGGGCGAGCGCGGAATTCATAGAAGTCATGATCACGTGTAATCTACGCTAATCTATATTTGGAATTAGTGTTGTATGGAATCTTGTGAATAGGATTCTCATTCGAGCTCAATGGCGAACAGTCCACCATTCCATTCTCAAGTCTTCAAATTCTTGAGATGCGCAATTTATAGCCAAATTTCTTACCTGCGTATCATTGATTCTCAGAATTCATCGTGTCTTTGCAATAATTCATCAGATCACGTTTGTTATCGATAATGGATGGTTTCATCCCAGGCATCTTGATACCCTTTGAGCTTCATGAGGACGCCACATGAGTATACCACACCTTGATTCCTGCTTCTAACTTTCGAGACCGGGCCATATTCTGGCGATTACTGGACGAACTCAGTAAACTTTATCAGGATCAAAAAATTGGATACCTCGATCACCCTCCACTTCTTTCCAAAGTCGTAGGCCATATTACCATGCTGCATGTGAAATAGCCGTGTGTAATGAGGGCGAATCGATTGTCCTGTTAAATATCTAGGTGTATGTAGGCAAAGCTTACAGCATGAGCAGTGTCCAAATCCGTATTGCTGATCCTATTACTTGCCACTGATTCAGTGTCGTCGAAAAAAGCTACTCGCCACATTAGTGTTACTATTCGCGTAGCTGGGATGCTTGAACTTTTTTTGGTTAGATACCTGGTATGTTTACTTACTTTTCTTGCAACTGACCGTCTAGAGGTCAGTGTTCATTAATGCTACCGGCCATTTATAACCAATTGGAGTTTGGCATTCCAAAAATTTCACCACCTCCTTAACGATGGAATATTCGGCAGGAGCATCTACGTTGAGGATCATGGATAAATACCATAAGTTTCTTCATCCTTCAGTCCCTTCAAATTCAATTCTTCCCATTGATTGGTCAGTTGATCTTGTCGCATGAACTGCCTGACCCACGTTGCTTGGACCTTGTAGTCAGGGTCCTAAGCGAACCTTTGCGACATTATCGAAACCTCAATATCAACTAGTCAAGCTTCTCATACCTCAGTTGTCAAAGATTGCGTTGTAGACCCTGAATGTTCAAGTACATTAGATTCACCGACTGAAGATTTTTCTCATGCTGAGGATCTCGAATCAGCAACCTCCTGAAATGTCGCCGGTGTTGTACGCAATCAATTACATCCTGCATTTGATCGAGAAGTCCAAATAATTCCTATTCGGACTTTTCCTTAAATGTCACAACGCTCTCATACTACACATAGTGAAAAGGTTTGAAACCCAGATTTAGTGGCGGCGGCGTGGCCCATATCAGTTTAGCACTACTCCCCCACCACTTCCTCCACGCACAAGGTAGCCCTGCCATGAGGGACTTAGTAAATCCTGCGTGGGTCACTCATTCGCCTTGTCGAATTCAGCAAGGTGCCCTTTCTTATACATCATCCATTCCAATTTCATCTGAGACTTTTTGCCATTCTCTTAGGTTTTTTTCCTCCTACCTTCGAGTCTGTCATTATTCTCTTCGATACGTGCAGTGCACTACTCATCACTGCTGGTTCAGATAATTTCTTGTTTTGTAATTTCTTATTCTTTGCCAACAGGATTATTGGTACAATCCACTCTTTTTATATTCTATTAATCACCTTCATTCATCTCGTCATCCAGTTCATGTAAAGATCCAATCTTTTACCAGGAAACTATCATTGGGGTATCGGTATCATATGAATCTCATGACTTAATAACAAATATACGGCAACGCCACGGCTCGCTGCCTCCATTCGCATCGATAGCCCTAACGAAATTGTTGACAAGATGGGTGCAAGTTCGGCGTTGTATATGATGGCACGGGCAGGACTTTTGGATGGCACGGAATCGGCGTCGACCTTTCTGAAAGATGCAGAGGATGCTAAAAATAATACACTTGCGGAGGGGATTATAGAAAATTTGGTGTTTGCAGAAAGCAAATCGATCCGGACATCGACTGTTATTCTAGCAGCCTTTAATATACTGGCTTCGGTTTCAACGGCAGCCAGCATTCTCTACGATTGTTACTGGGCCTCAAAACGATGCAACCCGAGGTTTAAAGCTTCGTATGCGGCTGATCAATTCTATTCTTGTGGTATGATTACTAACTTATGCTAGAAAATTCTGCGTTTCAATGATTCACCCAGCAGAGACTTTTCCTTTGGTGCTATCTATTGGCATTGTAATCCAAGGAATAACATTTGCTGCAGTTCAAGGAGAAGGACTTTATTCGTTATACACATTTGGATGCAGTACCATTGCTCAATTCTTGTGGATCGGTGTGTTTGATTCGATTCTGGGAAGCTCTCATACTAATGGCCTATAGCCCTTTTTATTGTCCCATACATTCAGCTTGTTTTTGGCCTTGAATATGCTGTGCGGTCCTTAAAGAAGACGCCTTTTCAACCAAGAGGGAAATATGATGTGTCAATATGCTTGGGAATAATTGTATTGATGCTGATTGGCACCTGGGTTCCAACATATGTCTTTCCCCAGCCAGATAGATGCTTTGCATCATTGGTATGGTTTGTGTCAAGATACGGAAAGTTCGGACTCAGTTTGTTATCCACTGTTGTTGGTCTCCTCATCATTAGCGCAATTATTATCTTTGTCAGATTATCCAAGACGACATTGATAGAGAGAAACCAAAGGATCGCAGCGTCTCGCATGGTATATTATCTAGTTGTGGGTGTTGTATCATCGGTAAGTTGATCGCACTAATCGACTTCTTGCATTGACTGATGATTATAAGGGTTTTGTGCTTCCGTACTTTGTTTCCCGAACAATTGGAGTTGGTGACTACAAGCCAGCAATGATGGCGACTGTGGTCCTTAATTTGTCCGGTTTGTTGAACGGCTTACTCCATTTGTTTTTGCGCTCAAATACTGCTACAACATCATTTGGGCCAAGAGGCGGGTCCTGGCCTAGTGATAAGCATGAAATCAGAATGTGGGGACCGAACGAGTTGGCATTTAATGACCACATACTGGATCCCGTACCAGCGCCAGCATCAGCACCAGCGTCTCCAAGATCGGAGTTGGTGAGTCGAGCAGGTAGCCAAAAGAGTTTGATCTCTTCATCGGACAAAGGCGATATAATAAGCATGACTGGGCTACCTATTCTACAACGATCTACCTATTCACCTACAGAGCCAAGCTCTCTGCGCTATATTCCTCCTAAACCAATATCAATGATGCCAGTTCCTCCTACTCCTACCGAGCATTTGTCATCCGAACAGTTGAAAAAACAATCATACTCTCTTTTTCCCTCACCAGCTCTCGGGAGCCCCAACACATTATTAGCTCCTCAGATGAACAGATCTGCTCTCGAATCAGTATACGATATCAGCGATTTGTCGGATCTCACTCCACCTCCACAACTCCATGGCAGAAGTGGTCACAGGAGACGCTCTTCTGTGTCTTCATTTGCAACAGTGCAAATTGGTATTCGTTTTTTCGCATGCGCCACCCCCTTCTGCTGTGCCCGATGTATTTCCTCTCGGTATTCCTCCAACAACCTACAAAGCAGCTGAACTTCCTGCCACGACCTTCCAAGCTCCTGCTCTCCCGCCGACAGCTTACTCTCCTACATCAACACCCAACCATGCTCCCAATGAAACACCCGCTCGGCCTAGAAATCCTCTACCTCCAATACAAACAACACACTTCACAAAGGCCCCCATTCCGATTCCACCGCGCTCGCCATTTCGACCTTCCCCTCTCACTAATATAAATACTGCCACTCAACGACAACAATCTCCTACCCGATCGAATACCCCACAAAGATCTCCTTCCACCAATAAAACCCTCCCAGCAACACCCAGACCACCAACTCCGAAGCAATCAGCTATTGAACGCTTAGAGCAATCCGATGCAGTCGTTCAGCTCAGTCCTACTGTATATACACCACCTGAAGGTCCTCTCCTGAGAAAGGGTTCCGTGAAAAGCATCCCCACCAGATCCGACTCGAGTCGTCGAAGCTCAAGGCTTGGACAGATGAGTAAAGATCAATGGATATGATTTACCTCCGATCGTTCAGATGGAACGCTTGATTGAGGTGGGGCTGTTTTGTATAAATGAGCCAAGGAAAAGAATAGAGAGTAAATCAATGGACGGCGTTTGTTCCATCTCTAATGATACAACCATTGTTTGTTTTTTAACATTTCATATTTCATTTTGTATGGGGTTTGGGAAAGGAAAGAAAGTTATGGATGGCACGGGAGTATATCACGATTGAACTATTCAGCGTTTGTATACTCTGATATATGATTGCCTGTAGGTGAAAATCGGGAATCAGTTGGCGGATGGATGGATAAATACATCTTTTGCGTGTTTCATAGTAGCATAGACTTTTCTTGCGACGTTTTTTTTTTCATATTGTGGTTGCAATTGGAGTGAGGATGTAGGGGAAATGATATGATGGAGTTATGAATCTTCCTTCCTTGAAAATATTGTATGAAGCGACGGAGTTAGAGGAAAGCTTGTGGATAGATGATGAAATGGATGGTGTGGAAATATATACAATATTTTCCTTTGTTGTACATACTCACTAGGAATTGATCATGATAAGATGACACTCGATAATTTTTCTTTCAAATTTCTAGCTTTCAGCGATGAGATGTCCATCCACCTACTCGCGCATTTTACAAATGTTGTTTACTACAATCCGGCCAACTAATCTCATCCCAATCAAAAATCGTCTCAATATATCTCTCAGAATTTTCATCACAACAAATGATCAAGCCAAGCCAAATATCCCAATTTAGAAATCCACTATTCACCCGATAGGTGAGATCAGACGCCACTAGGCACAGCGGAGACACTAGATCTTGATCCCAAACTCTTTCGCAAGTCAGACGAAAATAGTACTAGCCATTTATTTCCCAACAGCACGTTTCACATTTCTTCTTCTGCGCAACTTCCCAGAAGCAAGTAATAGTGCGGGGACGGGTACCCAATACAACTACCTGCTATTTATTTACCGCTTGGTCTACAAGTACCGAATTCAATAGTCGTTTTACGTGGAGCGTCTATCTGGAGATCTCGCCTGGTTGCTACGAGAAATCCCTTTCCCCACGTTTGACCGCCGATCACCGCTTCCAAGATCTCTCCACAGCCATTCCAGATCGCTCCCGATCCTTTCCATGCCCTTCAATCCAAACCCCTAGCTTCGAACCCCGTGTGTGCCATTCGCGCATGCAAGGTCCCGACATGCATCGATTCGCGGCCCTGCTCACATCGTGGATATGTGGACATCTTTTGCAGAATATTTAGTCTTCGGCTGCCGAGTGGGGAACCGGTGTTGGTTTGGATATTAGTCTCGTGCGGAGGAGCGTTATAGAGGAGTTTGGAAGGGGCGAGTCTGGAGAAATTTAGCGATGGTAATTTTTCTGGCGGCACGAGCTGCGTTTTATGTGAGAATTGGTGAATGGAGAGATTTTGTACCGAGGTGTGGGGTGGGTGAGACGAGGGGGCAATTAGTCGATGTGCTTGTAGGCCAAAGGAACGTCTTTGGATATTGCTGGGACGAGGTGAGTGATATGGTGATTGGTCTTGATCTCTTTGCTTGATTCGATATTGAGCTGTTGCACTTTTTATTCACGCGCTTCATCTCGATATGTTGTTTTCCTGCTGCGTTTTGTCCGAGTTGATTTTCAGGGGTTGTTGAGTTGAGCAAGCGAAGACTCCTGGCGGATGTTACGACACGGGCAAAGACAATGGGAGGAAAGCCATGCTCGACCAAAGTTGAGTCGATACATTGCATACTAGTCTTATGAGCCTCGACTTTCATACAATGACTCTGGATAGGCAAAGATTGTGTCGATAAGAAAGCATATGCGTTCAGATGATTTATATAACTTTAAGTGCATCGCATCTCTCGTAACGATACAGTAAAATTGAATCTATGGCACAGCTAGAATGGTGATTCAATTCGTTTAGCAACTATTTGATTCCCGAAACCTCCATAAAGCTCTGATTTGTTCCCTGGTGAGGCTCTAACATAGAGACGAGATGGAAAAGTATTCCCCTTTTCTCAAATCCTTGATCCAACTTCAAAAGATACACCAATCAAGATACCCTCAAAATCTCATCGCTAGCTTGGTAACCCCTGTCAAATTGTCTCCATGCAAAGTTTTGAAGGCTTTTCCCAAGCCCTCGTGACTACAATCCTTCTCCTTCCACATGTCTTTGTGATACAGACCATTCTTATCCTGTCTTTCTATAATAAGCTTCAAGCCTACGAGACCTATTCAATGTAAGCCATGTATCCGGGAATCCCAGCTCTTAAAGATTGAAGAAGGGCATCTAATATTGCAGCACGAGCGCAAGGTCACACTATCAACAGCCTCCCCTTTAAGCAAAACTCTCAGTCCATATTCTTGCTGCAATAAAAATACGATCTCATCATCATCTACTGACGTGACTCCTCCGGTTGACAGAGTCTTCGATGATCCCATTCTCATCGTTGTGTCTATTTTTCCTCACATTGGTTTAACTTTTTACACTCTGGTCTTGTAGATCCCACATGCTCTGCTCCCACGCAATCCATAAAGAACTCAAAAAACACCATACTACTGCCTAGCAGTCTTAAGCCTACTATCACAACAGCTTTATGGATCGTCAGAAATCGCCTCCTTAGCATAAACCCGCATATTGTCTTCTCCGCTTCCTCCTTCTGTACTACTTCCACTGCACAGAGATGTAATACTATCAACGGTTTTTTTTGGCGAAGGGGAGAGAGAGAGAGAGAGAGAGAGTGTGTGTGTGTGTGTGTGTGCAGGGCTAGGGGTGTAGTTTATTTCCCTGGTGTCATTGGTATTAGGGTTAGAGGGAGATGAAGTGAGGATGATAGGGTCCGGGTGAGGTTCATTCTCGATGGCAGGAGTGCTGATCGATGGGCCGATGGACATCCCGGATATTAGTTCGATGGGGTGTTGAAGGACTTGAGGGATCTGAGTTTGTACAGGGAAGTGCATGGATGATATAATACATAACTTATAAACATGGCTGGAGAAATAGGTCACGCCATTCATAGAAATTTGACCTTGACTCATGATGTCAGCAAATGATATTCGAGTACTAGCGTCAATGTTTTGACATACTCGAGTAGACGTACCGGACTCATGCTAATACCGCAAATTTAGAGTGCAGGGCTGCGATTGAGCAGGCCATGGATATAGCGCTTCCATTGAAGCTTGCCGGGCATGTTGGGACACTTTGGTGAGTGAAGACGGTGATTGATGATGTTCAATTTATAAAAACGCAAAATGTATCTACTTATCAAAGCCTATAATGAATTAGAACATTAGCTTTGTATTGTTAACATTAGATAGGAAGATTGGAAGATCAATTCCAGGTTCCAGTTTTCCTGCGTACGTAGTTAAATAGAGTATTTCACAATCATGATTTGAACTTTGAATGATGATAACCAAATTCACAGAGACTTGATAATGAAAGCAAGTCAGAAGGTTTCATGCACGGGGAAGGGTCGGTAAATTTCTAGTTGGGTATTTGTCAAGAAAAATATCGCTAATACTAGTTGAAAATGCGTACTATATGAGATGAGATGAGATTGCTCAACCCTAGTCGTTTAGATCTACATACCCCTTTTTGTATCCCCCTAGGTTTTATGAAAACCGAAAAATACCCCAATGTCAGAAAAGATAAACTATGCAACGCCACTGACTATGCAGTTTATATCCACAACGCCGTCATAATTCGCATTCTTAGTGTCATATCATTAGTATTCATTAGATTCATTACCTAACAGGTATTTCCCAGGCGGCATGGTTCTCTTCATCATCATCCCATTCTAATTGATCTTCTTCGTCGTTCAATGCCATTTGTACAAATCTTTGGACCCAAGCCTGATTTGCTGCATGCTGTTCATCGTTGTCAATGTTCATATTACCTCGACCTCGACCTCTTCCAGCTGCTTGGCGTGGGACTTCCTGCCTAGGCAAACCGCCGATGCGACCACGGTGCGCCCGATTACCACGACCTTGATTTTGTCGATGGCGATTAACGGGTCCATTGGGGGCTTGTGGAGCATCAGGGACAGCCGGTGCAGCTGGGCGAGGCTGGTTTAGGCGCAGAACAAGAGGAGCCTGTAGTTCTACTTCCTGTCGTTCACCTTGCTCTAATTCGTCTTCGAGCTCTGGAATTTCCGGCTCTAGCTCCTCGACCTCAGGTACCACAATTTCTTCTTCCTCAAAAATTTCAGCAGCTGGGACAGGTTGCACTCCACCATCATAGCCCCGTCCAACATCATCCCCATCCCCGGCTTCAAGCTCCCAGAGTCGCTGAAAGCAACCTGTAGTCTCTTCATTGAAATGCTTGTAAGGGTTCGCGGGTTCCAACCAAGCTGAACAAAGATAACAGAAATGATGATGGCATCTGAAGCAAATCATATGATTGCACCCGTGTGCTTTCTGTACTGGCACTCCACATGTAGGACACGATGAAGTGTGAAGTTGCATGTACTCCAGCGAAGCCTTTTCTTCCTGAGAAAGCTCTTCTTTCTCTCTCTTTGGGGCGCAAACTTTAAATTCTCCATGCCATCCCTGTAAACACCGGCTGCAAAAAGCATATTCGCAGTCCTCGCAGATCGCGAGACGATCAGCGCCTGCATTAAATCCCGTACCCTTGCCTTTGGATTCCGTATCGGATTCATCGTCTGAGTTGTCATCCTCGAGACCTTCAGGTTTACGATATTTTTTTCGATTTAGCAGCTCCATTACACCAGGACCGGGGACAGTATACAGTGTTCTTATCGGATTCCAATTGAGCTTTATGCTTGAGCTTGACAAAGCGTGTGACAATATCACGCTCAAGGGGTATTTGGAGGAGTTCGCTGGGACTCAATTGAGTTTTCGACTTTCGAGTCTTTTTCGTAGATCTTTCGGATCGTTCTTTTGCGCAGTTCGGGGCAAGACAACGTACTAATATAAGATCACCCTCCTTGATCGCGTTGTTGTAAAACTCTTGCAAACATTCAATGCAAAATACATGTCCGCAGTCGATCATCTTGTGGCAAGCGGAACCCTTTTTGGGATCTGAATACAAGTCAGCAAAATTAAGGCAATGGGAAACGGAGACAATTTACCAAGACAGACGCCGCAGTCGTAAGTTCCCTTGTTGAAGGCCACTTGTATGGCATTGATGTCGAAATCGAGCAAGGAGATCTTGTCCTCTTGCGGAATTTCTAACATTTTACCCTTCTCTCCATAACCAAAGGCATTTTCAGTTCCCTGTTGTAAAAAATCCAAGTAGGCAAATACGACCAAATCGTGTCCTATTTCCTCCCACATGCGAACGCCCTCGGTCTCAAGGTCGTCAAGACGGGCTCGCGGAAGCCATGCCGGAGTTGTTGACAGTTCAAACTTTGGTGGTTCCGTTTCGGGGTAGCCTTCTGGTAAAGTGATGTGGAGTTGTAGAGATGGTAGGTAGGTAAGTTCATGCGACTCAGTATTATTGCTGCCTTGAAGGTTGTTCGTAGCGTCGCCCTCTTCAGAATCATCAAACAGTGGCGGGGTAGGCAAGTTCAGCACACCATCAGATACAGCTGGAAATGCGACTGTAACTGGATTTCGAGGATTAACAGATAATTCGATGGATGCGCGAAATTGGTTGGCGTTATCGAATACGATTTCTGGAAATATGGCGGCGATACACTCAAGCTCTTCTATACGCCGATCTTCCATCTTTAATAGAAGAGAAAAGGATGACCGATAGGAGGTTGATGAAGGAACAAGTTCTGCTTCATCCAATGTAGAAAGTAGAATTGATTTGATCACCAGGGTGATGGAGATGGATAGGCGAAACAACCAATACAATACACCAACGACCGCGCTTAGTTCTTACATTTTTGAAGAAAAAAAAGGAAAGATAGTGAGTTCTATATGATAGGACGAAGTATTGGAGGAAGAGAAGGAGGAAGAGAAGGAGGAAGAGAAGGAGGAAGAATGTCGAATTATTTCTCAAGAGTCAGTCACAATGTTGCCACTTTGATACGATTAGTCAGGTAGGGTAGTGAGTGGGAGTGGGAGTGGGAGTGTACTGTAGTAAGAGTACAATTACTCCGTACGCCGTACTCGCTCAAATGATTTTCCGTGGCCGGTTGAAATAGTCACCAGCCACCGCCACCAGCCACCGCCACCAGCCACCAGCCAAGTCTCGTAGAACTAGTACAGAGTAAGGTTGGAACTAACTGGAAGATATGAGTAACGGTTACGGAGTATTGAATAAACCTTGGAAGTACATACTTTGTACATATCACATCCTCCCGTACATATCTTTGGCATCTGAAATGCAGTAACGACGATACTCCGTAGATTCATTCACCTATCCAATTCCTCCGCCAAATAATCTTGGGCTTAAGACGTGAAAGTCTGAAACATTTCGCACAAACTTCATAGCTTCAGACTTTCACAGCGACCAAAATCAGCAAGATGGCAGAGACTCCATTAGCCTCACTTTCCTTAACGCATGTTCATTATGTATAATGCTTCCTCCGTCCATTTTGCTGTGGATTGTGCTGATTCTCTTCAGGATCCTAATGATCCAGTCTCCTACTTTTGCGCATGGCTCGCCCTTGTCCCCCAAGGACTCTGCGTTGTATATGCGACCCTCATTTGGTCGACCCGCGAAATCGAAATCCTTATGATGTTTGGTGGACAAATGGCATGTGAAGCCTTAAATTTTATTTTGAAACGTATACTGAAGGAGGAACGACCCAAACAAATGCACGGGAAAGGTTATGGGATGCCATCTTCCCATTCTCAGTTTGTGGCTTTCTTCTCCATAAGCTTAACATTATTCTTGCTTTTTAGACATGTCCCAAAAAGGCCAACACCTTCACATACACCACTGAGTATAGCGGCGCGGGTTAGCTTATCAGCGCTGGTTCTGATCAACGCCGGATTGGTAGCTTGGAGCAGGATTTATCTTAATTATCATACGCCAAAGCAGGTAATCGTTGGTTGTGCTGCTGGAGCAGGGACTGCTATATCATGGTTTTTATTGACCACTGTGGTGAGAAAGTCGGGTTTGCTTGCGTGGATCTTGGATTTACCGGTGACGAGATTATTCAGGATGCGAGATCTAGTCGTAGAGGAAGATTTATGCCAAGCTGGGTGGGAGAAGTGGGAAGCGAAGAATACATCATTACGGCCATCGATTAACGGCAAGAAAATTAGCTGAAGGCTATATACATCTGTCAATTTTAACGTCATCATTCTCAGCCATGATATATACTATCTTGTCAAATCTACTATGCCTCTCGAATAAGCTCTCATGATTCAGTTCAAGCTCAAGTACACTAATGTTTTATAAAGCAAGATATGGAATACAAAAAATACGCGATACTAGAGGAATTCAATGCGGAGAGGAAAGACACTCTTGGTTATCCACACGTTCGGGGACCGAGGACATTCACAAACACATCATTAATCTTCAATGAGATATCCTTCGATGACATACCGAAATTTCGTTAACCGGGCATGAATCATTGCAGCTGGTGTTCAGCCGTATCTTCTACTAATCCTCCCGGAGCACTCTCCAGATTTGCCTTCCGAGCAAATACATATGTGCTACATTGATATACACATCTCCATTTGCATTCTAGATTTGCAATAGTTCTGTAGATAGTAAATCCCGATGTTCACCAGAGAGGGGTCTTTTATCAATACGAGGATTGCTGCAGGTACGTTCAGAAAGCCCTGTCATCTCACTCGGAGTTGGTGCCGATATTTCCTCTTAACGCAATTAGGAAGCCGAGCTGCAGATTAATATCAGACTTCAGATATGTCCCTGAACTTGTCTCGGAAACTTATTACACCTTGATCTCACGATATCATCGGCGCCGAATCTAATCATAAGCCTAGTTTGAGCCGCTCTTTACAGTACAGTGTATTCTATACTTGAAACGTGCGTCAATAAGATGTAGATCAATGATCGGTTGACTTGCTATCAACGTTTCACGGTGAACTTTCATTTCAGACTATTTTAAATTATTCTTCGACGTTGAAGAAGTTGAGAATTGCAGCGTCAAAGAGTACTCTAAGACGAGAATGGAGATTGCCTAGATACTGAATTTTTGTGAACAGTCGATATGTAGGATTCATGCAACCCATATGGCCAGGCCTTATCCGAAGACGAGCTCGAGCAGGTCAGACGAGGTTCAAGGATCAATGCATGCCTTCTGTCCAACACAGGAACATCTCAAGAGCCTTTCAATATTAGATGCAGACTATGCAGAACATTAGACTACAGAGTAGTATTATACTAACCAGAGAGATCGCTTACAACATCCTTTCGAAGATCTCTGTCATTGCGGCTGTCCATACCCGAGAACACTGCCGTCAAGGTTTTCCGAAAACATTGGATTACTATGTGATCTATGACTAAAGTCTAAGGTTCTAAATCGACATATTCTAATCTGACATCATGAATCAATCCACTCCCTATCATGGCTTATCATTCAGGCGTCAGTCTTTTGGCCATACTATCTATACCTACGCCCTTGGGTAAGAGCCTTTCCTGCTAACATGATCTATCAAACAGACGTCTCAATTTTGATTGTTGGCAAGATGGTGTTTTGTGTCTTGCGTTGGTTGCAAACTCAGAATTTGAGAGTATTCTGGCCAACCAGTACTTGCATGGCTGAATAATTATATCTCTCGGTAAATCTCCGATTATGAAGTGTATGTTGCTGTTGTGAAACAACATTCGGCGGTGGAATCAGCACCTCTTTAGATTGTCAGATGCAAAGCCTGGCCGAATCCCAGTGGATAAGAGGCGATTAATCAAATCAATTCCATTTTTCATTGAGACCCCTGTACGAACTGAGGTTACTCGGCATCATAGCAGTACAGAGTAAAGAAACAATTGGCCAAGTTCTTACATTGGGTTAAGATCTGAGTTTGTTCTCTTGTTGGAGTGCAATATACTTCCACCGATTTCAAATCAACAGCAAATCTGGTTTCTGAGGAGGTCTTGTGAAATTTCAGGGATTATGCATCCATGGTGCAACTAAAGCTTAATGTCACCACGCCGTTATCTCCAATCTCTTGATCAAAAGGCTTTGGATACACCAACACTCGAACCATCAACAGTCTGAATCCTAGGATGTTCCTCTCTTCCAGCTCATATGCATGAGCTTCCATGCAGAATTGCTTCATCTAATATGCAGTTGCAAATAACGTTGGCCAAGGTCTTTGAATGGAGTTGCTTTCTGACTTTAGCGTGCATTAGATCCAATTATTTTACTCAATTCCACTGGTATCGAGCCTCTTCAGCCCATTCAAAGTTCTTTTCCACCCCCTTCAAGATTTATGACATGCGCTACGGTGAACATGGTAGTGGTGCTCGTCTAGAATCCAAGGATCAAACCTCAGTGTTGCAAATTCAAGAGGAGTCCGGGCCGTCTGAACCGCTGTAGCTTCTCTCTTGACATCGCAAGATGCGAAGGTCAATAGTGGTCAAGAACAGGTGAAGTATAATGTCACTTTCTTCACCACTCCTCTTCCCTCGAGGGATAAGAATTCAGATATTTGAGCCCTTTCAAGAACGCGAACTATGCTTATCTCCTCTTCGTTCTTGGCATTTTTTGCTGCCGCGTATGGAGTTGCTATACCATATGGTGACTTGAGACTGAAAGATACGGATGATAGTATGCTATATTCACATGCAAATACTGTTGATAAAGCATTCATCATCGAATTAGGAGAAGAAATCAGCACCTCTCCATCAAGTGAGGACCGCCATGGCATCTTCCACAAGCGTGCGGCATCAATTAGCTACGATATCCGGCACGAATTCAATTCTACAGTCTTTACCGGAGTTTCGATATCTGTCAAAGAACCTGGCACAGACAAGGAGTTACAACAGCAGCTTTTAGATATCCCGGGAGTCACGGGAGTCTGGCCAGTATACAAAGTTCCTCGACCCGGTAGATTTTCGAACCTCACATATACTGAAAGTTCCGGTGCAGATGTTCCTTTTGTACAGAAAAGGCAGTCGACAGAAGCCCAGGCAGATAGCTTAGCCTCTGCTCTTGAGCTTGGCGGTGTCGATAGATTACATGCTAAGGGGATCAAAGGCAAAGGAATCAAGGTCGGAATCATAGATACTGGAGTTGATTATCGCCATCCTGCACTTGGTGGAGGGTTTGGACCTGGTTTCAAAGTCGCTGGTGGATATTCGTTTGTTAACGATAACGGAACCTTGACGAATAGTCCAGATCCCCTATCCACGTGTATCACCGGAGGACATGGGACCCACGTGTCAGGTAAGAACGCTTCTCTCAAACTGTTATCTAAAGTTGAACTAACCTCAATCAGGCATCCTCGGAATGAACACAATATTTGGAAGTGGCTATTTTCCAATCAGCGGTGTTGCTCCTGAAGCTAGTCTTTACATGTACCGTACTTTTGATTGCGCAAATGCAGGCGGGAGCGACACAATTATGGCTGGAATGTTAAAAGCGCAAGATGATGGTGTTGATATAATCAGCATGTCCCTTGCTGTTGGAACGCAGTGGCCTTCTACTCCAGACCCATTGGCTTCTGTTGTACAAAGTATTACCAAATCTGGTATTGCTATAATTGTGGCGATCGGCAACGAAGGTTCTCTAAGTCAATACGCCACAGAGCTTTTTACGGCAGATTACCCTTCAACAGAACTTGGTGCTATTGCTGTGGGAGCCATTTCGAATAAAAGGTTCCCCCTTGTATACCCGGCTCTGGACTCCTTCAATGCCACTCTCGGCTATGCATCTGTCTGGCCACTCAATCTGACTGGTCCTGCTTATGTCTACGTTTTAGCTGATGGGTGTGATAGCTCAGCATGGATAAACGCCCTCAACACTGTCAGTCAAAGTGGCCTTCTCAATAGCACAATTTTTGCTTTCGAGGCATTCAAGGCGATTAGTTACTGCAATCCGAATTCAATTGCTTCTGATTGGAGTTCGAGTAACGTAAGACCCCTCTATGTTATGGGCTACAATTCAAACATTACGAACCCATATTTACTAGAATACAACATCCTTAGTCCTTCGTTCTTCGGTTCAATAAAATACATCAATCTCAACACCGATGATGGAGTCACTCTTGTGAATAATTATGGCTCAGCCGGAGGGTTTCCAAAATATACTTTGACATTCGCAGGAAGTAAATACAAAAGCCCTCTCCAACACTCAGGAGGCTTGGTTGACTATTACTCCAACTTTGGTCCGACATATTTCACTTATGATTTGAAACCACAAATCTCTGCACCTGGTGGTCATATTCTTTCTACCTATCCTCTAGGGGCGAATTCCAATTACGCAATTTTATCCGGAACGTCAATGGCCACTCCCTACGTTGCGGGATGCTTTGCTCTTGTAAAATCTCAATTTCCTAGCGCCAGTATATCTCAGATACTCAGTCTCCTCCAAACTACAGCTACACCCGTAAATTGGGTATGGGATAGCGCGATTCTTTCTGCGACAGCTCAACAAGGCGCGGGTCTAATCAATGCCTACAAGGCCATATTTGCACAAAGTACAATCTCACCCGGTCAGATTGTACTTGGTGATGACAGTACTCATACTGTCTTCGGATCCGCAAATATCACTATTGAAAATACATCTGGGTCGAGCAAGACTTATTCATTTTCTCATGTAGGTGCCGGATATACCGATGGCCAGCTATCCGGCCGAACCTACAACCAAATTGCTCTCTACGGAACCGGCGTCTTCCCAACTCCTACCATCACTCTCGCAAGCGGCGAATCTAAAACTGTGAATTTCACCATCATCCCCCCAGCCGGAATCGTTCCAACAAATCGTCCCGTCTTCGGGGGCTTCATCAAAATCACCTCTTCCATTGGTGAAACATACACTGTACCCTATATTGGACCTCCCTATTCCATGTTCAACGCATCATATATCTCCGTGATTCAAGTTGCCGGCTTCAACGCCGCAGGCGTGCCCGAAAAAGATACCGGCTTCCTCGAAATAAACCCCACGAGACAATACGGAATATCTGCCAACATCCCCCAACAATACACCCTTGCATTCCGTTTCGATCTCCTACCCGCTAACACCAATATCACAGCCAATACATATGCGTTCAATAAATCTCAGAGCTTTTCCTATCTCCCTTCGCAATCTACACCCAGATCATCAATCTTCGGATACCCATCTTTTGGAACGTACACAAACCGTACGTCGACGGTAGCAGCCGGCGCAATCCAACCGAGCAATTATATACAGTATTGGACCAGTGCGCAGGTAAAGGGTGACGATGGAATAGCCTATGATGTCGGGGATGGGGATTATCGATTCCTCGCTAGTGTCTTGAGGTGGGGTGGGGAGGTAGGCAAGATGGAGGATTATGATATGTGGCTTGGACCAATTTTGAGATTTAATTCAAGTTTTGAGGGGTAATGAAAGGAAGAAGTTTGGATGGTTTGAGGCTCTTTGATGGGTGATGCTGGATGTTGGATGTCAAATGTTGCTGGAGTGTTAATAATGATTAATGTGTGATAATCGAGCAAAGTCGAGGGATTTAATGCATGCAGGAATGCCCTGCCAGTTATAACAAGCTGGTATCGTGGAGAGAAACCTCTCTCAACCTTTTTCAGTTTTGGTAGTGGTTACTTTTATTGGTAGTGTAGTCTAATTGGAAGGAGATACTTTGATGCATGCTATGCCTAGCTGGAACTACTCGTACTCATATCGCAAGTCTCAAGTTTCCCAATCACAGTCAAGTCTCGAAGTGACTTATTTCTCAACCTCCAGCGCCCCAATATGAATTGAAAGGTATTCACAAGTGGTAAAGTATCTCGAAAAGGACCGTAGAAAGGATCCACATCCCATATTTTCGCCGTGTTCGCTGCTCCACGAGGACTCCCAAGAAAGCGCCCGGACACAACAAAATCCCTTAGTTCTCGACCACCCGATTCTCCGGATTTCCGCAGATCTGTTTGCAATAGTGAGAATCAGAGGCCACAGCTCAGGAAAAGTTCCAAGACGGCACTCAGGAACTCGGATCGTCCTGGGAGGTCTAAGCTAGACAAGGCGAACACGCCGGGATTAGGAAAGCCCGTGAGTGGCTCAAATGCAAAAGACAGGGAGAATGCGAGGAACCGTAGCTTATTTCGAACTTACCTCCATTTTTCTGTTCGTTTTTTTCTCTGGGATATATTGATGCGTTGTCTTTTGAAACTTCCTCGACCGTGTGATTTTGTTGGAGAGAGCGGAGTCAACACCAGCGTTAACTTATCGCACTGGTGTCGCAGTTTTTCTACCCTGAGTTCTGAAAGACCCTGCATGTTTGCAGTGGATCTTTTGGGTTTTGATATATCTTCATATCATGTCGTTTGCTGATTAAAAAACAATCGTATATATCCCTGCCGTACTCTTGCCAACTACCCTTGATATGAACTTCCTCGAGACATCAGGATTGAGGGGCAAGCGAATTTCGTTTTGCAATTGATGAACAGAATTTGCGATTCGGACATAGGAAGGCAACGATGGAGAAACGAAACAGGAGATTGCAGCCTCTACAGGAGAATCAGACTTCAAAACATATGATTTGGAGTCGAGCCAGCAAGCCGCGACTACTCTCAAAGTTATTATAAGCCCTCTGCAAAATTGATCAAGTCATTGATTGAAGAGTGAGCTCAAGGGTCTCACTACCCTGAGTAACGTCAACCGAACAATCAAAGCAATTGAAGGAGATAGAATGCAATAGCTATAGGCTTTCACGACTGCGAATGACATAAACGCGGCATTGTCTAAAAGATGAGAGATGTTGGTGAATGCCAGCATTGAAGAATTGGAAGTCAACTTCAGGACACCGAGGGGGATACAGGGGATTGAGATGGATAGTGACGACTGCAGATTCAAGGATCTCGTAATCAAGAGGGAAAGTGTGAGAAAATTGACTCTTTGGGGGAATTAGCCAAATTAAACTTCACTTCGGATGTACCCTCCATCCCCCCACCGGAGCGGCACAATGTGGATTTATGGTTTGAGATCATGTGACTATACGCTGGAGCAAAGTTTGAGTTGAGAAGACGTAACGTAAGTGTTGATGAGAGGTAGATGATGTGGAATATGATATGAGGCTTATTGACGTCTTGCACACATTGTCGATATCTGCCAATTGCAGGTGAGTAAGATGGGGAAGGGGCTGGACACCATCACGTGATCATGTGCAGGGCCTGGTGGCTTGTGCACAGAAGATTCGATTCTGTCACACTGCATTATTGAGTCGATAGGTCGGATGGACGTCCATCTGAGCTCCCGTGTACTCGAAAAAACGTTGGGTGGATTAATGGGGTGCGGCTAATCTTTTGCAAAATGGATCTGTAACCTCTTCATAATTTATATAGAACGTCTGATTGTTGATTTCATTGAATAGTAGATTTGTATGATTGAATTGATTGTATCTCTTTAATTGATTTTAATTATAGCTATATAAAAATATTTAATAAATGTTTAATAAATGTTTTTAAAACATTTCCAAAACGTTTATACCTATTTAATTCTTAAATGTTATATATTATTTATAAAGCAAAAAAGAGATTTGAGAATTAATTAATATTATAAGTAATTTTAATTAAATTATTTATTTATTTTAATAATTAATATTATATTAATTCAAGTATTGCTTTTTTTTGTTTATATTATTTAATATTTTTCATTGAATTTTTATTTTAATTATAATTATTTTTGTTTATAACTTTTTTTTGATCTTTTTATTAGTATTTTATCAATTTATTTAGAAATTATTTATTAAACGTTTTTAAAACGTTTAAAAAATGTTTATAAATCGATTTAAATTTTTATTTATAAATACTTAATTTTTTTTTTGATATAGCATCTAAACCTAATGCAACTATAAATATTTTTATTTATTTAATAAAGGATTAATAAGTAAACACATATCTTTATAGTAATTTTTATCCCTCTAAATATTCTTTATGAAAGTGTAATAAAATAAATATTATTTAATTTTAAAATGTTTAATAAATGTTTATTAAATGTTTTTAAATCGCTTTTTGTAATATATTTATTAATATTTATTAATTATTTTAAAATGATATTTATTAAGTGTTTATAAAAGAAATATTTTGTTATACACCTTAAGATCTACATAATAAAATTTGTCCAAAACTTGTATATTATTATTAAATATAAACGTTTTCTAAACGTTTTCTAAACGTTTTTAAATTATTTAGATTAAATATAATACTATTAATAATCTTTATCTTTATTTAAAACAAAAATATTTAAATCTTTCGTTTAATAAAGGGAAAAAGGATAATATAAAAATGATTAATATTTATTATTAAATAATTTTTAAATAATTTTAATATTATTCTTTCTATTTGTTTTAAAAACGTTTTCTAATCGTTTTTAAAATGTTTGCAGAAAGATTAAACAATCACTCGGGAAGTATTTATCCAATACTATCGTACTTACCTTAAGTACAAGAAATCAATTGATAAAATAAGATAAGAAATTAATAATAAATTAATTTTTTAAAACATACATGATTTTATTATTATTTTTTAATTTTTTTAAAAGCATTTTATAAACGTTTTTTAATCATTTTTTAAACGTTTTTTAATTATTTTATAATCATTTTGAAAACGTTTTCTAAACGTTTAGAAAATGTTTTCACTTTCTAATATTTATTAATTTTATATATAGAGTTATTTCTTTTTATTAAAGAAATTATAAAAAAGAAAATATAATAAATACAATTATAAGCAAATATATGTTCGAAAGAAAGTAAAGTAAATTATATTTGCTGAATCTTTTCATATAATAAAAAATTGCCCTATACATAAGTATAAAGGAGTTATAAAAATAAGTTTAAACGTTTTCAAAATAATTAGAAAATATTTAAAAAATATTTATTAAATATTTTTAAAATAAATTAATTAACATTTATTAATTATTTATCAATTGTTTAACCCAACATAATATGAATATGAATTGGCTGTAAGTTTAAACCCAATCAAAAATATAATTATTATATTGCTACTTTATATAATTATTATCCTAATATTAATATACAAAATTGAATTAATAATAAAGATTATATAATTCTTTTGAATTATAGAAAACCTTTAAATAAAGTTGATGATGTTAAAGATAAAGATAAAAACAATAATAAAAAAGGTAATATTAAATAAATTAAATTAGGATTTTTTTTATATTTAAGAAATATTCTTTTTATTATTTTAAAATATTTTTAATTTAAATCCAAAATGTTTTTTAAACGTTTTTTAATTATTTTATAAATGTTTTTAAAACGTTTAGAAAACGTTTACATAAGCAATTTTTTTATATTAATAATTTTTACAAATTCTTTAATTAGGTAGTATAATAATAAAAATATATAATATTGAAAAAATTTTATTTAATAATCATTTTAATATGTATACAAATAAAGATTTTAGGTTAAATTCACCAATCTTATTATAAAAAAGTATTAAAAAATATTAATTAAATATTTATAAAATATTAAAATAATATTTATAGAGTACTATATAAACATTTATATAGTACCATACAAACATTAGAAATCATTAATTATAATATAAAAAAAAGATAAACAATATATTTATAAATTATTTAAAAAATGTTCTTTAATTATTTTCTAAATATTTTATAAACATTTTCGAATTGTTTAATAAACGTTTTTTAAATGTTTTCTTTTTATATATCTTTTTAATCTTTATTGTTTAATTTACATTTTTTAGTTATAAATATATGTTTATCCTTTCGCTAAAATATCCATTTTATTTTTATATTAAAACTATAATATTTCTATATTATAAATCATTTATTCTCTCTTCTAATTTTATTTTTAATCGTTTAAATTAAAATATATTATATCTATTACTTACCCTTTGTTTTTTTTTTAACAATTAAATTATTGTTTTTTATATAAAGAAATTAAATGTAATGTAATATTACCCTATTCTAAATTAATTTATTATTAATATATTTATAGGATTTGCAATATACTAATAAATCAAAATGTATTAAAATCTATCTTAGGGAAAGGTTTTGTTAAATTCAAATTAATGAAAATGGAGAATTATACACTACAAATGTATATAATTCAATTTATTTCGAATTTATTTTTTAAACATTTTTCAATCGTTTTTTAATCGTTTTTAAAATATTTCCAAATTGTTTTTAATTCGTTTTATAATTAATTCTTAATTAATATTAATATAAATAAATTAATGCTTTATTTTTATATTTATATAAAGTTTATAAAGAGAAAATTTATTTTCATTCTGTTTAAAATATATTAAATACAATATATTGATTATTAATAAATAATTATAATCAACCTTTTTTTAATTTTATTTTTAATAGATAATGAAAAATATAGTATATAAATATTTTAAAGTTATATATACTTATATTTAACAAAACACCAAAAAGAAAAATAAAAATATTAAAATTAATAATTTAATTAATAAATCGTTGAAAATATCTATTAAAAAAATAATCCAAAAATGTTTTTAAAACGATTAGAAAACGTTTTCAAAATAATTAGAAAACGTTTTCAAAACAATTAAAAAACGTTTTCAAATCATTTTTCATATATTTTCTAATATTATTAAAATAGAATTCTCTATACTCAAAAAGTTTGAAAAGGAAACCTCCTACTCAACATAAATTAAATAAAAATTAATAACAACAATACACTGAATTTTTAATACTTTTTAATGGAAATTAAACTTAAAAATTAGGACCACCAGAACCAAAAATTTCTATATCCCCTCAAAATAACATTTTAATCCTTTTAGAAATTGATTTGGAATTGATTTTAAAACGTTCTAAAAACGTTTTAACATTATAGCTTATAAACCCTTCAATTATTATTACTTCCTCTATATTAATATTATATTCAATAATACAATTATTTTAATCTGCTCCAAATCCTACTAGTAAAACATTAGAAAAGTAAAAAAATGATTCCTCTAAAAAGAATAGTACTAATAATTATAAAATAATAATTATTGAAAGTTTTATTCTAGTAAGAATTTTATTCAAAACCTTTTGAAAACGTTTAAAAAACGTTTAAAAAACGTTTAAAAAACGTTTAAGAAATATTTAAAAAAGGTTTATACTAATTTATATAAAAAAGAAAAAACAATAAATTAATTTATTTACATAAAAATTTATTGATATTTGTAATAATATTGATAATGCACATCCTCCCATTTTTTTTAAACTTACTGTAAGATTGTTCCGTTTATTTTTCCCTTAGTTTGTTTGATGAAAGAATTTATTTTAATACGTTTTTTTATTATTATTAATCAAATACTAAGCTTTGATTAAATACAAAAATAAGATGGAATACAATTAGTGGATTATTCAATCTACCATATTATAATCATTTGCCCAATATTATTAAAATATTAAAAATGCTTAAAAGAAACTTGAAATATTATATAAATTATTTATCAAAATTATTAGAATACAATCTTAAATATAAATTAAGGAAAAGCTAAAAGGTTTACAAAAGTAAATTGATATTTATTTAAATTAAAAACGTTTTAAAAGCATTTTTAAAACGTTTACTAAATATTTTCAATAAAATATTTATATTCTAATTGGTATATATCATATTTTATATTTAATGTATATGATAATATTAAAATGTTTAAACAGCCTATTAATAAAAATAGGAATATAATTTGATTTTATAAAACGAATAATATTAATACTAATGTTAATTCTAATGCTGGTAATAATAATAATAATATTAGTGTTATTAGTATTAATAGTAATAATAATGATAATAGTAGTATTAATATTATTAGTAATATAAATGATAATAATAATTAAATAATTAATATTATTATTTTTAATTATTTATATATTAATCATTATATTCTAATATTATATTAATCACTTTTGTAGAATTTAAATTGAAAAATAAATCGCATTACTATTCGAAATTACTTTCTAAACGTTTAAAAAACAATTCAAAAACGTTTAATAAATGAATTACTCTTAAAATAAAATAAACTATTAGAAATTTATTATTGCTTTTAAAGTAATATTATATACATTATAGTTCCCTGATTTCTCGATTCTTTTATACTATTTTTATTTGTTTTTTTTTAAATTCTAATTTCTTATTTACAAGTTATATTCTTAAATTAGTTTATCTAATTAATTCTTTCAATATAGCAATTATATTGTTTTATTATTGTTATATTGGAATAGATTACTATTTATATAATCTTTTTATTTTAAATAATCAACCATTATTATTATAATTATAATCAAAATTAGATAATTAAAAAAATTAATAATAAATCTATTATTCTTCAAAAATATTGTTAAATAATAATAGATTATTTTTTTATGCAAATTGTTGATTTTTTTTTTGTTTTAATATTAAATAAATTATTAACAAATAAAATTAAATCATTTAGAAAATATTTAGAAAACGTTTAAAAAACGTTTTCTAAACGTTTATTAAATATTTATTATTAGATTAAAATATTTATAACTTTTTTTTCGTTTTTCATTTATTCGATTATACACAGAACGATTTTGCTATAAGTTTGTAACCTTTAATATTATATTATTTTAATTATTAAAATTGATTTGAAGATTATATTTTTACCCTCTAATAAATAATTGTTAAATTGATAATAAAACGTTTAAAAAACGTTTTAAAAACGTTTAAAAAATATTTATTTTTTAATCAAAATAATTAATAATAATATTTTACTATAACAATTAATTTAAGCTCCATTTACCTCTACTACATTTATATTTCGAATATAATTTCGAAATATTACTTTATCCCCTAAAAAGAATTGTTCGTTTAAACTCGAAATAATTTAATCCTATTTTTTATAAATGCACCATCCCATCATATCTAAACTTAAAAATAAAACTATTAATAAACGTTTTTTAAACGTTTTCTAAACGTTTAAAAATAAAGATATGAAAACCTACTAATCCTATTAAATATATTCTAATAATGTATAACAATCGTTTTTTGATTTTATAATACTTATATTTTTTAGAAGATTTACATAACCATTATTTACAATAATATTATTATCAATTCCTCTTTAATAATATATTAAGCAATAAATTATAATAAATTAAATATAAAATTGCTATGGATAATACTATAGATTAATATTATTTAAGAAATAACCCCAACCTAAATCATTATTAATATATTAATTAAAAATTCATTAAATATTAATTAAACGTTTTTTAAACATTTAAAAAACGTTTTTTAAACGTTTAGAAAATGAAATTTACTTACCATTTGCTTATTTTATATATATATTTACTATAATTACTTTAATTCCATTTTTATAAATATAATAAAAATAAAGAAATAGTTAATCAACATTTTTTAATGCTTTATTAATACATTAATATCAATTTTTGAAAAGTTGGTAGAAATCTTTAGTAATTTTAACATTAATATATACCCATAAAAACTGAGTTACTATAAAATAGTTAATATATAATCAAAAAACATTTATAAAATATTTTCGAAATAAATATATTATATACATTAATTAATATTTTTTTACTTTATATATTAAGCAAAAATGACTTTACATTATTTATCAACTATATATTTATAATTAATATCTATTTGAAAAATATCAAGATTTTTCAAATATAATATTTGATTCAAATAAAAACAATAAATTTTTTGATAATTACTATAATTATATATTTATCAAATATATTGTTATATTCCAAATTTATTATAATAATTAACTCTATAATTATATTATACATTTAATAATATTAATTAATAGATTTGAAAACATTTAAAAAACATTTAAAAAACGTTTATTAAACGTTTTAAATATATTATTTACTAACTTATTTAACACTGTAAGAATACCTATTAATCTATTTCAGTATTACGATTACTTAAATTTTTGATTTGTTATTCCATGTAGAATATACATTCATTAACTATTTGATATTTAACTCTTAATAGAATCAATTCATTCCTTCACTTGCAATAATATTATTTATAAATTACATTAATTTTTCGTTTTTTTTATTAAATAAATATAAAATATAAATTATTTACAATATCTATATTTAAAGTTAATAAAGTTTTTAATTTGATTAATAATTAATTCAATTAATAAAACAGGATTTTGGGATGGTAGTGAAGGCATATGTGTATATTCACCATAAAAAATAATTAGAATATAAAGGTGATCTTAAAGATCAATTAAAATAATGATATTAAATGTTATATTGCATTTAATATATTGCAATGGTTAATTTCCATCATAATAAAGAATATTTAAAAAACTATTAATAAATAAGATATAAAAATAAGTTAAAAACGATGTAAAAACAATTTAAAAATGTTTTAAAAACGTTTTTAATATAAATTAAAAATAAATTAAAAATAAATTAAAAATGAGTTAAATAAAAATTAAAAACATACTATAATTATTTTAACATATTTAAATATTAAATACTTAAAAGCATTTAGATGGTTGATTAGGGTAAAATCTATAAGTTAATAAATCCATTATATATTCCTAATTAATTAATTTTGTTAGATTGATAGTATGATAATAATATTGAAAGAATTTATTATTATTAATTATTTTATTATAGTATATATAATAACATACATTATTATTAAAATTCTAATTAAAAATTAGTTTTAATATATTTCGAAAATGTTTTTAAAATGTTTAGAATGTGATTAAACTTATTATAGTATTAAAATATTGAACTTTTAATATTTTATCACATAATATTATTTCCTTAGTATTAAAATCAATTTTATAGAATCTATAATTATACTTTTCAAAATGCTTTTTAATTGTATAATAAGTTCTAAAAAGAATAAATTAGAAAATAGTAATAAAAAATATATTCTAAACGTTTTCAAAATATTTTTAAAACGTTTTTATAATAATATATATGTTAATATTTTTTTTTGTTCCAAACCAATATTATATTCCTCAACAAAAATACGTTGATTAGAATGTATTCGAATCCGTTTATTTTTTTAATTGCTTAATATCCAACTAGTATACGAATTAGAAATATAATTTAATATATAAAAATATATATTTATTCCGCTGCATTTTTTGATTATACATTTAACCTAAATATCTCTTATCCAATATAAAATAATAGTTTTCCTGTGAAGTAATCGATTTATATATATTGAATATTAAATCTAATTATAATTTATTAACAAAATGCTTTAAAAATGCTTTAAAAATGCTTTTGAAATGTTTTTCTAAATGATTTTTAAACGTTTTGAAAACATTTAGAATATATATACCTTTGAACATATTTTATTTGCTTGCTTAAATATCAATTTATGTACATTGATTAAATTGTTAATTCCTTGTTCTGAAGTAGGAGAATATAATGGGTAATCAATCATATAATTAATTTATTTAACATTTAATGGTTCTTATACTTTATTTAAAAGTAGAAATATTAAATTCTTTTAAAGATTATTTATTGTTTCCTATTTATAAACGATTAGAAAACGTTTTAGAAACGAGTTAAAAATATATTCAAATAATCTTATTTGAATATTTTTATTTAAAGGATATAATTTTAGTAGTTTATCCTCAATAATTCTTCTTCCAACTAATTCAGTATCCCAATTAAAATATAAATATTCTTTTTTTAATAAGATAATACCTAATTTGTATATTATAATAAAATAAGAACAACGTAACTAAATAATAGGATACATTTTGAAAAAAAAATAATAAATAAAAGAAAAAAAAGAAAAATCTATAAATAAAAAGAATAAGAATTATTATTTAAATATTTTTAAAATGTTTTTTAAATGTTTAATAAATATATTAAAAAAGATAAATAAATATGATGGTTAGGAATGGATTAATTATATAATAATATTATTTAAATGTTTTTTAAACGTTTTTAAAACGTTTAAAACTATAATATAGATCTATATTATATAAAGTTATAAATTCGGTAAAAGGTTGGATGGACCTGCGCGACGTTTTGCGGTTGACCTTTTTTTTTTAAGTGATGCCCCATAGATCTATATGAGCTCAGATGGACGTCCATCCGACCTACATACCTGCATTATTGGCTTGCATTTCTTCATGTCACTGCATCATCAATCGGACCTGATGGACCTTCAAACATCCAGTCAAAGTTGAATCAATGTGTATCGTGACAATCTCGTCATATTTGACCAGTTGGTCGGATGATTTTGCTGCCATTTCACCGTCTTCCATTTTGCCATACTTCCTTTCCTTGTATCACCATCCAAAGACGGATTCCTTTCTTTCTCGGTCCATCAATAAACCAATTGATTGAAAGGAATGCGGGGAAATGTGTGATTTCACTGCGGGGGAACAGCTAATAATAGCTAATAATAGCTAATAGCTAAGAGACAGCAAGGGCTGATATTCAATCTAAACCTATGTTGGAAGCTAAATAGCCCAACAGGCAAAAGGCGTATCAGTGCGAGTTTCATCAGAGTTATCACTTCATTCAGCGCACATCCAACAGATCAGCCTGTTCATAAGGAAACCGTGTAACCAGGTGGGTAGGGAACTCACTGGTAACTGTTTAACGACGTTGCACCCTTCTTGCGTCTCATATATGTTGCGATACAATCAGTCCGTAAGGTATCAATACAAGTACCTGCCGTTTATTTATCCAACGTTCTTTCCATTCACCAGGGAATCGTGGAAAAAAAAGTAAAGAGGTTGTGGCAGATGATACAACTTTCATTCATGCAATCCTACAATATTCGATTCTCTTGAATCCACCTTTCTACTTCCCTACGGATACAATACTTCTTCTTCCCTAGATCCATCGAACCAACCTCTTCCTTCTTTACAGAATAATATCAAAAGTTTCAGATGCGGGTCTAAAAGATGACCTGGCCTTCAACAATGAAGCCGATACTTATTAGATTGTGTCGTGCTAATCCTCACTCAGAAGTTAAGCTATCGCCAGGTCCAACTTTTGGTGGAATTCTTGGTGCGTTCCATTCCTGGGCTAATTCTAGTTCACGATCTTATCCATCAACTACCTGATTGAGACTAATGCGTCTTTGTGATAGCTACTCACGCCAAATCACTATATCCTGCAAGTCGTGCCAAGTACAAGAGATACGCGTCGACAACTGCTACTTCTCCACCCACCGCACAGAATACCGCATCACTTTCTACAGCTTCTTCTAACGCCGCTACCCCCGATCTAATCACCACTCCATACTCCAATTTGACGATTGGTATAGCTCGCGAGACATACCCGAATGAAAAACGAGTGGCAATTACTCCACAAAATGCACAACTGTTGATGAAAAAAGGGTTCTCCCGAGTTCTCGTCGAGCGAGGTGCTGGAGCAGAAGCTCAATTCACAGATGAGGCATACGAGACTGCAGGAGCCAAAATAGTCACCAGAAAAAAATGTTTGGTCGGAAAGTGACATACTCTTGAAGGTCCGCGCACCAGGTGTGGAGGGATCTAATAACGAAGTGGATTCTCTCAAGAAAAATGCAACTATTATCTCATTTCTATACCCGGCAGTAAATAAAGATGTCGTGGAAAAATTGGCTCATAGAGGGGTGACTTCATTTGCAATGGATATGATTCCTAGAATCTCAAGAGCTCAGGTTTTTGACGCATTAAGGTATGGAAGATTGCCCCCATGTTGCTTTTATGAAGAAGAAAGGCTCACAAAGTTTCGTCATTAGTTCTATGGCTAATATTGCTGGTTATAAGGCAGTCCTAGAAGCCTCCAATCATTTTGGTCGCTACATGACTGGTCAGGTCACTGCTGCTGGGTAAGTGAATATCCCCATGTTATTAGCTTTCTTCACTAATAAAGTGACTTTTAGAAAGGTACCTACCTACTTGATTTTCCCGCATCCGTTTTGAGGAGTTGTAGCTGATAAGGTATCTTTAGGTTCCTCCTTGTAAAGTTCTCGTTATAGGAGCAGGTGTAGCTGGTCTAAGTGCCATTGCAACAGTAGGTGTCTAAGTTCTACTTTGTGGCTTGAATGCTAATAGCTGCCTTACTAGGCTCGACGCATGGGAGCAATTGTGCGAGGGTTTGATACCAGATCAGCTGCACGTGAGCAAGTACAATCATTAGGTGCCGAATTTATCGAGGTAGATGTGAAAGAAGATGGATCTGGAGCTGGTGGGTATGGCAAAGAGATGTCAAAAGAGTTTATCGAGGCCGAAAAGAAACTGTTCATGGAACAATGCCGTGAAATCGATATTATTATTTGCACTGCACTTATTCCAGGTCGTCCCGCTCCCAAATTGATTCATGAAGATGTAAGTTTTTGTGGATATATCATTGTTGAATATGACCTGATTACTTTTCCAGATGGTTGCAGCAATGAAACCTGGCTCTGTTATTGTCGACTTGGCAGCTGAAGCAGGTGGTAACTGTGATGTTACAGTGGCTGGTAGATTGATTGAGCATAAGGGAGTCAAAGTTATAGGTTTGTCATATGCATTGATATATAGTGAGGCGAAAACTGATTTTTTTGTAGGATATACTGATCTTCCTTCTCGACTTCCGACTCAATCCTCCACCTTATACTCGAATAACATTACCAAGTTTCTTCTTTCCATTGCTCCCGAAGATAAGCAATTTGGCATTGACCTCAAGGATGAAGTTGTTCGTGGTTCCATTGTAACTCACAATGGGGAAATTGTACCAACTGCACCACGACCAGCAACTCCGGTGCCAAAAGCGGCTTCAGCCATCGATACTAATGCCTCGGCCGTGAACACAGTTGCCCTTACACCATGGCAAAAACAAACCCGAGAAGTCGGATTCATTACCGGTGGAATGAGTCTTGCTCTTATTCTTGGCAAAGCAACAGGGCCATTGTTCATGAACAATGTTTTCACATTTGCACTGGCTGGATTGATAGGTTACCGAGTAGTATGGGGTGTTACTCCTGCACTCCATTCTCCACTTATGAGTGTAACGAATGCAATCTCGGGAATGGTCGGTGTAGGTGGTTTCTTCATCATGGGAGGAGGTCTTGTACCGCATACTATTCCTCAAGCTCTTGGGGCCTTATCTGTAATGCTGGCGTTTGTCAACGTTTCTGGTGGCTTTGTCATCACGAAGCGAATGTTAGATATGTTCAAGCGTATGCAATTCAATCAATTGTTGAAGCGCCCTAGCTAACTGTTTGTAGGGCCAACTGATCCCACTGAATACCCATGGTTGTATGCTATACCTGCTGTGATATTCGGTGGAGGGTATATAGCTGCCGCATCCACTGGTGTGGCTGGACTTGTTCAAGCAGGATATCTTGCGAGCAGTCTTTTTGTGCATTGGTAATATCTCTGGATAACTTTTGGAATAGCCTCTAACTTTAGCAGCTTCATTATCTGGTCTTTCTTCTCAAACAACAGCGCGCCAAGGAAATATCTTAGGTATCTTGGGGGTCGGAGCAGGCATACTCGCATCACTAGCAGCGGTTGGATTTCCAGTTGAAGTACTTGCACAATTCGCAGCCCGTCGCAGGTTGCGGAGCTATCATTGGTAATACATTTCCCTTTTATATAGAAGAGCAAGAAATCAAACTGACTACTATATACACTAGGCTTAAGAATTGGACGACGTACAACAGCAACAGATTTGCCTCAAACGGTGGCCGCGCTTCACTCTGTGGTTGGTCTTGCCGCTGTTTTGACAAGTTTCGGATCAGTCATGGCAGATATCGGAGATATATCAGCACTTCATCTCGTAGCTGGCTATCTTGGTGTGCTAATTGGTAAGAAAATCTGGCGAGATTGTATTATTTTCTCAGCTAATCGATTAGGTGGTGTCACATTCACTGGATCTGTTGTAGCATTTCTCAAACTAGCAGGTCGGATGTCTTCAAGGCCAATCAAACTTCCAGGTCCCAAACATGCACTCAATTCTTCCCTACTTGGTCTTAATATCGCCACGATGGGAACTTTCCTTACACTCGCACCTGGTGCGCCAGTCATCGCTGCATGCTGCTTGGCCGGTAATGCAATTCTAAAGCTTTATCAAGGGCTATACAACAACTGCTGCTATCGGTGGAGCAGACATGCCTGTCGTCATTACCGTTTTAAATGCATATTCAGGATTTGCATTAGTAGCTGAAGGTTTCATGCTTGATAATCCGTTGTTAACAACGGTCGGCTCTCTCATCGGCGTTAGTGGCTCAATCCTTTCATATATCATGTGTGTCGCCATGAATCGATCGATCGGAAACGTTCTTTTTCGGGGGAATAGCTCCATCAGCAGAAACGGAGCATAAGATCGAAGGACAGATCACGAAGACCAATATAGATGAAGTCGTGGAATCCCTAGAGAACGCCGAGAATGTCATCATCGTCGTTGGATATGGTATGGCAGTTGCAAAAGCCCAATATGCTATTAGCGATATTACTCGAATGCTCAAGAGCAAGGGTATCAACGTTCGTTTTGCCATTCATCCTGTTGCAGGCCGAATGCCTGGTCAATGCAACGTCCTCCTTGCAGAAGCTAGCGTACCTTATGACATTGTTCTCGAAATGGACGAGATAAATGATGATTTCGGTGAGACAGATGTAACTCTTGTCATTGGTGCAAATGATACCGTTAATCCCATCGCTCTTGAACCTGGTTCTTCAATTGCTGGTATGCCTGTTTTACATGCATGGAAGAGTAAACAGGTGATTGTGATGAAGAGAGGTATGGCAAGTGGGTATGCAGATGTGGTTAATCCAATGTTTTATATGCCTAATACAAGGATGTTGTTTGGTGATGCCAAGGATAGCTGTGATGGTACGTCATATCTCATTCTGTTTGCATATACTTCTTGGGCCAGATCCGGAAGTGGTTGGGAATTGAAGGTATAATATAGATGCTAACATGTGAATAGCTATCAAAGGTGCCCTTGAAGCAAGAAATCGTATGTATGATGTCTAAGAGACTGGAGATACTATACAGGTGCTTGAAGATGTTTCATTCTTAGGCAACGAGGGTCTCTACGTAGATCAATGAGGCTGGTTATATACTTTACTCGAAGCTGTAATGGGATTCATGATGAAGGATTAGGCCGGAAAATCGATGGGTAATGATGGATGTAGTTGACGAATGGGAATTCTGGGTACAGACAGAGCCAGAAAAAGTTGCGAAAATTATAAATAAGATTCGATAGATGATGAATTCATTCTTTTTCAGGCGTTGATATAATCTTTCATCGAATGTCAAAAGCCTTTGATGTTTTGTCTCGAGTGTAGATAGTCTAATCACAGATTAGCTTAGCGAAACGAAACGAAGCGAACTAATCTTGAAACCCTACGCCCCTCTCTAGATCCCACCTCTTCCTATATCCTACCCACCCCTGGAACACGTTCTCAATCCCCCTATAGACATGATTCCTCTATACTAAACCTCCTTTGACCTAATCATTACAAATCCGAACTAGAATGATAATATGAGTATTTGTTTGTTTCTTTCTTTCTTTCTTTAGAATAATGACTCGAGCAGGTATGACTTTATTCCCGCTTGGGGGAGGAGGGAGGAGGGAAGTTGAAGATTCAGAAGATTAGGGCTGTTAGGGTATTCAATCGAGAAATGGGAGAGCAGCGACGAGTAAGCGGGAGCGCTTAGTCACGTTCGTCTCCCAGGCAATCCCACCAAGATTGGGCGCGGACACGGTGGCCGATTGGTCCTTGGGGATTCGCGAAAATCAATCGCATCATCGTGCATGCCTTGGATTCACGGGCTCTCTCATCCTTCTCGCTCTGGTCGGGGGCAACGCGCTTTCTCCGCCGCCGCGGCGCGATTGGGATGTTGTGGCGTCTTTTTTTCTATCTTGGCTGACGCGTGGTTTGGTTTGCGATTGGCGGTGCGGTGGCTTGTGGGGATGTCGGGGCGGTGGTGCGACGCTTGGGTTTGTGGTTGATGGTGTGTGTTGTTTGGTGGATGGGATGCGTGGATGGTTATCGCTGGAATGACGTCGACTCTCTTGGGCGAGGGCGTCCCTGGAGGAGTTGGGTGGTGGACTTGTGGTTGGTTATTGTGATTCTTGGTCGTGTGGCCGAGGTGATGTTATGGGAGGGAGGCGGATGCTGATTCGTGGATTTGAAATGCTGGGATGTGGCGAGCGTCTGGTCATTGGTGAGGGATTAGGAATGCAACGTCAGGTGGCTGGCTGGCTGGGAATCGATCGAAATCAGGGGGGTGGGATGGGCATCTTTGGGTCATGTATCTTGATAATTGGGAAAATCGCAGGATGGTTATTGTTCCCGTACTCGTTTGTAGATATGTGCTTTCTGATCTCGTTCTGGAGTTAATCGTGCGCCGTGAGATTTCCGGGTTTTTGTTCTGATGAGTTCCAAACTTGATATCTCGTCATGTGCTGGGTGGTGGATGGGGTATTGTAACTACTGTGTGATCAATGAAATACTTGATCATGAATTCAAGGATGGATCAAAAGATATCTAGGATATAATTTTTAGTTAAGGTATGGTTGTAAATTAAGGGTTATACTATTTTTGTTATTTTAATGTTCTAAATGCGTTGGGTTGGTTTACTCTCTATAGATTACAGGTGTAGAGGAGATGATGGACTTGAAAAGTGGGCGGGGAATGGGATTAGGGAAATGAGATGGAGTTTGAGATGGAGATTGAAAGTTGAGGGAGATATTATGGGATTAGATGGAGAGAGATAAGAGAGGGAAGGGGTACGGAAGGGAAGAGATAGGGTGTAAGATGGGTTTTTTAGAGGAGATAACATCACATATGGGATTAGGAGGATAGAAAAGAGGATGGAGCTAGATATTTATCAGAAGCTTAAGGATATAAGCAATAGAGTAGAAAGGTATTATGATTAGTATCTGCAAAGACAAGTAAGCGAAGGGTTTTTGGAAGAAGAAATACTCGAGTAGAGAAGAGGTTAAAAATCATTAGTTTCTAACTTCTAAGCATCTGTAATTTGTCGTTGATTCTTAGAAACGGAAAAAGTCTACCTAGAATGATAAGATCGTGATTAACACCCAAATGTCTTCCCTCCTTCCCCCGTTACGTATCTATACGAGATCATAACATAATGCGATGTAATATAAATAGTAATCACTAGAGTACTAAAAATATAGTATTATGCTATAAATCAAATATAGTATATTGTTATATTTAAAATGGCATTTTGATATATAAAAATTAGACAATCTATAAATCTTTAAGTATATAATATAAAAAAGAAGTTAATATTAATAGTTTATATTTTTATTTTAAGTTTAGTCTATTGATTTTAATATATTAAGCTAGACTTTTTCAAGCATATTATATGATTTCAGCTCATTTAAACGTATTGCTTTATTTGAGTATATTTGAGTATATTAAAAATCTATAGTATTATTGTTTTTTATTGTTGTTATTAATCTTCAAAATCTAAAATAGTATTGAATATACTAAAGCTTATAAAGGTTAATTAACTAGAATAAAAAAGCTAAAGGGAAAAGATCTTTAAAGAACTTAAAGTTCTTTTAATATAGTATCGTTATTGGAAAGTATAAGGAAGAATTCGTTACAAATAGTTAATACGTTATTAGAGGATAAAAGAGGAGGGGGATATTTTCGAAATAGAGGAACGGAAGTGAAGTAGAAAAAGCAATTCTTTAACAAATGGAATAATTTACTATTGATAAAATGATGATAATATTGATGGTGATGATATTGATGGTATTGAATGGTATTGATGGTATTGATGGTATTGATGGTATTGGTATTGATGGTATTGAAATAAAGTTGATGATGTTAGAGTTGAAATTAAAGAGTTAAAATGGGATTGAGAATGATATACTAGTATTCAAAGCTATTTTGAAGCTAACATAGTATGGTTTCCGAAAATCTTTCAATGTGGATGCTTCAAAGCTTCTATCATTATATACGTAAACTATACGCTATAATAAGAGTTAGGGAGGATTCTACAATTACATGGCATACTGCCAGAAAAAGTGGTACTCTAGGGAATTAAACAGGAGAGCAGGCAAATAGAATCAATATATAAATAAGGTTACTCGAAAATCAACAATCAACAATCACAACCACCCCACGCAAACAAATTCCACAAGCGACGCGATAGAAGAGAAAAGAGGATCGTGGGTAAACAAATCCAAATCCCATGCTATACGGAGGACGTTCACCGGTTCCAATCCAGGGTTAGCGAGCGAGTGAGTTGTTCCCTCAGTTTAGCGAGGCCTCGGTGCGCGTTTGGATGGATCGATTCATGAGAATATTGTATATTGGGCCTGATTAAAAGATATGATAAAATGTGAATATTACGTTGAATATGCATATATTGATATATATATATTTCGGCATATATATATTTCGATATATATATATGTCGGCATATACATATTTCGGCATATCTTATAATAATAATAATAATAACAACAATAACAAGAAACTGAAGAGGTCAATTAATACCTTCCAGGTATTTATATTCGAGTATAGCTCACATCATTGGTTTGGGGTCGATTGAAGATCTTGAAAAGATTGAAAAGATCGATTGTTTTAATACTAGACTGCTTTGCAAATATAATCTACCAAAAATAAATCTACCAACCAACCACAATGATCACCAAACAGCCAGCCATTGAAAAAGCTGCGAGTGAGCAAGCAAGCAAGCACCGCATAAGAAAAGTTCAAAATACATGTATATTTACATATATTCCGAGAAAAGATACAAGGTTCAGAAAGCGGGCTGGGATGTTTCCGAGGCCCAATACTGCGTTGCGTTGCGTTGCCTTGCCTTGCCTTGCATTGAAATGGATGAATGAATGAATGAAACCACCAAGTAAACAAATTTTCCAAGCAAGTACACAAACCGAACCCAAAACCAGGAATGGAAGGAAGCACCCAACGAGAAGCTCCAGGCGCGTGCTCGACAGAAGAGCGGGCACCGATCGACGGCCCGAGAACAGGGCGAGGCCACCCCCGGCGCGCACCAACGACACGATACGATCCCCAACGCTCCGAATTTCCGTCCCGCCAGCCGATCATATCATAGAAGGATGGGAACGCACACAAAGAACGAGAGAGAGAGGCTTCGAAGGAGCCATGGCCATGGCCATGGCCGTACTTGTCCACTGCACGGAGAGATAAAAGGCCGGGCGCGAAACATACTGGACACGGAATCGGTCGACGAAACAGGGCTGGCTGGAGCTTGGGACACCTAGATTGTTTTCTTCGTGTGGAGATCAGAGGGTGGGAATATATATAGCTTGATTGATTGACGTTTCGTGCAGCTTAGAAGACAGCGCAAAGATCTTTTGATTGGCGGGTGGTGGATTGTTTTTCTTGCTTTTGGGGGGTTTAATCTGATACTGTATGTATGTGAGATTGCATGATTGTAGGCGCATCGTAAGATTATGGTCTCTGCGTGGTTTAGCTATAGTACTACTACTACTAAATATAGATCTATTGAAAATTTCTACGGGCAGCATTGAGGTTGATGATATGACATTACATTCTTACAATATATATATATATATATAGATAGATAGAATGACATAGCTAATCCTGGTTTAGTTTAAATTTAGGAATGATTAAGAAGAAAAAAAGAAGAAAAAAGAAGAAAAAGAAGAAAGAAGAAGAAAAAAGAAGAAGAAAAAGAAGAAAAAGAAGAAAAAGAAGAAAAAGAAGAAAAGAAGAAAAGAAGAAAAAGAAAAAGAAGAAAAAGAAGAAAAGAAGAAAACCCTTAGAGATCTAGATTATATATATATTTCCATTCGAGTATATATATCAATATCAACATCTACATATCAACATCTAAATCCCCTTCCAGCAAGATGAAGCACCTCCAGCTACGTAAAACTTACGATCGGGTATTATGACAGGGTGTGAAACTACAACCAAGGCCAAGAATGAATGAATGATGCAATTCGAGAAGCAGAAGCGAAAAGGATAAAAGGGGGTATTGTAATTGGATATCTAAAAGTGCGCTTCGTGCTCCCATGCTCCCATGCTCCCATGCGTTCATGCTCCCAAGATCTTACTACCGAGTCGAGTAACGGTCTCTGCAGGTTACCTGCCCACGTGAAACAATGCAAGGCCATCCATGTTATCCCGGTCCGGTCCCAGTATTCCCTAGAACCACGAACTCGCCAACGCGCCAACGCGGCTCCCAAGAAATATACGCAAAGCATGTAAAAATAAAGTAATGTACCCGCCTGAGCTCATTCCTGCATGTCATGTCATATCATGTCATGACTATGCTAACCAGTCAAACCTTCCATCCATTCGGACCATTCCTTGAAAAGTTGCATCTATCCGTCTATCCGTCCATCCATTCATCCTGTAATCCCGCCATTGGTTTTATCCCGCCCTCTCACTCCATACAAAGGAAATGAAACGAAGATCTTCCCAAAACAGCGCTATGCAATACTGAAATAAAATTTTGAATGCAATGCAAAAATGACTGACTCCCTTTCACTCAGAGCTCCAACCTTGAAGTTTTCCTAAACAACCTCTTGGTAGCCCCAACCTTGTCCATCTCCCCTAAACTCTGCCTATGACCTCCTTTGCGCTTTTCCTTTTCCCTCTCCACACTTGCCATCATAACCTTCTCTTTCATACCCTCAACCCAATCTAGATCCTTTTGATCTAAATCCTTCTGTTTACCCTTGGTCCCGCGAGACCTAATGATGTATCTTCCTCATTCCACTCTAACCTGGAGGAACTTCTAGATGCTGCTGATGGAGGGGTATTACTCATCTCATGTTCACGTTGAACTTCAGCAAAAGGTGTGAATGGGAGAGGAGGTACCTCATCATAAGAGGAGAATGTAGATTTCCGCGTCTTACGAATCCCAAGGGATGATTTAGGTCGATCAACAGAAGTTGATGGACGAACAGCCATTGCAGATACAGATCGAGGTCCGGGTGTAGTACGACCAAAGCCAGGTGTAGTGCGTCCACTATCACGAACGGTAGAACCACCAGATGGAATACGTGATGGCAAGTCTTGAACCTCGACTTTATCGTTATCAACCGGTGCTCGTCGTCCATGATGACTTGCGTATTCTTTTCAAATATTCTCCGAGGTCTGCCCAGCCGCCTCCAACGCGTACCATGACTCTTTCGCCATGCTCACCTACTAAACGAACGAATAACTTGATTGGTTTTCTCACCGCTGGAACGGGATAGATGATAAACCTTAATCTCTGGATTGCCATTTTGAGACCTGTTTCGTGGAGTACCACTCTTTGCATAAGCTGGAGCGAGTGTAAATGATGGCGTTGGCGCACGCAAACTACCAACTGAAGATTGTGAACGAACCGCAGGCATTGAGGGAGTAACCGAACGACGAGGTTTTCGAGGACGAATGCCTTTGGTGTTCGGTTTTTCCTCTGGCTCAGAACGAAGACGAATGTGAGCTGGGATGGATTGAAGCAAGGAACTGATCTGTTGTTTGCATCTGGTCGTCGCTACGGTTTTTTAACAGGGGATGCAGGAATGGATTCGAGTATCTTGACATCATGTAGAAAGGAGGTATCGTCGGGTGAGGATATCAAATGAGAGAAATCAGGGCTTTCGAGAAGTTGGCGAGGGCGACGAGCAGGTCTAGTGGGAGCTCCCGGTGGTGAACCAGGTGGAGTATTATCATACTTTTGCAGATCATGTGACCAGTTCTTAGGTGGAAGGGGTAAATCTTCAAATGTTACGGTAGATGCAACATCAGAGTCTTGATCAACAGAGCTTAATGTAGCTCCTGCCTTGACAGATTGACACCGGTCTGAGAGCGAATCATCCGAAACATCACTACTATCGACGATTATAGAAGGCCGGCGTGCTTCCATCTGAGTATCTAAAAGGTCGAATTCCATCTCATCAGGACCGAAACGTTGCACGCTCTCAGACGCTCCATCACTGCTAGCTATGGTCGAGATGTGGGCATCGGCCGATAGATGAGGGAGATTGTCAGACAAATGTGCTGACGCCCTCGAATTTTCGGAATCCACATTCCTATGCTTTGATAATGTATGAGAAATACCGAGCTGTTGAGCTAACGCGATGCTGGATGCCGGGGCGCCTAAAACAGACCCACCATTTGCAGAATGGGCTGGATTTTGTGACACCGCGTGTCCACTTCCCATGATAAGTGGTGAACTCGAACTACGGAGTCTTGCCAATCGAGATCTTGTCGGTGACTTCAAGGGCGGACTCGGGAACTTATCAAGAATCATCGATGATGGCCTTGTTGAAAATTTTGAGGTTCACGGTCGGAGCGTCATGATTGAGGTTTTTTGGTGATTCGTCATTCGAAATGGTACGTCTCAAAGCATTTGCGAAAGTATGTCCGAATTTGGGGATTCTGGTAAGACTCCTGACGCTGGTTGAGCGAGTCAGAGGAGTAAATATACGCTCATGCGCGATTCGCTGAGAATTCAATAATGGTGATGGAGTCTGAGGGGGAGACGGGCTTTTTGCGATTGCAGTCCGGGTTGATTCATGGACTTGAATTTCATTATTACATGGATTTGGTGTCTTTTCTGGGGTAGAAATTGATCCATTGGAGATCACAACAGCGTCTCGTTGAAGGGGAGTAGTCGGCTCTCCCACATCCGCATTCCCTTCCCTTTCCATCAAATCATCTTTGGTCGCAGGGGTCGGCACGGCACTAGATTCGTCGTGCGTCGCTTTTGTCTTGTTCTTTTCTAAAGTCGCAATGGCGGCTAGTTCTCCGTCTGTAATTTTGCGATCTGCGGCAACGACCCACTCTCCGTAATCCCGCTCAAGATTTTCCATCCGGTCTAACCAGCTATCGGGCAGAGTATCCATCCTTCCCTCCAACGTATCGAGCATATAATCCAGATCTCGACCGAGAACCGTGACTTTGGCTTGTAAAACATTCTTCATAACTTCAAACGTCTGGCGCGAAAGAACCGCATCGCCCCTTTCGCCAGATCCAGTCGTGTTTGCGCCTGGGATTTTAATAGCCTGCCATCCCGATCTTAACGCCATCTCTGCATCATCCAATCCGAGTAACAAAGGTGGTACTCTTCGAAGCACCGACAGCCGAATACCCCATATATCCATCAAACGTGTTAACTTTGCCAAATTCGGTAGTGCCTGCAATACCGTGGCTGTGACTATAGCTGTAAAATCATCCATCACTGTGTACGCGGCGAGGAAGGCCGGTAGCGCGATGGTGGATGCGCCCGACGAAGGTCGAGAATTCGCCGAAAAATGTGTATCCAGGACCTGTCGTTTTATTTCCTCCACCTTCAAATCATCCATGCCTTCTGCGATCTCTTCCATCCGATACTCATATCGCACCACCTGCTCGAACAAGAGGCTCCCACAATACTGCGGTTCGGGACCTTCCTCACGCGGATGCGACTCAGTTTCTCCATGCACACGTGGGTGTGACGACTTGACCCTCTTCGCAGCTGGAACTTCGAAGCCTGATGATCCTCCCGTTTGCGGCCAGGGCCAATCTGATAATTTCTTCCAACCATTCTTGTACTTTCTTGGATGCTAAAGTTGCGCGTATACCGAATGCTCGATCTGCTGGAGACGCGGCTTCAATGCTCGCTTTTAATTTGCCAGCTGGGGAGGTGAAAGCTTGTAAGGTTGTGGAGGGCGAAAGGTCGGAAAGGAGGTCGTCTGAAATGTGTGATCGACTTGATGATCTCGTTGGTGATCTCGTTCTCGAAGCGGACCTTGGATGTAGCAATGGAGGAGCCAGTCGGGAGGTGGACGATGTCATAACTGGTGAACTGTCCATGGTGGTTGAGATTCAATGGTTGATACTTTATTTTTCCACGAGATAATTGTAATTCAATGGCAGGCGCATTGCTCAACAGACCTTAAAAAGAGTGATGGTCTACAAGCAAGAGGGGAATTGAAACATAATACTTGAATATAATAAAGAAAAGAAAAGGTGAGAAGTGAGAGGTGAGAGGTGAGAGGTGAGAGATAAGAGGGTGAGAGGTGAGAGGTGATGCAAGTTGTTTCGAGTGATGTCGTCTTACAAGTCTCTCTGTTCGTCGTTCAAGGAAATCAAGGCGGTTACTTGCATGATTTTTAGGGCTGTGGGTCGTTGTACCAAGGTGTCTTGAACACCATACCATGCAGGAGAGACTAAGGAATGAATAAAGTTCTTTTTTTGAATCTCGTTCTTTCTTGCTGAGGATTTTTAGGTTTAATTTTGAATTTTGAATCTTTTTTCCTTTTTTCTTGTTTTCGATGAAGTTGCCGAAAGTTTGTTGTGGCTGTTGTTGAAGTAGTAGTAGTAGTAGTAGTAGTAGTAGTAGTAGTAGTAGTAGTAGTAGTAGTAGTAGTAGTTGTTGTTGTTGTTGCTGTAGTTGTTGATTTTTCAATGAATGCGATAAAGGGTATATATAAGGAGTGTAATAGATCAGAGTTGGTATTGATAGCATATGGAATGAATAAGTTGATGAGTTGGTGAGTTGGTGAGTTGGTAAGTTGATGAGTTGATAAGTTGATGAGTTGATGAGTTGATGAGTTGATGAGTTGATGTTGATGAGTTGATGAGTTGGTGAGTTGATGAGTTGATGAGTTGATGAGTTGATGAATTGATGAATTGATTGATGGATTAATGGATTAATTGGTAGATTGATTGATAGGTTGATTAATAGGTTAATAGGTTGACAAGCTAATAGGTTGAATTAGATGGATGTATAAAGGACGTATCTACTACCGTATGTATAGAGAAGGTATAGATGGAAAGCAAAGTATGTTCTTTTCAAGACGAGTAAGTAGGTAAGTAGATATCAATAATAATAATAATGATAATAATAATTAATAGATAAATGGGTTGGTTGGTAAGTAAATACAATCTTGGAATACTACTACAATAGGTACTAAGGAAGTCCAGTACTTGGATTAGAATATGGATGAAGAGTGAATCAAGTGAATTTGGGGACAATAGGAAAAAGGTACAGAGGAGAGATATAGTTGATACAGTCGATAGTAAAAGATATTGTTGTACTATTGGGTGAGTAGACAAATGGATGAATGAGTGGATGGATTAGTTTTATTTAGTATAACCTTATAATAGATAGTAGGAATAGTTGAATTGAATTGAATTGAATTGAATGAATTGAATTGAATTGAATTGAATTGAATTGAATTGAATTGAATTGAATTGAATTGAATTGAATTGAATAAAAAAAAAATTAAAAAAAGGATAAAGTAAAAGATTAATTAAAATTAATAATTCCTTCTTATTTAAATACATTCTATACTAATCTGAAATTATATATTATATACTTAGTATTGTTTTAGGTTTATACTAAAATAAAAATCTATAAAATAATATATTTTTTAAATTTTTCTTTATATATTATAAAACTTTTATTTTTAAGAATTTAAATATACCAAACGTTTATTTTTCAACTTAATAATACTATAAAGTATTATTTATAATTTTTAATGAATTCGTTAATTTATTATTATTTTTTACAAATAAATTCCGTCTTTCAGTTAATTTTTATTCTAGTACAGACCCAAAACAACACCAAGTAGAGTATGTAATCTTACCATGTACCACCTACCTCTTCTCTCTTACGATCGTTCTGTTCGCAAATGTGTTCAAGGGAGATTGGATAAGGTTTTCCCAGCACTATAATTGAATTGGGAGATCCGATTTTCATGGATTTGGTATCTGTACTACGACTAGATCGGTAAGGGGGATAGGTATATTTGTGGATATGGATCAAATTTCCGCTTCGATATTGACGAGGGGAGGCGAGGGGAGGCGAGGGGAGGGGAGGGGAGGGTAGGGCAGGGTAGGTACGCGGTAGGAAGGGAGGAAGGAAGAGAAGAGATGAGAAGGGGGAGGGTAGAAAGGATGGGAAGGAGGAATCAGAATGAGAGAGGTAAGGTAAGGGAAGGTAAGATCTTACTTATAACGAGAATAGTCAAGTAAAAGTAGTCATGAGTATTATAAGTAGGAGAGTCTAGTAGATTGCCATAAGTAGTACAGTATCATAAATAGTAGAGCATAAAGCAGAGTCCGTCAATAGCGCAAGGTGTAATGAATTGAAAATGACTAGGAATTTGATTAACTTTATTCCTTTTATTGCCGTACTGTATAATATCGTATGGTAATAAATAATTAAGCTTCCAGAAGTAAAGCAAGTGGATAGTATCGTATTCTTCCACCGTCGGGTATCTTTTTATATTAATTCTAGACATTTTGACGACTCTGGTTCGGATTTGATGATTGCAACCTAAGATTTGAGTTATGTGTGTGTGTCTATATACAGAGTATACCCAAGGATATATATACATAATTATGAATGTTTTAAAGATATATATATAAGATATCTAACACATATATAATATAAGCATCTAGTAACCTTTACTTTTTATAAAGATTTACTCATTTAAGCATTCGATATACATTAATTAATCAGTTATATCCATGGATTTAATTATATTTACCTACCTAGGTAAGTACCACCACCTCCAAGGCTACCATTACTCACTTCCATAATAATAATACTAATAATGGCTAGATGGATGATTTTTAATCATTCTTTTGATTGGTCGAGAATGCATTAATTAATTCATCATCTCTCTCTCTCTCTCTCACTTGAGGTTATTGAGGTTATTGAGGTTATTGGGTTAACCAATCGTAAGAATTTGTTATCTTCATTCTTGAATCAACTGGTGAATCCATCCACCCATCCACCCATCCATTCACCAATACTCTAATAACAAGTACGGAGTCCTCTAGAGTCTGTACCTACAGCAGAGAGGAGAGAAAGGGATTCCGGCAGATCTCTTCCTCTCCACAACCCACCACCCATAATCCATCCATCCATCACCCATACTGCAATCCACCGTTCCACCTACAAGAACGAGGGTTCCCTGCCATATTGGGTATGCAAGCGACCCTTATTTTCCGCTCATTTCTTCCTGCAGTATCCATCCTACAGTACTGTGAGTATTCTACCTGCCGGTGCCCAATCCCAGTCTCTACAAATACAGTGCAAGCACTTGTACAAGTACAATGCAAGTACAGCGCAAGTGCAAGTACGAATACAAGTACAAGCACAGTATTCCATTCTCCTCTCCCTATCCTGTCCTGTCCGGTCCAGGTAAACACACTTTCCTTATCCTTCATGCTGTAAGGTTCCTGACGCGAGACTGTATGGACGGACGATCGATCCATGTCTTTGTACTTCTCGATTCTCAATATGCACCGTGAGTGAGTGACATTTCATCGGGCTTGGCTTGCATTGCATTGCATAATTGCGGTGGAGGTGGGAGGAAGAATAGTAGGAGAAGGAGTAAGAGTAGGAATAATAGTAATAGTAATAGTAATAGTAATAGTAATAATAATAGTAATAGTAATAGTAATAGTAATAGTAATAGTAATAGTAATAGTAATAGTAATAGTAATAGTAATAGTAATAGTAATAGTAATAGTAATAGTAATAGTAATAGTAATAGTAGTAATAGTAATAGTAATAGTAATAGTAATAGTAATAGTAATAGTATAGTATAGTAATAGTAATAGTAATAGTAATAGTAATAGTAATAGTAAGTAATGTAATAGTAATAGTATATATAGTAATAGTAATAAGTAATAATAATATAATAAATAATAATAATAATATAATAATAATAATAATAATAATAATAATAATAATAATAATAATAATAATAATAATAATAATATAGTTTTATAATAAAGAGATTTAAATAACTATTAATACTTACTTTATATCTCTTAATTATAGAAAGTATAGAATAAAGCTTTACTTTTATTAATTTATTTTAATATAAAAAAATATTCATTATATAATTAATAAACGACTATATACTTTAATACTTTAAAATAATTATATAATCTATATATATTATAATATTTTATATCTTTACTAATTTAAAAGGTATTAAAATTTATTAAATATCTTTTAATATAAATAATATTCCTATAGACTATATTTAATATTGAAAATACTTAGCGTTGTTTTAGATTATTATTAGGCTAAAAACTAATTAAAAACGAAATTTTTTTTAAAAAAATTTAATAAATTAATAAATCTATTAAAAATTATAAATAATACTTAATAATATTATTAAATTAAAAAATAAATATTTAATATATTTAAATTCTTAAAAATAAAAGTTTTATAATATATAAAAAATATTTAAAAAATATTTAAAAAATATACTATTTTGTAGATTTTTACTTTAACATAAACCCAAAACAATACTAAGTATAAGTACGAAAATAAAAAGTAGCTAAATGTCTTCGAATGCAATCTTACCAAGACCGCTTACCAACCCAAACTCTTCCCACAATTTTATTTTATTTTATATACCCGTGAACCCTTCTCCAACGGAGGAAATCCTTTGCCCTAATTATTAAATCAACAACTACCTTATGTATAAAATATTATACCGTTCCACCAGCCACCGGATATCCTCAACCCGTCGGATTCTTGGATTCCTCAATGATTCCCCAGTAATGAAAAACACAATCAATGGCACAAGGTTATCTCGAAGTCGAGATTACAATCTGAGACCTGTCAAACCTACAGGACAGTACGAGTACACACCGCACGTCAGGCGATAAGATCTGAATCTTTGCGCCATCTGTTTTACGAGAATACGAAACTCGGAATTTACACACAATTCATCTTCACCTCGGGAAGAGACAAAAGATGTTGCATGCGCGTCCAAAAGGAGCTGTCGAGATATCTCCAGGTTCTCTTCATGCGGTAGGGTAACCTTATGGCTCGGCGTAGCTGAGTCGAACATATAAAGGCGTCAAGTTTGATCAACCTACTGTACGTTGATGGCGACCATGATACCGACTATCGAGTGATAGCCAGTTGCCCATTTCAAGATAGATCCCGGCGTATTGTCATTCTGCTACCTTAACAAGTGAACAAGTCCAAGGCAAGTCACCAATTTCTGGACCATTGGAGTAACCCAGACTGAGTCAACAGGGCAAGTGTCGGATTGTCTCAATATGAGAATCCCGATCGTTGGTCAGGGTGAAACAATGGCATTATCAGTGCTCTTCCTACTTTATACTTCTCATAAGATTGATAATGATGTTTTCTTCGAGATGTTTCTTAAAATGGGTAGTGCTTACTCTGTGAGACGAATTCATCGTACATCGTACATCGTACATTAGTAGTATGTGACGTGGGACTTTTTTTTAATTATTCAGTTTTTTCGAATTGACTTATCAAAAGTACAAACCTCTGCAAATAGCATATATGCATGGTCTTCATTAATTGGAAGAATTTGAGCAGCTGCTGTTCAATTCAACTTCAATCAAGACATTCCCAGAAAATATCTTGGCTTGAGCGATTTAGACTTTGATTCTCCCAATGCTATTTCAATGCTATTTCAATGTTATTTTTTTCATGTTCAGGTTGGGAATAACTTAAACACTTAGCAAGGCCAAGCAAACAATTCATTCTCCAATTTCTCTAAAGGAATCAGTTCTTCTAATTTATTGTATTTCACCCGCTTTGTTTTTCTCCTCTTTCGATCCCATCTTAGCAGGAATTAACGATTTCCAACCATCCAAATTCAAACCACTTCAGATACGCAGGGTCGCAACTTGCAAGACCCTGTGCTCCAATTGTGATAAAGGTGATCAGACGTTTTTCCAAATGGCAATAATTTACCAATATTATAACTCTAAATGAGAAATCCATCGGTTGATCGTCTATAGTTGATGAGATGAGAATGGTCGATCTTGCTACAATTTTCCGAGCTAGGGGTTCAAATGATGTACGAGCACGGGCTTGACTCAAGATACCAAATCGATAAAGTCAACCTCAACCCAACTATCGGCATTTCCAACATGGAGAGAAGGAAATTAGGCACTTCCTTACGGATTTCAAAATTCACGAGCAGGAGTGGTAGATGCTCATTCTTGCAGTTGCACGTGACGTCTCCTTTGAAGTGTTTTGATATTGGATGCGTAAATGTATCGAATCTGTGTTGATGGATGGGATTACTCTGCTTCGCCAATGCGTAGTAGATATCACGCGATGCATGAATTAAATGCATACCCAAAAACACTCTTCTTTTTTGAATTTATGGCAATGTTGATCGATCATGACTTTTGAGGTAGGTATTTGTACCTGAGATATGACCTATTTTGTGAAATATGAATTGGTATATTAAACATTGTCATGGAGCATCTTATCATGAACGACCATTGGAACTGGATGCTCGGATTTGAATAGAGATTGACGGCTGGTATAAGTCATCTTTCAGTATCACTATCGGTATAATATTCATTTCATACATCACATAAAAGTGTATCCCCCCTCAAACACCGATCTATCCATCTACCACTCATTCATGCCACCCAACGACCTCTCCAAACTAAGTATCATCTAATAACAATACGCACTCAAGATCCCACCACTTCAGACTCATTGGAAGCTCTGGGATAACCTCGCTTGCTCTCTCAAGATTGATCTTGCAGTTTAGTTAAGTTCCTTCCTCAATGATCGATTCTCCCTCAAATCTAACAACACTCCTTCCTCATTTCAAATTGCAGCTCAATACAGAAAGCATTCTCCTCCCTCACTCATCTAGCGTGTTTTGAGTGTTTACAGACATAAAAGGTCATCTCTTGTCATCTTTGTCATTCTCTCATCTTTCTTAAAACATCAACAATCATCAATCATCAATCATCAATCCATCATCAATAAACTCAACTAGCCTTATCTAACATTTGCTTTTGCCCTGTCACTGATTACCACTCTATTCTTCTCTTCGGACTATTATTTTCGGGTTATCTTCATTACAAACATTAGGTTCCATTATGCATTTCAATACTCTTGTTGCGGCGGCTCTTTTTGTGATAGGGACTGAGGGCCGGGCGAGGGAAGTTAGTACTTGTGATTACTATACCACTCTTCAGTTCAAGGAAAACACGGCTGCCAATCAACTCAAATTATTAACGCTTCTTGTGAATACTGCTCTTGGTGGAAACTTTGGTAAGTTCCCATTCAAGATTTTGCAATGACTTGCACTCATCAAGATCTTGCAGCTACAGGCCCACCCTCCAGATTCAACATTACTGGTATCCTCAGACTCGGAACTTACAATGGTATCGAAGTTAACTTGAGGCCATACTTTGACGGCGGCCTCATCTCTACCAATCGAGGGAACAAGGCAACATCAGTCAACTTTCTCGATGGTGGTGATTTTTTTTCTATTCGTGAGAATAAGGCTGCAAGTTCCATGTCAACCAATCAATAGTAAGTTCTCCGAATAACAAGTACTACACGACGTTGACCACAATAGCTTCCTTGTAAACCACCTCTACCAGTTCTTCGGTGATATACTTAAATGCACCAAGCAAGGCGGCGCTGACTTCCCAAAATATTCTGGTTCTCCATCTCAATATGAAGTCCACAAGTGAGTTGATTGTTAGCTTCGCAAATTCATCAAAATCCACTGCTCCATCTCTCGAGTTATTTTGCATGTTCAAGGTTGACAAAAGAACAGGTTTATGCACCTAGGCCATAATGAAGCCAGTTATTTCATCGAGCAATTTCTACTAGCCGCCCAGTCGTTTGGATTTTCTTCTGCAGATATCGCGATGGTCGAGATCCAACTCAGACAAAATTTTGGTTATCGCTGTCTCCCACCCTCTACCACGAAAGAACATGTAACTCAGCTGGACTCTATCTGCACCGACAGCACATGCCGTTGTATATCAAACGGTACCTGCTATCTTTACGATCAATCCATCACCAAGCCTGAATATACTGCATGCTACAAGGCATGGATCGATTGTAGGATTCAGGTAAAAGCGAACCAAGCCTTTTGCACGGCTAGATATTATGAGTGCAAAGGTTCAAAGGGCAAGACCAATGGGAAGATTTCATCGTCAGATTTAGATTCAGTCTTTAGCAAGGGCTCCGGCGCAACTTCCAATAAGACAAACTCGGCTTCGAGCTCCAAATTGGGCCAAGAATCTCACGCGATTTGCAACACGACAGACCTGGCTTCAAGTTCCGCTTCAAGCACTGAGTCTGGTTTTGACTCTTGTTCATGCCCTGATTCTGTTTGTGGATGTGGTTCTGTTTGTGGATGTGGTTCCGGTTCCGGCTATGGTTGTGGTTGTGGTTGTGGTTCTGATTCTCGTTCTGGTGTTGGTTCTCATTGTAATTCTAATTTTAGTTCTGATTGTAATTCTGGCTCTAGCTCTGGCTCTGGCTCTGGTTGTAGTTCTGGATCTAGCTCTAGTTCTAGCTTTAGCCCTAGCTCTGGTTCTAGCACCGGCTCTGGCACTGGTTCTGGCACTGGTTCTGGCACTGGTTCTGGCACTGATTCCGGTTCCAGTTCCAGTTCTGGAAACAAGATCAACGGCACAGGATCCGGAGGTGAGACCAACGGCACCATTACCTCTCCTAAGCCCACACAAGACACCGCCGGTGCTGCGGCACTGGGCTTTAGCTTTGCAGCCATTGCTGGCGGTTTGGCCGCCTTCTTCTTGTAGGCAACCAGGTGCACCCACGAATACTGGAAGTCTAGTTTATATATGTTCGTTGGCGGCAGTGAATCGAAACGCTGCTCGGTCAGAAAGGCGGAAGCCTGTTTTCGCAGCAAATCTCTGTATCTAATTTTCGTGCTTCATAGCGTGTCGGATGTCTTCGTCATCATAAGAATAGTAAGCCATTGACGTTTTGTACCTTGCAGGTACGAGCGTTCACGGTGAAGACAAGGGGATATGGAGATGGAGGACAAGGTCTGACTTGCTGGTTGGTTGGTTGGCTTGTATACTAGATGGGTTTATGTTGATTCTCTAGCTTGTCACTCATGGTGGCGAAGGATTTTCAAATTCCAAGGAAGGAAAAAAAAGTTTACAGAGTAGTTATCATATGGAAAGAGTGATTTTCTTTTTCTTCTTCTCTTTCTCTTTTCTTTTCTTTCTTCCAAACTCGTGAGCTTCATGATTCATTCTTCATTCTCCATGCGATGCTTGTGGTGATTATCACAAGAACATGATAATCTCCCTCCCCGGTACCAGCCATGTACTTCTCTGATCATTCAAACCTCGCCACATATCGTCCTTTGCCTCGCCCCTCGCCCCTCGCCCCTCGCCCCTCGCCCCTCCCCCGCTTACCGCATAGATACCGATACCGGAAAGAAATGGATGAACGCGGAAGGAAAGGAGGGAAGGAAGGAAAGAAGGAAGGAAAGAAGGAAAGAAGGAAGGAAGGAAGGAAGGAAAGAAGGAAAAGACTAGTTCAATTTTTCAAATTTTCATTTTGATGCGCTGAGCAAACAACTTTACCCTGTTCTTCACTCTTCTACCCTCCTCCCTCCCTTAAGAGTCAAGACAAGAAATAGGGAGTCTGATTTATTGCTTTTGTGTTTGTGTTTGCGTTTACATGTCGGAGGTGTTTGATGTAGTGTGAGATGGGATGGGATGGGATGGGATGGGATGGGATGGGGAGGCATGGAATGGAATGGGTGCGAGGTGTGGGGGCTGTGAGCGTGCTTATCAGTTTGATAGAAAACGAAATTTGAATGCATATTTTCGATTGATATTCGTTGAATGTGATAAATGAGTATGTGTTGGAGATTTTTGCAGTGTAATATTTAAGTTGTTTTGTTTCCCCCAAGGCCCTCCTCCCTATCTCTATGATATCATAGCCCCTTGCTAGCGGACTCGCTCGCTTGTTAGACGGTTTGTTTATTTTGAGATGACATTTTCCCCTTTTTTTTCTCCCTCGCATCATTCTGACGTCGTGATCAATGGGGAATGGAAATTCTTCCATCACTTCATATTCACTGTCCTTTACTTCTGAGTAGCGAAATCTTTGATGTATTTCGCCAACTTCTCTGCACCTTCTAACGAAATTGAATTGTAATTACTGGCTCGGATACCACCGACGCTTCGGTGGCCCTTAAGACCGGTAAGACCTCGCTCGGCCGCACCAGCCAAGAAAGCCTTTTCACCATCGGCAATATTTTCAGAAGTGGTGACGCGGAAACAAATGTTCATTCTTGAACGGGCAGCGACGTCAGGAACGACTCTGTAGGCTGTTGGGTGAGCGTCAAGGGCGGAGTAGATTATGGCGGATTTTTTGTTGGAGACGGATTCTTGGCCATCGATGCCATTGGGGTAGGTGGCAAGAAGTTTTTGGAGGACCTGACCGGCAATGTAGACGCTGGAGTTGATGATTAGTATTTTTAGGTCATCTAGGGGATACTGTTGCCTTACTCGAATATGCTTAGGGTGTTGTAGAGACTATTGTTCTTAGCGATCGTTTCATATGAGAGTACAATTGGCCCAATTGGTAAACCAAGCTTTCTCAATAGAGTTGGGGCAGGCGTGGCAACGACTGGAGGGAGGAGATTCTTCTTGATTACGACAACTGTGACTCCAGCACAGCCCAAGTTCTTTTGGGCACCGAAAAATATGACGGAGAAATTCTTGACGGGAATGCGTCGTGAGAGAATGTTCGATGACATATCTGCCACTACAATTGGCTCATCATCTTCACCCGTTGGCTCTAATGCTTTTGGGAAGCCAGGGAACTCGACTCCATCAACGGTTTCATTGTCGCAATAGTATACCATGGCTGGATTCTTGGAAAGTTTCCAATCTTTTTTCCTCTGGTATCTTTCCAAATTTACCATCATTAGCTTTTCTAGCATCTGTGACAATGTTCACATGCTCGGGGCCGACCAATCGAGCTGCCTCTTGGCTAGCCTTCAATGACCACGAGCCAGTAACCAAATAGTCAATCTTAAGCTCCTCATCCACAGCCTTCTGGAGCTGTTCCACAAGAGCATCTTCTGGAATTTCCTTATCCGATGAAATACCCAAACCCTTCAAGATCTTTTGCTTTCTTTTCTCGACCCAAACTCCAACTAAGTTATAGACTGTCGCTGAAAACTCTCCGCTACCGCCACCCTGCATAAATAGTACTTCGTAATCATCTGGTATATCCAAATATTTTATCAAGTCGGCTTTCGCAGTGTTCAAAACATTCGCAGCGATTTCGGAACGATGTGAGTGCTCTGCCAAACCAAGACCTGTGCCATTGTAATCTACGAGAGCTGCAGCTGATTTTTCTAATACATCGGTAGGGAGGAGTGCAGGGCCTGCACCAAAATAGGTGATTTCTGATCGAGAAGGCATTCTTCGAACTTTGAGAGGTAATAGCTTCGTGTGGACAACCCAGGTGCCTGGATTAATTTGGAGCAAAGGAAACTAATGATAACACGTTAGAGAATTTTAAATTGAAGTATAACAACTGAGGATGGGGATGTATGTCTCAATGCCAATATCAGAACTTGGAAATGCGTTGTCAATTGTATAGCAAATCAAAAAAGATTCACATCACATTTACCTGGAGAATAGACAAACTAGAGGACGACAGGTTACTTCTCTTCTCCTTCAATACTTACATCAATAAAACAGGGAAATCCAAATTAGTCTGAAAGTTATTGGTGTTTTCATAAGAGTCGATTGAGAGTCAACTGAGAGTCAATTGAGTGAGTCAGGAAGAAAGAAAATGCGTAACTTTACCCCAGATTTTTTGATTCGTCAAGTGGGATGTTTAGCGTCGGATTATTATTGTTGCGTCACCTTCAAGATCACTTCGACTGTAAAATTAGTTGTTACCTTACTCATGTTGATAATCACGTGAGACTTTTGCTCATCCCATCCCTCATCATCATTCCTTCCCTCATCTCAGTCCTTATTTAACACAAAACATTTCGATCCAACTGATACAACTAGTAATTTCTAATGTTTCAATAAAATACTCGAGTTCCAATATAGCTTCATAATGGAACGAAAGAATGCAGAGTCTGGTCCTTCAACTTGCCCTCCTCCGAAGGCACCCAATGCGAGTTTTCGTATGTAAATTGGCCATTCATCGCCCGCAAAACAATATCTATACTGATCTATAATAGCTACACACAACTCACCTCGAGTCTGGTTCATGACATCTGCGCTGTCTCCATTATCGGTTAGATTGATCAGACTTCTTCTCAAACATGGTGATTATGTAGCTGCTGGTCTACCACCAAACGAAATCGAAGATGATGAACGATGTGTAGAATTCAAGGAGCTCATTGCTGATTGCAATAGCAATAAAAAGCAGTGTGATGGTTGGAAAGAAAGAATTCGTGGTATCAAGTGTGATGGCAGGTGAGGCATTCTCTTGTCGTGACATGAGTCTGTACTGAAATTCCAAAAGTGCCAAATCACAATGCATCTCAGCTATAGCAGAAGCTATTCAAGTATTTTGGTCGTATAGATATCCTGATGTGCTGCACATCTGAAGGTATTTGACACCAAAGTACAGTATCCCTCAAAATTCCATATTAATAGCGGTGTAGCTGTTGTCGGAACAGTGGAAGAACTTTCAACTCCAGTGACTCAAAATCTTGTTCGTGATCAATTCGAAACCATATATTTTACTCAAATCAACTTCATCAAGGCCGTTCTGCCACATTTGCGGGAGAAACGTGATGGCCATATCATCATTCTTACTGGAATATCAGGCCATATAGGAACACCAGGAATGTCAATGTTTTGTGCTGCGACCTGGGCACTGGAAGGATTTTGTGACTCCCTCACTTATGAAGTTGCCCCCTTCAACATTAGAGTGACAATCGTTCAACCTAATAAAGAGATCTCAGTCTTAACAAACAAAATTATTTTCGCCCCACAGTTACCACAGTATGAGAGCAAAACCAATCCAGCTCCGGTAATGAGGGAGATCTTAACGAATGTACTAAACACGCATCCAGATACGCGGATAGAGCCACAAACAGACCAATCTTCAAAAAGTACTATCGAGTCGAGGTTTCCTATTCTTCCCAGCGAATCAAGAGATAAATTAGTCATGGAAACTGTTCATTCTTTGACTGCAATTGGAGGTCACGAAAATCCACCAGCAAGGCATATTGTAGGTTTTGAAGGGATAGCGGCTGTTAAAGAAAAGCTTAAGACAGTCAGTGAAGAGATGGAAGATTTTGTAGAAGTGAGCTGTGCAGTGGACTTTTACAATAAGAGCGAGGTTCGAAAAGCAGCATTGGGAACGCTACCTAATCGCAGTGGCAGTATCGAGAGACCAGACTCCATCAATGAAGGTGAGAATGCCCAAATCAAGGGAGGAATTCAAAAGCAACCCAAAAATAAGATGAAAAGATCCGGGAAAAAATGACTGGATGAGAAATCATGAAGGATATCATTAAGAAAAAAAGATGTGGCAACGAATAAGCCAATAAAGTTGGGATCGAGTACTGATTAGTGTTTCTTCAGATTGAGGGTAAGGGTCACAAAATAGTACTACAGTGTCATATGAATACCTTGTAAGTAGCCAGTCACATTAATATACAGTTTTATTCACTGAATTCGTCGATAGATTTTGTTTAAAATATTTTTGAAGTTGTTCGTTATTTAGGAAAGATTTTTACCTGTATCTTGATTGGAGGAAAAGAATCTGGAAAGGAAAATCATGTCTCAATTTACATTCAATCCATCCTCATCATTTCTTCCTCGCCTATCACATACCTGCAGATCCTCGTTCAGCCCTCGCTTTCCGTCGTCCTTTGATCTTCAGCTCCAGCGGACTACTTAACAATCCTTCTAGTCTTTTTAGCCTCCTCTGCTTTTCTGAAAATCTCCTCTCTTCTTTCTCAAACTTCTTTTATTTTCTCTCAGACTCTCTCTCTCTCTTTCAGCCCACTCTTTTAATATCTCTACCTCTCCCTTCCTCCCAAGCAAGTTTCTGACATGGGAATGCCGCGCCACTGCGAATTGGGCGCTCGCAAGCATCTGGAACTTAGATCTCGGGTTTCGTCTGATTTTCTTGGATTTTTTGTATGCGTGATCTGACGGAAACTCTTAGCTGGTATAATTCGCGGGGTTGGGTTGGAGTAGACGCTGAAGTGGAAGTGAGGAGTGGAGTGGAAGGGGAGGGGGAGGGAGTGGTGGAGGTTTGTTCCTCGGTAGTAGCACTGCTGCTACCAATCTGAAAGGAAGTGAGCATTTCTTGGATTTCCTCCAGTTCCTCGCTGAACGGTTTTGGGGAACTGTTGTCAGTGGGGGCTGGGTTGCTCATTTTGAAAATGATTCGGCTTTTGATGTCAGTTTTGCTGATCGGAATTTCGACTTACGAGTTTCTTGCTTTGGATTCGGGGTTCGAAGGCGAAGAGTGAAGTTGTAAGAAGGATCGTGATCTGGATGCTGAAGAAACAGATAGCTGGAATATATGGATGGAACTTATAGTTGTCACAATGCTATTGTTTGGATATTACTTTACGGAGACCAATTTCTTCATTCAAGACTTTCTCTTTGTTCTCGGGAAGAAATCATGAAAGAATAATTAGGTTGAACCAATAATCCCCTGTTTATATCCTTATCCGTAAAGATACTGTTCAGAAGTACAAAGGGAGGTGGATTTTCTGTGGCCTTGTGTGTATTGTTTACAATATATACTCGAGTATTGCGAGGTAACATTAGATACACTGGGGTCACAACAGCGAGTCAGGAGAAGACATGAAGGGTGCTGCCTCGTAAGCAGTATGATGATTTCTGTTAACTGAGCTGCAAACCCGGCGTTCTCGTCAAATTGAATTAGCATAGGAATTTTTGAAGCTTTCCCGTATGAGCAAAAACCCTGCAACCTTATCAAAAGCAAGAACAATCTTGATTATTATCCATTGAGAGATCTTCCCAATCCGAAAAGCAAATTGAACGCATTCAAAATAAAAGTCGATATCCATCATGAAATTTTCCGTGACTGGGCAAATCGCGTATCGTCTATAATTTTAAAGCCTCCCGAGGTCGGCTGCAAAAACATCTTTCTTGACTTTTCCCAACGGAAAATTAATCGGCCATTTCTCAGTTCCTAACATCTTCTATTCGTCATCTTCACAGTAAATTGGCAATCGCATCATATACAAACGGACATGACATCCCCAAGCTTAACAGCAAGAAACTAACACGCATCATGAATAGACCTAAAATTCTCACGTCTCAGCGGAGCCACTCTCGCTACCTACTTTGCCGAGATAACTGAGCTAAGTTATATCATTGACGCTAAGCCCCCTTCTCAATACTTACCACCTACAATATCCTCCTCGAGAATCTCTCGAACAGAAGTTCGAGAATAGGCCGAGGGACATACATAGTACTAGAAGAATGATCGCTTATGATTTCGAGGATGTATCTTTAATGATTCAATCACAAAAAAGTTAAACCTGACTGCCCTACAGTTTGCAGTTTTCTTTTCTTTTTTGCCTTTTTTTCTTTTGCAATTAAGATAAATGCATCTAAGCTTCTAAGAAAAGAAATTTGCCCATTGAGAGACTAGTTCGGATCAGCTCCAACTTCTAGAGGCATCTATATCATGTAGATCCAATTGTCTGCATGCTCTGTTGAACAAGAGCTCGTACCAGATACGGATAATGAAAAGTGAAGGAGAGAGAACCAGCGAAGTTTATTGACTAAAGCTGGATTCTCTTCAAGCTTCTGCCAAACGATCTATGGATATGATATTGGACGCACAACACCAGAATCTAAACACTCTCATTAACCTAGTGAAACTTTGATATTGGGGGGACTTTCATATGTGTTATGAATAAGCTGGACAGTGACAGATGAGTAACCGAACGGAGAATTTTCCATTCATGAAAAAATATGCGTGTCTCGTTTAGAAAAAGATTTCTTCACCTTTCTGTGCGAAACTTCATTTGATGAGTGGTTGTTATGATCACTAGAAGGACGAATGCGCCGCCTGGGATTTCCTTGGATTCATTCTACGGATAATGACAACTAGCGCGGTCAATTACAAAAGCCACGGCAGCGAACCTTGATTGGTTGCGTAATTATCTCCTTCTCATTTTTATGACGACAAATAGACGGTATACTCTGTCGATGTTTCTGGATTCCTGTTGAAAGTTTTCCAAGGCCAACGCAAGAGTCTAGTCTGATCAAGATTGAATATCCAGTTGAATATTTCGAAACAATGTCCCACAAAGCCTCATTAGTTTGCTGTTATTGTATGAACCTTGAGAATCAATGAGTAAGTCATCTTTTAACCCTAGAATATTGCGTGTGGTCATCTCTATGTGATCTTTGCAACATTGCAATTTCCGGGGCACTACAGTCATACCAGAAATTTGGTCACCTAGTACGTATACAATCAGCTTTCACTTTAAGGTGATACATTGGTTTGGAAAATTCAAAAGCTTAAACACACTTCAAAAGAGCTTGTAGTCAAAGTCTAGATTTTGAAGATCATCTAACCGTTCCAAATTTCTGGAATCTGTGCTTCCTATCAGAGACTGTGAAATGATTGGCGAGCACTTGCCCACGGAGTGCGCGATCTCTTAAGTATCAGATTATCCAGGTCACGAAATAGCTTGTTTGGTACTTCTTTACATTGTGAAGCAAGACTGGTGAGCGACAGCTTGTCCTTTCTGTAACTATAGCCTATTTATTCATTGCTGAGAACTTTGGATTCCCAAGTCATTGTTAATGGAGCTGAGATCAAAGATAATCGTGGACAGCTCGAGACTTTTAGCCAAAACGCCCTGAAAGGAAGGATGCAACTCGGTAGCATTGGTGATGACATTTGAACTAAAGTCGACAAAAAGAACCGTAGTAGCTGAAAGACTGGAAGCAGAGAGGGGATCAGGCATCTTGTAATAGGATATAATCTTTCATTGATTTGAAGCCATTCAAGGTGTTAAACAAGTCATGCGTGATTGATATTGTTTTTGTTGTGTTATGGTGTGATGTCACGGCATCTTCATACGTACGCCTCACCATGACTACCAGACGTTTGATGCGCATTGTGAATACCATGGAGGACTTCTCCAGACTTGTCGTCCAGGTAATACCTGAATGATGTTGAACACCGAGCTCATGCATTAATCGGGCAAATGCAGAACACTGTGCATTCACGAAAGGAGGTAAATGCCATAGAACTAATCGTATATCTTCCGATTGAGTATTGAATTTACTAGGTTCAACAGTAAGAAAACACTAGTTTTCGGTTTTGATAGCTAGTTTTCTCGAAATGAGGTACTTCTCATAATCAGATGTCTGGAAATGAAGGAGCTCTGATTGAATAGTCCACCAGTGGGTGCATGGACTCATAAAACGTTAAAGTGTTGATATCTATATATGTTAAAATGCAATTTTTCGTTTTATTATAATACTATAAATTGAATCTTCAAGATTTTTGTAATCTTTAAAATACATTATATTCTTTATGTATTTTTTTATAAAGAGATAGAGTTTTATAAAAATTAATATATATTGGGATTAGTATTTTAAAATTGAAATATTTGATGTTATTTTTTATTGAAATCCATTGAGCATATTTTCGTTTTATGAGTCCGTGCACCCACTGGTGGTCTGAAGATGGCCGCGCGAAAGAATGTCAGCCTTGCAGCAAGGCTGAATATCCGACATTCCACGTGTGGTGGGAGATCCTCGGCATTCAATATAATATGTTGAACAGATGCTTAATGAAATTCAACGTCAACCAATATGAAGTATGTCTACAGCACGCTTAACTTTCCTATATCCTACACTATTTCGTGGAATTCGAGCTAGCGAACCTATTGCCCCAAGAGTGCGAATACAATCTGGGCGAGCAACCCACCAAACAAAGACCGAGACAATTTGGTACAACCCAAAGAAGGAGGGATGTTTTTGTGCAGAGACATGGGAAAGCCGTCGAGCCTTTTCTGAGAGAGGGGGAAAATGAGAGCAACGTGAAAGTGTTCCTGCCGGAAAAAGAAGTCGAAGAAGAGGAAGAAGAAGATGTGAACGATGTGAAAGTGGGAACGAAGTCACAGAAAGCCGCCAAAACCAAAGACAATGATGCGATAGCAGAAAAAGGGCCTTCTTCTGCAGCGCCATTATCAGAAGAGACGCGGGCTGCTTTGAGAGTAGCTGGAGACCCCGGAGTTACAGCGAGATCCAGTCTCAGCCAAGGTCCGGAGCAACTCACTCCACGCCAACAAGCTGCAGCAAATACAGGCAAAATGGCACCGTTAGAAACGGTATTACACATGCCACCCCCTGAATCGGCGGATGCTCAAAACTCGTTGAAACCACCGCACTTACAAACACCGCCTTATGTTCATCATTTTGACACATTTGCGTTAGTCCAGCAGGTTCAAGAAGGAGGCTTCACAAAGGAACAGAGCATTACTTCTATGAAGGCAGTGAGGGAATTGTTGGCAATCAACTTGGCTGTTGCGAAAGAGAGTTTGGTTAGCAAGAGTGATGTAGAAAATGTTAGTCCTGCATCTTCTGAATCCCTGTACTCCCACACATTCGCTGACAATCCTATAGGAAACCTACCTTTTCCGTGCAGCCTGTTCCGAACTGAAATCCGAGATCCAAAATAACCGCAAGGCCAATGAGGAAAAGATGCGTCGGGAACGGACACTTCTACAGCACGAAGTTGATATCCTCAACCAAAAGCTTACCCAAGAGCTACTCACACTCAAAGATGATCTCAAAGGAATGTTTGATGATCGCAAAATGACTGTGCGACAGGAACAGCGTGCCATGGAAACTGGAGTATGTATTCCGACCATCTTCCACTTTTCACAATTCTAATCAAAGATAGATCCAAGAACTGAACTACAAAAAAAAAAATTACTGTCATGCTCAACAGCGACGCTAAATCTGAAATAGAAGGTCTCCGGTGGGTGCTCACACGAAGATCAGTTATGGGTATCTTGTTCATGGCTTTCATGGTGTTGACGAGCTTGAGATATGCAAGTTACAAGGCGCATGAGCACGAAGAAAATAGGAAGAGGGAAGCAGATGCGCATGCGAAACATGATGAAATTGTTCCGGATTTACCTTCGCAAGGAGCTGCCGCTATCTTAGCGGCCAATTAGCTCGCGTTCAATTTGGGCTGAATATGAGATACCATACCTGCACTGTTTTGAATTGATGACACATAAAATACCATTACTTACCATACCTGCGCATGCAGAATGGCCCATACATATATATGTATATAGCTAGGCAGTCCCTAGGTTTATGACGGGAGAAACAAATGCCCAAAAAATGTGTCCACGTCGATTCATCATGGAATGTGAGATGGACTTACAGATCGAGGTACTCCATCGCCTCTCAGCTCCACTCAGGCTTACTCCTCATGACTGACAAAGTGTGGTCTTTGCCGATATTTCCTTGACGGGAGGTGATGACGGGTATTTTGTATTGAGTGAACGAATTGCCATTCGGTTAGTAATTGTGCTGTTTTGATTAGGCACGTAGTTTTTTCAACAGGACTTATAAGTTGCTGGCTATGCAAGACGGTTAGGTCAACGCGGGCACTTGTATATGAAGCGCTTGGTGTGGGTAGGCGCAAGCGAGTTGTGACTTGTGGTTCTGCTGTGGAACCATTAGAATGGATTTGAAGCTGATTGTCGAGATTTGGCGATGAAACGACTGGATCATGGGGGCATGTTTTTCGTTGAGGTTGAGGTGCTATCTTGGTATGTGTAAGGTGGGTTGCTACGCAGGGGGCAACTGGGAATGGACGGGACTTAAGCTTCTTCTCGTTCGTTTTTCCTTGGGAGATCATCAGCTTCTGGTTGACTGACGTATCGTTCGTCCTACATTACATGCAAATCGCACGGGCGTGTTGGGGCTGATCTTACGTCGAGAGTGCGAGGAAAGTTGGTTTTTGTTGATCAATAGCCGTTCTTGTCTCAGTGGATGGGTATGCCAAATCGGCAATGAAGTTTTTTTTTTTTGAGTATATTTACCCAGCTCCGTCTGTGCTGTCGAGCTATCCCAATACTACGAGCAACTTGCATTGACACACCTGTCCCTTTTCAAACCATTGTCTATCTTTTTTCTCACAGAGCAGTGGTGCTCTGCAAGAACTCCCTTGAGATAGCCGAGAGGGGCCGCAATTTGGAAATGAACGCGAAACATGTTTTAATTGTGTTCAATATTTACATTGAATTAGGGCATTCAGTTTTATTGTCCAAGTTGATAGGTTACATTCTTTCTATACACGTCACCTTCTCTGCCTAGCTTCAATATTCCAAGGTATCTTCAAGCGCTCCACGCATTCTCCCCACAGAACGTATCATCACCTTTCCGCTCCCCAAGTTGCCTCTAAAATGTCTGAAAACTGCACAAAAGTGAGAACGATGCAGACGATGGACCTGAACCTTTTGTGGTCAACAAGCGTTGTCCTGCATTTGAAGAAATATTCCTCACCTTGGAAAGGCAGCAATAGCTTGTTGTGAACCATGCCAGCCTCTACTGCGCAGATTCACTGATAGACACAATTCTACAACTAGCGTTGGTTTGATTCCCGAATGCTTCGTGGGCAGGATGGGTGGATTGATAGACGCAATTTTGTTATAAAACAAGCATTTGAATCGAAACACACATATTATGATATATCTAGTTGCAGTGACCAGATATAGGCTTGGTGATCTGAATCCTCGGAGGTCTACATTGGCTTTACTTGCCGGGCTAATACTTATAGCCTACCATTAATTCTATACCATGAATACCTATAGAAACAACGTGAGTTCTAGTGAAAGCTGTTTTCATTGTCGGTTCTTCTTTGAATGTCCTGAAGATAGATTCGGATACATCAGCCAGAAAGATACTGATGGTAGGCGCAGACAGTCCTATGTTAAAGGACCAACAATTCCGGGACCTTGGGTTCATGTTTATCACATGTACATGTGGTTTTGAAGTTGAATTTGTTCCTTTGACTTGTGCATTTCCATCAAAGCCACTGTGTAAAGTCACAGCGATAGTTATTGTTGGACAACTTGACAGAATGCCACAAAACCTCTTGCAAGGGAGCCAAACTGTTCACAATGATATTGAGCAATCAGCATTGTATACAGGTGAATATGGTAACATATCAAGATTCCTAAATGATCATTCAAGTTTTGGTCCCAACATTTCTCACGTCATAGGTGCTAATCGCCAAAAATCTCCCCATTTCGTGTCTTTGTTGAATACGTAGTCTTTTTTTGCAGTACAGGTATCCGAGACGAGGATTTCGACGCTTGGCGCCGTTGCTCAAGTGTGGCAATGGCGGAGTTAGATGTTTTCCAAGAGCCCGAGCTGCTTGCTGATCGTGTATAACATGGAAATGAACTTTCCTTGTGATGAACTGAAGTTTGAACTGGATAGCGAGTGACTTCTCTGATGGGAAGTGGCAAATAGGACCAGTAGCGTCGCTGCGGCTCCGGTTGTACCATGGTAATTTCTCGAAACTTTGTTCTTGAACTCTGATACCTTGGTCTCAATTCGGACGCACTGCAGGTAGATGTCGTATGATGAGCATGCGATATTCGAGACCGTGGGGCTTCGAAACTTCGGTACTGACTAGAAAGGCGGCTGTCTTGAAAGGGGGGCGAGCTTCTGCCTTCACAATAGCGGTCCTTTGCGCACTCTTGACCTTTGGAATCATAAACACTTGGCTGTGGGTAATAGCTAGCGCTCTCTTCTCAGGATACTTCGTGGAGTTGTAGGTATCTGGGGTCGATCACGACTGTGCGTTTTTGAGGCAGGAATTGTTTTCGCACCGTTTGTAGAGCGGTCATGCTGTTCATTGTAGTGTTTTGAAAAGCTCAGTCTAGGTGTGTTGTAGAATTGGTACTCATCGATGATCTTCCCTTCTATAACTTTGTGTGGCGTCTCTCGTCTGCAATTGCGATAATTTCTATCTTCGCGATATCCGCAGGTATTTGAGGTTGGTTCAGACTTCTGGTTCCAGCATTTGGTTCTCTCGCCGATGTTTAGCGCCCCTCGCATCATTGGAGCAGGTTCGGAGTTCGCATTCATGTCAAAACTATACGAACGACTGCGGCTAGTGATGCGCTCAATAGGATTATCGATAATTCCACCAGGAAATTGTTTGATGAGCTCGTCTCTCGAGCCATCTGACATCTGCAGAATTTGCCGTATCGTAATTCTCCAAAATATGCCTGATTGCGGGGATAGAATCACACCAACATGCTGCAGGTCCATCTAGCAAGGCATCAATAGCTCTTATGTAAATGTAAGTTGGAATATATCTTGAGTCGCTAGCAGCGAGGTCAAGCTTAACCTTCTTAAGCCACCTCGAAGCTGATTCGGTTTCACCAGTAAACTTTCCTGCCTGGTCAAATCTAGGCATTTGGTGTGAGATACTAATGATTGTAGAATCAAATGCCGAAGTTCTATTGAGGCAAAACTGACAGCAAAGTAAATCAAAACAATTCTATGAGCAGGAAGAATCAAAGCATTGGCTCAGGTGTAATTCTCGAGTGTATAAACAAATAATAAATATAACTGCATCGCATATTGTTTATAAGGTCTTTAGTGGCTCGTGAAATTGGTTGTGATACAGACAAGTAAGAAGATGATTATCGCAAAGCGTATCTTAAGCCTCATTAAAGGGGTCACCGAGTAGAGAATTCCTCTTTCTATTGGCTTGGGTTGCTTGGAAGTACGAGAGATAAAAGAAGTCATCATCACTTGATGAAAATCAAAATCATGTTCGGTTTCAAGCAACCAATCAATTAATTAATCATCCACAGCAACAAAAGGCAGTCAAAGACGTTGGCATCTATTTTTTTTTTTCATTATTTGTGTATTAACAGGCTGGTTGAGGATTGTCTTTCCATCTGTCTTAGATGCTCAACTTTGAGCAAGATTCTATCCACGAATAGGAGTCCACGGGTCAGTGAATATAGTCTATTCGCATTTTCAAACGGAACCAGTACAATTGGCAATCCCTAAAAGTTCTTGCCATATAATCATCCGGCTAGGTGCATGAAAACAATATGCAGTATCATTCAACGAATCAAGCTTATAGGTGATGAACTTGCTGTAACGAATTGATCGCGATACAGGACAACAAAGAGCCAACCAAATGCAGGCTTTCGGGCTGACTGCATATGCCAGGACGCCAACATGAAGAAATGGCGAGGAGGAGACAATTGATTTCTAAACGATAGCTCTTATTGTGCGTTTCAATCATCGCAAATCTCGTCTGCAAGCTCAAAGATGTGCCAATTTGCAAGAGACGATGAGGGGTTTGACCTAGGGTTCGATGTAGGGGGGACAACACGTGGTTGTAGGTTGAGGTTACACCAACATCAAGCCATGGACAAGACACTAGGCTCTATCAAGTATTTTTGTATTCCAAAGCGACAAATGGACGCTGCAGCTGACGTGCGTTTTCGTATTCGATATTTGCATCTACCGATAGATCGTGTCGACCACGGAAGCAAGCAATTCAATATTCCTCCAAGAATTCGGGGATAGTGGAGGTAAATCCAGGGCAAATATCAGTTTGCATTTTCCTCTCAGACATCGGTCTAGATGATATAGAAGTCGTATTGCCTCAAGATTTAGCCCTTTTCCTGATTGGAGAGGAGTTATTCGAACAAAATTGAAAATTCGCGAATTAAGGGCAGGTTTGGAATCAATCGTGGCGTGTTAGACGTGCAGACTCCAAGCATGGCAGATGAACCTCAAGATGCAGCTTTCACATCGTTCTGGCACCGTTCTGTTGATAAGATTTCATCTGGAAAAGTTAAATTTATGCCGAATGTCAATAAACCAACGAATCGTACGTTCATTGCATCCTTGTTTCGTCCTTTATCTTTCTCCTTTCTTACATATGGCTACCTTGTATCCTCCTATGTTTTGTTCGCGAAAGCTGCATATTAAGGACAATGACTTCCGAGCTGGGCTATTCAAAGCAGATGAGCCACTCTTGAATTCTTCTACATTACCCTAATCGAGAATGACAGCCAATGAAGAAGAAGACGAAACGCCGTCTGCACCGGCTCAAAAACAGCATAGACGAAATCAAGTCCGAAGAGCACAAATGTTGCCCCTTCCCCTTTATATCATTCAGCCATAGCATTACTGATAGCTCGGCCAGAGAACACCGAAAGCGCAAGCAAAACTACGTCAAGCATTTTGAAGAAGATGCAATACGACTTCGCGAGATGATCTCCGCAACCGAGAAGGAAAGTTCCGCTTTGATGAAGGAAAATCGAGCAATCAAGGCTACTTTGTCCGCTTCAGGTGTGAGCATAGTGCGACCACTAAGTCCAAAAACACCTAAACCCACGATCTTTTTACCTCCAGAGGAATATGACTCGTTCAGTAGTCTTAGGGTCCCTGATTCAACACAAAGGAAGAGGCTTACAATTCGATCCATCGACAGCGAGACAGAGAATGATAGACTATCCAGTTCTATCAGCGAAATGCTTACTCAACATAAGCCTTCTTCCACAGACTACTTTCCCAACGGCCAAGAGATGTCTGATAGCTCGAGCACTTCCGGCTCACATGTCCATATTCATTTCGACAAGTGTCTCGACGCACCTTGCCTCCATATCAGCGAATCATCGGGCAACCCCTTCAGAGGACCAGGGGTCATAGACCTGTCCAAACCATTGCCACCACTTCCCGGTCAAGCCTCCATACCTGAAAACACCTCCCAGACGCCATCACCCGATCTATCACTCATAGCAATCAACCTTATCCTTGCGTGAGTACACCTCCATTCGAACAAGCAAATCACAAACTAACTCCATCCCCATCCCCACAGCCTCGAACATCCTTGCCGGACCCATTTCCACCACGCCTCCTTCCACCCCACCGATAACCCCTCGGGCCACGAACTCATGGCCTCCACCCCCCTCTTCGCACAAGCGCCCCCCTCCGCATTCCACGACCCTCGCCCCGCGTCCAAACCCTCATGGTACTCCCCATCAACATCATCATCTCTAGCTCAGCTATACGCCATGTCGCGCTCGCTGCCCACGCCAGACGTCGAGATCACCCCCGTCCAGGCATGGTTCCTGATCGCGGAGAAATACGATGCTGAGATCGAGAGGGTCGTCGAGGGGAGGAGGATCGACGGCTTGAAGAGGGGCCTGGGCGGCCTGTCGCGGTGCTACCAGTTTGGCGCGGTGATGGACGTGCATCGTTTTTGGGAGGTGGTGCATGAGGTTATGGACTGGGATTAGGGCTTCATGATATATGTGCATTGGCTTGGGGTTTGACCTGGCGCAGAACCTTAGATGGTTGATGGTGTACGCATCTCCAGAGTTTCGTCCCACATCGTTTAGGAAAAGCTCACTTCAGGAATGCCGGCCGGGTGCGCCGATTGTGATGCATAGGCTGCTATCTGGCGTGTTGTTCACATGGAAAGTCCCCAGTATTGAATCTCACACACCACATTTCAAACGCAACAATTATCCATTTTCCTCGATATTGAGCGCATGAAACGGAACCCAAAGCGACCAAGGTCTTTCCGAAAATATGCGGGAATTTTTTCCCAACCCCAAAAGTCACATTCCTCAGCCCAGCAAAAATAATCGCAAACATCAATCCAAACCACAACCCCAACCCCAAACTCAACTAAAATCCGGAATGAAATCTCCCACAAGGGACAGCCAGCCCAATCCCCCATGCAGCACAACACAAACCCGCAAACGGCATCCCCACATCCCACAAGAAAATTCCCTCCCTTTCTTTATCCGCAAACATCGCCACTCGCTCCTCGCACCCCCCACTCCCACCATTCTTTATCCCCATGTCTCAGCCGCACGCGTCGCGGCACATTCCCCCCATGCACAAAAAGCCCTGCATCCCGCATCATCGAAAGCCCATCAAATTCGCATCATCCACCCCCAGCATTCCCGTTCCCCCCTTCCCCACCCCCAAAAGAAACCTCAGCTCCACATGGCGCACGCGCAGAATAACCGCCCGGGCACCGAGAGCCAGGACATCGTCACGGGCCACGTGCTCCAACCCAACAAAGGCGTCAGTGGCCTGCGGATCCTGCAGCTCATCATTGCGCTCGCGATCCTAGGCCTTGCGGGCTTCGTCGTGACGTTTATCGCGTATTCGGGCGCGAGCTTGGATCTCTTCGTCGTATGCTTGTTCTCCCTTTCCTTTCCTTCCCTTTCCTTCCCTTGGCATATCCCTAACGACGCTGCGTCATCTAGGCTAGCGCGACCATCTTGATCATTCTCTACATACTGCTCGCCACGCATCGCTTCACCAGCATCTACAACTACTGGGCCATCGCCTGCCTGGACATTTTCCTCATCATCTTCTGGCTGGCGGCCTGGATCACGAGTGCGGTGCAGGTCCGCCACTTTCGATTTCGGTATGGATATTATGGGTGCGGGTGGTATTTTTTGCCGCCGGGACCTGCTGGCATTGGAAGAGAGGGACGATTCCGACGCGGGGCTGGAAAAGAGAGCCAGCACCAGCTACCACACCTTCCGCGCGGTCTATATTGCCGCCGCCGTATTGGCCGCTGTAGAATTGTGAGTTTTGGCCCCCGTCTCCTTTTGTGCTGTCTGTCCTTGGACTTCTTGCTCTGGAGGAAGCTTCGAGCCAGCGTCGTCGACAGCAGATGAAAAAAAAAGTCGGAGCTGATGGAACCCAAGCGTCCTCTTCGTCATAACCTTCTTGTTCACCCTCGGTAAAATCCTCAAACATCACGATGACGGCGGTCATAGCAGTGCCGCGCCGAAAAACCACGCCGCGAGGGATATGGAAATGCAAGCTCCCGGGCACACGGGCCCGACCCCAGGTCCAACTCCGGCGCAGCCAGTTGCTCACCCAGGGACGGGTGAACCGATTGTTTCGTCGAACCCAGTTTAGGGGTTCAAGAAGAGAGCAGAAAATTGACGCGAAGGGTTATTTTGATGAACCGGATAATGTCTTATGAAAATTGATGTTGCGACTGGGTTTTTGTTTTGCTTTGTTTTGTTTGTTCTTTTGGGATTGCGGACTTGGAGTTGGAAGTTTGTCATTTGCGTCGCGAAATTGATATCCAAATCCAAGCATCGTCTCTTTCCTATGACTAGCCCCCCTGCGGTTCAAAAACAGGGTGATGAAAAGTTCTGTTCGGCTCTGAAGATTGAAGAATTAACGAAACTTTTGAGTCAACCGTACCTGTTGCTGATGTAGAGCTGTAGTAAGTATTTGAAAAGTCAACGTGAACTACCTTGAAACCTCAAAAACCAACAAAAGACATGTTCATAAGCTCTGAGTGGATAGTAGGCATCCACCATTTCCGTTACAACATGTACTTCAAAGTCTCTCATTTCAACTCCCAAAATCCCAAGTATGAGGCAAACCACCATCAAATGAGATTCAAACGTGACACTGCATTTCATCAAACAGTACACTTCTCTCTCATACTCGAAATTACCTACGCGCTTGAACATTTAACGCACAAAGAGTTACACCGACGCAAGCTGGCCATCCACAGAGTCAATTGTGATCGGGGTCTGTAGTGATTCTTCCGCGAAGTCTGCTCCTCAGATGTGAGCGTGGCATGATTTTTACCAGCATAGCCACGTGGTTCGTTCAGTTGATGTTTGTACGAGCATAACAGAAGCTTTGATAGCTGAGTTGGGACCTGGGGTCAATGTCCCTTGGAACGAGGCCTGTCGGGCTGTGATGTTTATTTTGTTGTTTGATCCAGTGCTTGTAATATTGCGGCCGAAGAGCGAGATGGCGCGACAACGAGTGAATGAATGTTCGATATGGCTTTTGAAAGGAGGTAACTGGAACTTTTGATCGGCCGAACGTTCTGGAGAACAGAGTCATGTTGATATAAAAAAGTCATTCGATACTTGATGGGTTCTGGGATGATGTGTGTTATTCAATAGGGTGAAAATGATGTTCAGATCTTGAGTAAGTGCGAGAAGGTGAATGGTACACTCTATGGAATGATGGTTGGTGACTAACTGATGACTGACTGATGACTGAGGGTAGAATATATCATGACTGATAGAGATAGTAGAATGACTCGAAGATGTTATGACTGCATTTCTTATTGATAAATGAATGACTGGCTGATGACTGAGGGTAAAAAATATCATGACTGATACAGATATTGTGGCTGAATTTCTCATTGATAAATTTGTCCATTCGCGCGAAACTATAGACGCAATAACACATTCTGAAAACTCGAATACAAAGCATCGAATATCACTTTTGTCTTCCGAACTCTTGAGCCTCCAGTCCAGAAAGCACACTACACAACACGAATCAACGAAGTTGACAATTCTTTTGACCTGTGGTATGTTATAAAGTATTTCGCTTGGCGAGATGTCCCGAGGCGCTAACCGTTCTGAAAAATAGACCAGTGCAACGATACGCAAGAAAACCTTCAGTCGTCACGATGAGTTCCATTGATAAACAGCCTTCTCAAAATGAGGCCATGAGTACCACAGCTCAACAAACTACAGTCGAAGAAAAGCCTGTGAGTAAAGTTTGAAGGCCACCTCATGATTTGTATCTTCTAACAGATTGTGTTTGTAGGTATCAGCCTATGACTTCAATGGCAGATCCTCTGAAGAAAACGAGTACATGGACACTTGCAAGGAGACATTTATGGATCTCACCCTCGGCTGCATTCGACTTCCATCTAGTTGTGCCCATGGTTGTTGTGGAGCTGGTGGTTGTGGAACTGGTAGCGCCGCGGGTTGCGGGAGCTGTGACTGCAGTGGTTGCTGATCATCTCTAAGGAAGGGAGGGAGTTGGCGATTTGGTCTTCAACAATTTCCGGAAGACTCTTAGGATGTACCATCACAAAATTAGTAATATCAACGTTGCTTTTCATAATACCAACCTAACATGACCGACTTGATCCGTACTGGATTTGCAGACATGTCGTAGTGACCGTAATGGGACCCAAAGAGAAATTTCCAGAATCTGTTCGTCCTTTATATGAAAGGTAAAATGGTGGCTAGAATTTTGACCTTACTGTCGCCCGAGTTCCAAACCTTATCGGATCCATTGCAAGGGGATCTTGGACTTGATATTGTCTTCCCGAAATTTTCCCATCTTCGGGATCCCGAACACATCAAAACCCTTGGAGAGCTGAACTCGAGCTGACAAGTATCAAGATGACTGTCACGATGACTGCTCGACGGTCACGACTAGGATCTGCGGCATTTATCAAAGGATCAAATCTCATGTTGTGTAGCACTACACTACAGTATACAACTTGGAAAGTAAGAGCGAAAGAAAGAGATTTACGCGACCTTATGCATTACTCTGTACATATCTTTGAGCCAGATTGTTGGGATCCACAACTGACTGTACGTAAGCTGTGGCGTAGTAGATGATAATATACCTATACGGAGGAGACTCTGAATATAGATTCTGAAGACTAAAAAGGTACAAAAGAGGCTGGATGTGATACTCAGATAAATTAAAGATCGGGGAAGGCCGCGCAGGGCACTACTGTACCACTCGGTATCGCAGTCGTGTGCAAGGAAGAGAAGATTGGTGAAACATCCACCGCCCAAGAATTGGCTGATTCGTACTGTCCCATCCTGTCCTGTCCTGTAGGTTGTGAGACTTGCATGTGTGTGATGAACTGTATCTTTGTGCATGTGGCATGTGAAGCTTAGAACATAACCACGCAGGTACCAAAGAGGTAGGTACTTTGAATAGCATCGTAAGGTTTTATCTGGGTTTGATTCGCTTTCAGATATACGTGGCTGTGTCGTCTATTTGCATTCACCGTTTGTTTTCTGGGTTATGGTTGGTCAATGTCTCCTCATGAACCTGTCTGGACTTTAAACCCTGTCCTGGCCTGCCAACAAAATATCTTGAAGACGTCTCCACAATGTACCTAGAACATACAACGTCATAAAAGCCAATGATATCTGCACGGCCCACAATAGTGACTGTTTGAGAGAATTCAAAAGGGCTCGAAAATCCCCCCATTGATCCATCCTCTTCTCATCCAGACTCCAGACACACACCACTTTCTCACACAAGACAAGATAAGAACCTTCAATCCTACCAAAACCCCTCCTCAAACAAAAGTCAGTATCTTTGGATCAATTGGACTTGATCTTATCGTTAACAGTCCATCAATTAGACATCCATCAATATGCCTTTCGAACAACCAGTCGTCGAGCAACAAATCCAATCCGAAGCTCCTATGAGCTCCGAGAACGTTGGTATCGAGATGCAACAACCCGTAAGAAGTCCCTCTTCCTACCCTGCAAGCTCATACCCAACCACATACTAATCTCATCTCGATAGAAGCCAGTTCCTGCCATGGGTACCGAGACCAACCTTCGTGGTGGTGAGTCCGCCGGATGTGAATGCTGTGGATGTGGATGTGGTGAACAATGCTGTTAAAAAGATGAACGGGGGGCATGATGAGCTTGGGGAGAGCAGAAGAAAATGGATGATGACCAAGGGAGCGACGCGATGGGATTCAACTCTGAAATACAGAGATTTGACATTTGACATTTGACATATGGATGGGTTTATGATTATGACAACAAGTACTGGGGAGAATAATATATTTCTCAAATCAACATACAATTCTTTTTTTTCTTCATCTCCATTTTCCACTTTCCGAGTGATGATCAATTGTGGCATGTTGAAGTTCATACTCAGGTTTCATTCATACTCATGCTATGCTTGTGTTGAGTTCGAGATGATTCTTCTTCTTCTTCTTCTTCTTCCATGACCATGGCAACCTTGGAACGACAACACTGTAGTTCTAAACAATCAATGTCACCGCCAACTTGGTCGGTCTCTCCACGTTTCCTTATCTTACTTTGCCTTTTTGATTGCTGGTGTGTTCCATGTTTTCTATGTATAAGCTTTTGCAAGGGGCTGACGGTGATACGGCACGGGTGACGGGTGGAATCTCGAGACTTGTGATTGGTTCGGATGAATGTGGGTGATATGTCGGATAATACGGGTAACGAGGGTAGGGAAGTGCCTAGTACCTACCTAGTTAGTCAACAAGTATCTAGTCAATCTGTACAAGTACTGTACAGTACTTACTGTATGGAGTACAGTACTGTACTATGCAGAGTTCTTTCCCAGATCGGCGCGAATATGATGATGATGTAATCAATATTGAGGAAAAGAAAAAGTAAAAGTAAAATATCCAAACGAGAGGAAAATATTATAATTTGAATATAATTTCATTTCATCTGATCACAACTCCTTCATATACGGAGTACGCAGTATATACTACGGAGTCCTTGCACCTAGTAGCTATTCTCCCGCACTACTCGAGTGGTATCCATGGATTGATTACTCAGCAATGATGATTTTCCTTCTTTTCCCTTTCATCGACTTGATTGATGTCAATATCAATATCAATGTCAATCTCAATGTCAATGTCAATGTCAATGTCAATGTCAATGTCAATATCAATATCAATATCAATATCAATATCAATATCAATATCAATATCAATATCAACATCAACATCAATATCATTTACATCCTATACCATCCATCACATAAAGATACCATATTACCATACCATCCATCCATCCATCCATCCATTCATTCCCTTGATCTTTGAATACATTTCCCGCCCTGGTCCTACTCTCTACAGTAAGATTACCCGCCACGCTGACAGTCGTTAAGTCAAGCTTTTGAGTAAGCATCTAACCCTCAACGCCAATTTCCTTGGCGGTAAGCCGAACAAAATACATGACACTATTGATACTAATATCGATACTATCATGTTTTTGGAAATCTCACCCGCAACCACGGTCATGTACAGTATGATATTATGATATCTCGAAGCGGCACAGTCATATCTCCATCACACCTTCCCTTCGCCATCTAAATGAAGCTTCACAGGTCGGGTAACAAGAGGTAGGTTCCTGATTGAGCATTCCTCACGTTTTAATGTAATATCCTTCATAAGCAACGGTAAGATGTTCGCCGAATGCGAAGTACAGTATCTCTTTTCTTTTCTTTTCTTTTCTTTCCTCCGTTGTGTATTTTCACATCCTCAAAATTTCCATTCAAGGAAACGAGCATTCTCTACTACTAAAAACCACCACCATGATGCATCTACGCTCCTACCTCAGCGCAGCAGCAATTCTTACCACCACAGCAACCGCACTTCCAGAAACAGAAATTCTCATACCCATCCATCCCCGTCAATCCTCGGAAGAGAATTATCTCACCTCCGTCTGTTCCCCAAACATCACCTCAGGCACTATCCCCCCTTGCATCGAAGTAATAACCATCCAAACCGCCTGCAACCCCAACGGCACCACGCCCCTCGATTACCTCGCGCACGCACAATGTATGTGTAACGGCGGATTCTTCAGCAACTGGCTCGGATGTCTCAATTGCGACTACGTACACGGTGGACGCTCCCCAGCGGAAGTCAGCGCTTTCAACACGATAATCACCAGTGCATCCAATCAACTCTGTACCGGTACACCGACGGCGGGTTTTGCCGCGATATTTAATAGTTTGGGGGGTGGAGATGTTGCACCGGGCACTGCGACAAGGTTGACGGATTTGTATCCGAGTGAGACGGCGGTTAGTTTGTACTATACCGCGAGTGGAAAGCAGGGCATAGGTGCTATCACGGGTAGCGCCACTGGAGCGACAAAGACTGGAGATGTAAGTGGATCGACGGGCGTGACGGGCGTGACGGCCGCGGCTACGGGATCAGGGTCTGCATCTGGATCTGGGGCGTTGGTCACGGCTACGGCGACTAGCGCTGGGAGTGCAGATGCAGGTACAACTACGGCTACGGCTACAGGTGGGGGTAAAAGCGGGAGCACATCTAGTTCGACTGGAGGCGCGGCGCCAACGGGTTTCAGGAGGGGGGCCTTGGGAATGGTGGTTGGTGGGGTTGTGATGGCTGCTTTGTAATTGCTGGGGGAGATTTCAATGGGGGAAGGATGGACTAGAGTGTATTCTTATCTCTAATCCATGAATAATAACACATCGTAACGCTAAACCTACATTCACAATCTACAGCCTAACCGCCCAATACCTCTCTCTGCTTCCCCACAACGCTTCCGGAGCTCTTAACCCCCTCCACCTCAAGCGAGGAAGGGACCTGGCAAATCTCGTCACAGAACACAAATATTGACGCCCACCAAATCTTATAGTTCAAGAGAAATAACATCGCCTTGCAGAAGATCCGTTCCAAACAAATCCCTCGAATCATTTCATGCTATATCCATATCCCCAGTCGTTCCATTCTCAGCTTCATATTTCACTTTACCCTCAGATTCCCATCTTTTCATAATTTACATCAATTTATTTATATATATTTTCTTTTCGCTAAGCTGAGCATGGGCTTTTTTCATGCTGTGATAGATGGAGTGAGGATGGGGTTTTTGAGGACGGGATGTGTGTATGGAGTTACAATTTGGCTCGTAAGACGATCGAAGATGTAGTGTTTATCTCATCTGGGATCTTGATCGGGAATCTTGTAGATATTGGGTCTAATTCCATTCTGTTTTCGTTCTCGGCTCATCTTACTAGAAGAGTCGGGATTTGTTATTTGGGGTTGGTATGATGAATGCCGGTCGAAGGGGCAGTTTATGCTGAAGCGTGTATCAGGAATCGAGCATTCGACATTGTCTTTTGAGAATTGTGAAGTTTGAGCATTGTGAAGTTTTCGCACAGTCATGATATCGTATCCTGGCGTTTCTTTTCCAAAAGGATTGATTTTGTTTCCACAACTCAGCATAACAATCAACCAACCCTCTTGAAATTATGAGGTCATGCGTCACCACCTCCCTCGAAACTCATCATCGCAGAAACCCTGCTGAAATACCCCGATGAATCGCAGATGATGAAGTTACCATCCCGATACAGTGTTCCCATACCAAATTCAGCTGACCGCTCTGAGAGGTTTCCATCAAGATTATCAGCGTCAACTCTGCTACCCCGATCATCCTTCCCCGTCTTTACATCCTCTAACAAACGTTTAAAATCACAAGGCAACTCCTCATAAGCCCTTTCTTCCTCTTCCAGAAATGCACCGGTCTGTAACGCGCGGCCTAAATGGTGAGACAATGCGCTCTGTATCGCCCTCTGACACCATCTTGTTACCGGATCAATACTCCACGTCGACTCCGACTCCGAATCCCTGTGGTCCTGCTCTTGCAGCTCGTGACTCAGCTCCTCCATGCTAGTTTCATCGCTCACACAAAGATACTTCGTCAAGCATGTTCTTAGACACCCAACCCCATCCCCCTGCACATCTCTCTGCAAACGAGACAATTGACCCAGCACATCCAACGGCGCATCAGACGTGTAGAACATCTCTTCCCAGTATTGAGCCGCCAAGACATAATCTCCATTCTTGCGAGCGGCGCTCAATCCGAGATGCAGGAGATGCTCCGACGTGGTGCGCGATTGCTTCTCCCAGGTGACGCGACCCCGATCGTGCACAGAACCAACGGGGACGAAGATCGGAAGGTTGGAGTTCCATATCACGATGCCTGCCGCTCGCGCCAGGTACGCGTAACTTGGGGTTCGACGCACGTTGATGGGCAATTCTCGCGCTAGTCGTTGATGGGCCAGGGCCCACTTCAGATAGGGGCTCGTCTGGACGTTTTCGGGATTGCCGAGACTGAGAGAGATGGCAAAGTGGTTGGCGTGCGTCATGGCTTGGGCGATGATCTTCTTGATGGCTTCCGCGTTTTCGCGGCCGTGCGAAAGGAGCTGGAGTGACATGGTCACTAGCAGATCGAGCAGGGCAAAGTCGGTCGATTCGTCGCGGGGGAAGCATTGTGTCCAGTCGAGAACGAAACGAAACCATCCATTGAGGTCCGAGTTATCCGAGCCGAGAGCTCCGCTGGGGATCACTCGCTTCTGATCGTCGAGTGATAGCTTGATGGCATCCGCAACCCCATAGCGTGAATACAGAGCGTGGAAGAGATCGCGCATATCCCAGATTCGATTTGTGGAAAGCAGGTGCTTATATAAGCCGTGCCAATCCGACGAGCTGCCCATGATCATCTCTGCTTCCCGTGTGGAAGCCCGATGCCGCTTTGTGGACCTTTCAACCTCCGAATCCAGCTGCATGAGATTGCACAGCAGTTGCACCTGAACCGAATCCAGCCGCTCAAAATTCGCCCTCAACTGCGACCGCGCGTCACCGGCCTCCACACCTTCCCGCCAGCTACCGTCCACAGCGCCGCAAACACGCCAGCGCCCCAGCTCAAACACACACCGCACATACTGCACCGGCGCAGCCCCACACCCGCGCAACCTCGCCATCAACCGCGCTCCTTCCCCCGCGGCAAAATCCGCCAACGCCCCATAAGCCCCCTGTCTCGACAGCGCGTCCACGAAATCGAGCGCACACTCCGGGTGCATCCTCAGGTCCGGCGGACACGCGTGGAAAAGCGCGACGGCGGCCTCGAATCGCCCTTTTCTCGCGAGCCGGGAAAATTCTTCCAGGTAGGCTTCGAGATCGTAGGTCACGTCGAGGACGACCTCCAGGCTTCCGGCCGAGCCCGGGCTCGCAAGTGCATGTGCTTCTGTTTCTGCTTCTGCTTCGTTGGGTGCGGTTATCGATCGTGGATTGTCGATCCCGGGCGCGTCGGGGGGGTCTTCGGACGCGGTTGGCTCGCGCTCTTCTTGGCTTGGAGTTGGGGGGTCAGCGTCGCGGTGGGCCATTTCACTCTCGGCGGCGTTGGAGCGGCTGATATTATCCTCGTCGCTGTGGTGCAATGTGTCTGACATGGCGAGCGGCTTGCGATGTTACAATGACTACTTTTGCGTGGACGAGATGAGAGTATTCATAGCAGATACGGCTCACTGTAAATACATCTACGGAGTATTTTCTGCCAGACTATCCTTGTATTTATGCTAGAATACACAGATTCATGGCTGGTGAGTTGCATCAACACCGAGTGAAACGCCAAAGAGATTCATTGTTCGCATCATGCTCTTTGTCACAAGAGAATAATCAATTTCCAAATTTTCTTCAAAGGGAATAAAGATTATACCAAGGCGTGTATTTTAACGCGATAAAGAGTGAAAGCTTTTCCAACAGAAGGAATCTCGTCGTCTGGGTGAAGGGGTCTGAAGAATAAATTCGTCGGTCATCATTGACTGGACCCTCTTCGACAGCACTAACCCAGGCATCCTGAGCTATTGACGAATAAAAAACATGAAACAAATCATTCCATCTTGTGCTTCAGTCTTGTCATTTGCTTTGATGCTCATCTATGGATCTCCCAGAGCACAAATCACCCCCGAGAGTCACGAAATGCTTCAAATGGAATAGGTTTCCAACAGAATAAAGACCATTGTTTTGCGTATAACTCAGATAGGAGTTTTCACCCCTTTGTGCAAGAAAGGTATTCTTGAGATTTACACGAACAAGTTACCGACTACGTCACGACCTCTAGTCATCTGACTGCACAGAATATATCGCTTCACTTAACTGAAAATCAATCTCGGTTCTTCATGATTAAGTGTCTCAAACCCGCATCTTACGACGGATCGTCGGCACGACCTATTTGCGAACCTGGAATTGTTAGCGGCCTGTACCCAACGGTAAGAGCTTATTGTGCTTACTATCGCGAACTTCCTCTCGCGCCAATAGAGATCTATCACGCTCCTTTGCCTTCTTTGCCTCCTTTGCCTCCTTTGCCTCCTTTGCCTCCTTTGCCTCCTTTGCCTCCTCTGCCTCCTTTGCCTCCTTTGCCTCCTTAGCCAACTGTTGCGCTTTGTCAATTTGAACGGATTCTTCCCTCGTAATTTGTGAATCGGGAGGAATACTCTCTCTTGATCGTATATTCAATGGTCTAGGCTCTCTATGAGGCGAATAGTTGCGCATCCTGGACTCTGCGCGATTGAACCCCATGTTATACGATCGCGGCCTAAAAGGCCTGAGAAAACTCAAGTCTTCCACAAGGTCCTCTCGATCTGGAAAGAGTGGACCAGAGCTGGGATTCGGAGCAAAAGGATGGCCCGGAGTGTAGGGTTCTGAAGCCCTATCGTCTCCGGCGTATGCTGCAATCCCCCCCTCGCACCAATAGTAGCTGTCGTGACGAGATGCGGAATGGAGTGACCTATATCGGATGCTGACGTGCGGGGGAAGTTCATGATAGGCCGACTTTTCCATCCATGAGAACAGATCTTGCTGCTCTTGAGACAATCCGAGGGAAGAGCACAGTGCTCGTTGAATCTTTCTTTGGTACCACCTTAGGGTAGGGTTGCTATTTGGACCTGCAGTAGTTTCTTCCCTGTCAATTTCACTCAGTTCATGGCTCAAATTTGTCTGTCCTTCTCGCTCCGTCACGAAAAGATATCCAGCTAAACATGTCCCGAGGAAGCCAGATTTATGCCCCATTACATCCTTTTGTAGTCTCTTCAAATCGGCAAGATAAATCTGGGGCTCGTCTGATTTCAACACAAGCTCTTCCAGATAGCAGACTTCTAGGCCATAGTCGCCGAGGTCCCGCGCTGTATTCAACCCGAGATGGAGTAGCTCATTGTGTTGCGGTGAATGATTCGTGATTACCCAACCTGGATTTTCTGATCCAATAGGCACGTAGATGGGGAGACGGCCTTCAAAAAGCAAAACTCCGCCTGAAGTGTCTAGATATGAATAGCGTGAGAGGTCTTTATTTTCCCCAAGGATATCAGCCACCCTTACTTCGGCCAAGATCCATCGCAAATAAGGGCTAGACTTGATGCTTGCAAGATGGTTCTCTCTGATTGAGATGGCGATTTCTCGGGCATGGCCCATACATAGATTGATGGTCTGTTTGTCCGCTCTATTGAGATACCCCTTGGGCGGAATCATGTAAAGAGATATCGTGACTAATATGTCGAGAATAGCGAGAAGTGTAGATTCATCACCACCTTGTGTCCATTGAATGACGAGATTATCGATGGAGTTGTCTGGACTTATTTCGGTCCCGAAAAACATTCCCAGTGCCGTTTTGACACCGGAGAACCCTAAAATGTGGTAGAAGATATCTTGCATATCCCAAACACGATTCTCGCGGAAGAGATGTGTATACAGTTGATCCCAGCGCGATCTCCAGAAGAATTCAAACTCCGGTCGGCGACAAGGTGATGCCATCATAGTGGTATATGAAGTTTCTAGATATATCAAATGGCACAGAAACCTAATCTACAAAATAGTAAGTATAGACGAAGAAGAAGACAATGACATAATAGTGTACTTACCTGAAGTGGACGCAGTTTGGTAAAATTCCTCTCCAATTCTGAAAGCATCTCCGCTCTTGCCTTTCTCCACTCCCAAACTGCATCTTCCAACCAGCCTAGGGTGACAGCCCTGGCTACGCATAGTGAAGAGTGCAAGTAGTGATGATAAATTTCGTCACAGTCCTGCGACAAAATTGGGGTGTTCTTGTCCGTAACGACACTGAGAACATCTTTGAATGCCCCTTGAGCCAACAACGTGCTAACATAGTCAATAATGAGTTCTGGGTGATCGCCACAATAGGCCCGACAAGCGTTGAAATATTGTCTAGCATCATTGTATCTGCCAAGTCTCCTCAAACGGGAAAGTTCCTCCAAATAACTCTCGACGTCTTCACTGCAATCGAACTCAAGCTGAATCGTTGCATCCTGCGCTGAGGCTTCAGTCCAAGAAGTACCGTCTCTTGCTGAAGGTAATTTCTTATCACGAGAGTAAACATCGGTATAATCGCTATCGTAATCGCTTTCCAGATCAGCGTCTCTCCTTGAATAAGGGGCATGTTTTGGAATTTGTGAGAGCTCCCTGAAAGATACACTTCTTCTCTCGGTAGAAGATTCCAAACCACCTGGAGCAGCAGAGGCTAGCGGGATTGAATATGAAGGACGAGTATGCTCTGCCCATAAAGAATCACCACGCGATAAAGCCGGCATTGACGCGGCTGAGTGCGAAGCGTATGGAAGAGACATCCCAAAGTTAGCTGTCTTTTCTGGACTTTTGAAAGCTTTCAACTCTCATTCAAAATTGGCAATTTCGAGTGATTTTAGGTAGATTTAGACTAAAGTGTTGGATGGGAGGCACCATTGTTACGTCTTTCCTAAATGATATGTCATACATCAAGGTTGCCTGTATTTTAGCACTGCCTCAACGCCTCAATCCCATTATATTCAGCTGAACAGTAATAACATCAGCCGAATAAGCGAATGACCACCACTCTTCAAATCGTCATTTCAATCAATTTATGATTCCCAAACTTGACTCATCTTCATCAGTCATAATCATATTCGAATTCAACATGGCTCTTAATATCTTAGGTACCAACCCAATCATTGCACGAAAATTCGGTCGTACCTTTGAGAGAATTGAGCATCTTCCCGACGTGTGCTTGAAATATCAAAAGCTTGGAAAAGTAGGAGTAAGCTGTCAATTTAAGCTCTCCAAATCCAAGTGGGGTGTGCTAGGAGAGACGGAAAATCCAGGTGGTGTTATATATATGAGTCTTGGATTTGATCAACCGAGAGATTGCAAGTTATCCACTGCCACGGTCTCAATTACATTAGAAGAGTACGAAACAGGAGATGATAGAGGAAGAAGACTTGTGAATAGACCGGTTTCACACAGCCTTCGTATTACTGATCGATATGGTCCCAAGCAACTTTTTGGCAAAGAGAGACTGGTATCATTTAAGAGAAATGTTCACTTAACTCCAAACATTAACGTTTTTGGAAATGGTGCTGGCGGAGTCGGTGTAGACACGGCGAAAGAGGTTTTCCTAAGTAGCAGATGGGTTTTCAATGGTAGGTTAAAGCCTGCAGCACACCCAACTCAGAAAGGTCAACATACGTCAGTATATAGAACATTAGAATGGGAGCTTACAGAGAGTGATTTCGAGCTACATGCGGCACATACAAACATGATACATACTGGCTTTGCTTTCGAACATGATGGCAAGCCTTTTTATATGGAGGTTAACGTCAAAGGGAAGTTGCAAAGCACGAGGGGTAACTTCTTGAGATCTTTGAAGTTCTCCTCGGAACAAAACAAAAGCAAAGGTTCTGCGTCAACTTTTGTTCATCTACCGCGCGGATGCCATAACAGCGCTCGTCTTGATTCCCTCGCCGACTCGCTGCCAAGACAGATGGAGATGGAAAACCTGGAAGAGGTACCGACAGAAGTACCAGATGCATTGCCTGGATCGGTACATGTGGGAGGTATTGCGGGATGCGCTCGAGGAGAAGCTCTTGGTGTAATTAGTTCTACGGCTGCACCATCCTCTGGATCAGAACAGCCTTCCACCATTCCGAATTCTACGGAGCGAGTTACGCTTCAATCTGCACCCAGGGATCCAAGGATATCCAGTTTAGCTCTGACGGATCCAACGTATCCATCCGTCGAAAATCTTTCCAAGGCCCTGCTGGTCTTTACAGGTCCGTCTCAAGAGGAGACGAGGATTGCGACCTCGGAAGTGCTTCTGAAGGACAAAGCATTGATACCATCCGAGCCACAGGATGGTTCACTGTCAGAGGAAGGCTCTTCATACTTTCAATCAGATACTACACTGGTCGATGAGCAAGATGCGGAGGTCCAGGTAGATGGCACAAGGCTGGCGAAGGATGAGGAAATCCAGGATAGCTTGCTTCTACCTTCAGATTCACCTTATCTCTTACTCTTCATCCAGGTACTGCTTTGGCTAAGAAGATTTTTCTTGGGCATCTTGGGAAGAGATTCGCAAGTCCGCTGAAAGGTATCATCTTGTAGTGAGAGTATCGATAGTGAAGACAGTAAGCTTGGGAGTCAAAGAGGTGATAGGATGGTTTGGTATACCAGGCGAGAAAAAACTTGGAAAGGCTGTGCTTCGTGCTATAGTTATGCTGGGAGCGCTGAGGTATTCCGCTACGCGTCGGGTTTCTTGAAAGCTTATGCCATTTTACAAACTATTTCGTAGTAAAGTAAAGTCACGAAGTTACTACACAAATTTATCCTCCGCAATTCATGTGGCTAGTAGGTTTAAGGTTGCAAGTACTAATTAGTGTGGCTAATTGGACCGGCACGCATACCACCGATATCATCTAAGACGATGGACCTAACATCGCATTTAACTCAGCGGGCAAGCTTTAAAGTTGTTCCTAATATTGCGAATCCCAAGATTCTAAAATTAATACGCTTAATCTCCACCATGTGACTTGGCTGTGGAAGAGCTTGGATATCGGCTGTTACCAAAAGAACCCGGAGTGAGATGGAACAAATCGTGGGGTGCATGGACCCTGATGCTCTCCATATCGATCACTTGCAATTGCAGGTGTCATGATCCGTTCATTTTCGACTATGCTGGCAGTAGTAAACACTCGATACTGTGAAACGGATGTCTCAGGAGGCGAAAGATTCAATAAATTAGTCACGACTTAGAACTATTGGATTGAATTTCGCGAATGGAATCGGAAGCGATATGTAACTTTCACATCTCATGCCGACTGAAATCAGGAGACTAGAAATGACCTTTGAGGAACGATATGCGTAGTCGCATCTTGATCTATTGTGGAAGAGAAAGGTTTGGCTTACTCTTCCTTCTTTCTTGTCTGTATCACACTTCACCTATGAATATTATTGCTGAACTGTCAGCCGAATACACGTAAATGACCCTTATCCTTTAAGAAGAGGTGCGATCACCTTTCCAAACTCTTAACATCTTGAGTAGTCTCGGTCATCTCTCTAGTTCTATAGGACAAGCTTGATACCGTCCAGCATTACTTATGATTCTCGTTAGCTATGGAGTTGCATTGCAAAATGCCCTTTTTCATCGACTTCTCTTCATGTCAATCTGGCGTGCTTCTTCTACTTAGGTATGTAGGATTAGTTACACTATATAAGGATTTGTAAGTGCATAGACACGTCTAATGCTTTCCTTTTGCTTCATCCTCGATGGATCTAGACCTCAAAATTGAACATGCGAGGTTGCTGCATGCGTGAATGCAGATACATGGCCTTGTACGAGCAACAGGCGCGCGGCTGTGCATAAATGGAACCCGTACTCGCGACATCTTTCGATTCAGACCCTAGCTCCTCGCAGCGGCGTATGCACCAGTCCCCTATTGAGGGTCCAAGAGAAGTAAAGATGACGTAATCATGAAATCACGATAGACACTTGTCACCCCTCCATCTTATCTCCGGGATGACAATCTCTCAAGTATCCCCTCTTCCTTTTCCACCTTGGCCATCAATAATAGAACCAAAACGTAAAAACCATGACATCAAAGGAATCAACATACTCCCTCGGCTACAGCCCCGCAGTCGTTGATCGTCACTCACTCCGCCGTGCCTCAACTTGTTGTTCCTATTTTCTTCCCCACCTCAACCCAACTTCTCGCATCTTGGATCTCGGCTGTGGTCCCGGCTCCATAACAACCGACATCGCATTGCTTATCCCTCGGGGTTCTATCATCGGTCTCGATGCAGGACCTCCTGTCGTTGATATCGCAAATGCGAAAGCTAAGGAATTGGGCTTGAGTAATTGTTCTTTTCAAGTTGGTGACGTGATGAGATTGCCTTTTGAAGATGAGGCGTTCGATGTAGTATATACGCATCAACTACTTATCCACTTGCCGGAGCCAGTTGCAGCCATCAAAGAAATGAAAAGAGTTTGTAAAGTTGGGGGGTTCGTGGCGTGTAGGGAGAGTGATATGGATGATGCTGTATTCTATCCCTCGACATCTAGTCTTAAAAAGTCTGTTCAGATTATGGAGGGAATGATTAGAGAGAAAGGATCCGAGCCTCAAGCTGGAAAACTCTTGGGAAGGTGGGCTAGAGAAGCGGGATTTGAAGAGGAGAGGATAGTGAAAAGTTATAGCCATTTGATGCAACCAAGTTGGAAGAAGTCTTTGATGACGGGTGATATCGGCGAGAACGCGTTGAGGTTAGGGGTTGTGAAGACTAAAGAGGAACTGGAGAAGATGATTGAGGAGTGGGATATTTGGGAGAAAACTGAAGGATGCTGGTGGAAGACCGGATGTGGTGAAGTTGTTTGTTGGAAAACATGATGGAAGTTAGAGAAAAGATGATCTATTCAAAATCAGATGATAATGTATGCTCCTAATTAAGGCGTCTATTAAACACGGGTCTAGATAAAGCTTCCTTCTGTATTGGAGCGCACAATAATCAATAATGAACATGGCTAAAATGATTCCGGAGACTATACTTTCACAGTTTCTCCCTATTTCTCCCCGGTTTCGCTCCACCACCGTGGCAAATGAAACTTCACATTCTCATATACCAAGAACGTAACCCAAGTGGCCGGCAAAACCCTCACAATATTCGTTCCCAATCCTCTATAAAACCCCCTCCATCCTTCTTCCCTCCACACCTTCCCCACCACCCCTCTGATGCCCTTTCCAAACCTCTCTTCCGCATCATAAGTCTGCAACCTACTCCTCACAACTTGATACGGATATGTAGCCGTGCCGGCAATGATTTTCGCCGAGCTACTCAACAGAAGCGTAGCCGTATTCCCTAACTTCACCTGAGAACTTTCTCTATCACCCCTCAGGGTCTGTCCCGAAATATGATTACGCCAAAAATTCTTCAAGGGCTCGTAGACTGCAAACTGCACAGCACCATGGCTATTTCCCAACAGACTAACACCCACCCCTCTATAAAACCCTCGTAGCCCCTCATATTGCCACACCTGTCTTGCGCCATGCCACATACTCTGATATGCCCCTGCACTACTGCGATCCGAACTCAGCATTCTTGTCTTGAGGACCCATATCGGATTTGTAGAGATAGTAATCATGATACCCGCCGAGCCAGACGCGAGGAAATAGTCGACAGGTGAGAGTGATACATGATTGGAATTCGAAGGTTGGTTGTGGAAGGAGCGGAGTGAAGACTCAAAGAAATTTTTGAAGTAAAAGAAGAGGGCCCAACTGCTAGCATTTCCAAAGAGATTGGGCGTTAATCCACGATAGAGGCTTTGCAGCGGTTGAGGTTGACGAGTGAGACTGCGAAGGATGGTGAGGCCACTGGCTGGAGTGAGGGATGTACTGCGGTGGACTGTGTATGTTAGCACTGCATTGACTGAGAAGAGGGGTATAAAGTCACTTTGTAATCGCGTTTTAATCACATCAAGAGGATGCACGGCTAAGGTGGACATTGTACCGGCCGAGAGGCCAGCAATTGTCTCGACCAGCGCAGGAGAGATGCGCGCATGGTTTTCGGTCATAAGGGAGGATTTATGCTTATCATTGTGAGGAAGTTGGTGTTGCGAGGGGCAAAAATATTTACACCCGATGACAAAAATGAAGCTTCATCTTTTTCTGGGGCTTGCCGAGATGGGGGGAAGGGGAAATTTATCTTTGGTAACAACTTCATTTTATACAGATGGCAAAAAGTCTAGGCTTCAAAATATCAGAATGAGATCGAGACGTGGTATGATTTCGTAGTGGTGATTGCGCCTCTTGCTTGCGCTATTGTACAATTATCTTCGTATGGTATTTATCCACCATAAACATAAGCTCCCTGAGCATTTCATTATTTCATGAACGCCTCATATGCTACAATCGTCAAATCCTCTGGTTAATGCCAGTGATCCTTCTATAGCTCTGTTTCTTTTCCCTTTTCCTCAATATCCACCTCAACCTTGACTACTTAAACGTTCCTGTGTGATGGTTCATCATCGAAAGCTTATGCGAGAGGAGAAAGAAGTCTGTGAAAGGGCAATTAGAACATGCTTTGGAGACTTGTAAATTTGAAGAGCAACTAACCTGACGATGGAAGGGCGAGGTTCACTGCGGGTATATCCTGCTATCGTTAGCATGCATGTCTTCGTGCTTCATGCAAATAAATCATACCAAGGTAGAGGATCAATGGGAGATAGCCACTACATTTTGTTAGCATAGACCTCATACATGAGACTCAAGTATACTCACTAATGAATAGCAACACGGGAATAGTCAATGAGCTTTCCAATGCGCTCCTATTCTATAGTTAACAAAACCATTCCCATCCATCCATCCATCATACATGGGCTGCATGCGAACCTTGGATTCTTCGGAGAGTTGCATTTTGATATAATCTCGTATTTCGGAGCTATTCAGAATTAGAATCGAGCAAACAGAAAGACATTGCTGCCAAAGAAATGACCTACAGTTTGTTGTAAAATCAAGTGTTATACCTTGTCTTCTCCAGTCTTGCTGCCATCATAAAAAATGCTCAAGGTTCGCACAATCAACAAGATTGCTGACTAATCCACCATTATTTTTCCGTCGCATTTCAAGCTTCACTGTCAAGCTCCATGTATATTCATCACAGCTCTTTTCTTTCTCAACTTCACTCAAACAACCCTTCAAGACGGGACATTGACCTCAGAGTTCCGATAACAATAACAATATGTCGGGTGCAAGACATTGGTAAATATATCTTCATTCCAAGCTCTCAACTTTATTCGTCTCCAATACACAAAGCTAACCATGGCTCCTCATCATAGGGAACAAGACAAGGAGGCCACGGTCTATATTGGCAATATTGATGAGCGCGTTACAGATAGTCTCATATGGGAATTGATGTTGCAAGCTGGCCGCATTGTCAATGTACACTTACCCAAAGATCGCGTCACCCAAATTCATCAAGGCTATGGGTTTGTGGAATTTATATCAGAGGAGGATGCTGAATATGCGGCGCGTATCATGAATCAAGTGCGATTATATGGAAAGCCAATCCGTGTTAACAAGGTTTGTTATACCCTTCTTCCAAGTTGTCAAGAAGGAAGAAGTAAGCTAATTGGAGAAATCTAGGCGTCTGCGGATAAACAAAAGACAGTCGAAGTTGGCGCCGAGCTCTTCATTGGCAATCTCGATCCTATGGTTGATGAAAAGACTCTATACGATACCTTCTCACGCTTTGGATCCCTCATCTCCCCTCCTAAAATCGCTCGCGACGAATCCTCGCTTTCCAAGGGTTACGGCTTCGTTTCTTATGCCAGCTTCGAAGCTTCAGATGATGCTATCGCCAACATGAATGGTCAATACTTGATGAATAAGGATATCTCCGTGCAATACGCGTACAAGAAAGATGGAAAGGGAGAAAGGCACGGAGACGCAGCCGAGAGAGCTTTGGCAGCTCAAGCAAAGAAGCATAATGTTCTTCCAGATCTACAAGCTATGCCACCTGGATTATTATTGGGTATGAATGGAATCCCACAAGCTCCAGCGGCAATGTTGAACGAACCAACAATTCCCGCTGCACCTCCCGGATTCCCACCTCAACGCCCATCCTACAACTCTGTCCCGCCACCTGGTGGTCCTCGCGGGGTACCAGGAGGACCAGCCCAACACCTTCCACCACCTCCTTCCGGTCTTCCTCAACGACCACCTCCATCCCACGCTGGCTACGGAGGCCCACAAATGGACTTTCACAACCAACATGTGCCACCAACTGGACCAAGTGGATATGGTGGACCTCCTACGGGGCCTGGAAGAGGAATACCTCAATTTCCACCTGGATTTGCGCCACCAGGGGGTATGGTTCCTCCACCCGGTTTCGGAGGCATGCAAGCACCTCCTGGATTTAACGGTGCGCAAGGAATGCCAATGGGGATGCCGCCCACGGGACCACAAGGTCACGGGGCGCCACCAGGGTATGGAAGAAGGTGAAGAGGAGCTTGGAATGAGTGTATTCTAAACAGTGAAAGGATTCATTACGTGTAAGATTGACAACGGGGATGGGCACATGCTAGACGTGTTCAGCATTATCATGCGAAGAGAAAAAATACCACGATTCAGCGATGGCAATGGATATATCAGGCGTTCACAATGGCGTTCAAAGGGGTGAGTTACATTACATATTCATCTGGTGCGAGGTTTAGGACCTAGCAATAACATCTTTCACAGCTCGGATGAGATTACATTGTCTCTGTAGGATACGCTGCAAATGCATATCACACATTCAAAGGAAAATAATGAAGTCACGTAGATGTTTGATAGAACGTCATAAAATACCTATATAGTCTAATGAATGATATCACACACCTCAACCAAATCGACAAGGTCACTCAAGCATAGAATCAACTCATATTCAGGCTCCCATTTGAAAGAACTTCTTCCACAAAGTGTAAGAAGATATTTGCATTGAAGTAAACAAACTGTTTGAGTTATGCATCATATGCCCTTTGATTCTCATCTTGTAACAACTGCTTGATTTTGTTTCTTTCTGTCCGCACCACAGCGTCTATTGTACAAGGAGAAAATGAAGATATATCGAAAACGAAAATTCCTTTCCCGTGCCTGATGCGCATGTCATCGTGCACGCAGCGCAGGGCTTTTGCAAATTTTTCACTCCCTCGCTTATTCCCCTCTCCCCTTTTCTGTTGTTCGTTCGTTCTCAAGCTTACACCCCACCGTCCTCTAGTTCCCTGTGACGAAGTCCTGTTCAAGCGAGCCTAACACTCTCATTTCCTCTACTCGATTCCCTCTACACCCTCGACATCAATTTTCATTTCCTCGGGATTATTAACAACCGGAACTTCAACCTTCGCCTCCTCCTCGACAGGTGGTTCAACCCATTTAGCAGCTTCCGTACACCAGGCCTCCTCAACTGCAAACTTTCTCCTGAAAACCCTCATCCATCTTTCACCCCAGCTTCTAAGTAATTCCTCATTTCCACTAGTGCCATCTCCATCCTGTATTTCTTGATCTTTGGTTCCGTTGGCCCAGCTACTGAGAATATCATCCATTTCCGCTCCTAATTCACGCATGTTGATTCTTTCAATCTCAATTGTTTGGTTGATGAGGGCTTTTTGTTCTTCAAGCAATCCAGGGACTCGAAGACTAAGTTGGACTTGACGAATTCTGCCCGTGACCTTACCTACTGTGGCTCCAACCATTTCATAAACAAAAGATTGGCTTAATTTCTTACCCTCACTACCCAATGCCCATTGTACCACACTTTGTGGACTGAGGATTGTATAGTTCAAGAGTTTGTCGATAATGTTTACACCGATTCCAGGTTGATCTTTCCAATATTCCATAACGGATGTGATGATTTGGCGACGGGCAACAGGTGAAGCAGGACCAATGGCTAGAAGGCGATCTTTGCAACGTTCAATGCAAGAAAGAACGTGACTGAGTGATTTGGACCCAATATAGCAAATTGCTGTTACATACGCATCAGTGGATGGGACAAGGGGATCTGGAAGAGCTTGTTCGACAGCCAAGGTATGAATTCTATCGACGACAGGTTGAATCTCCTCTTCTGTAGCCTTCTTACGAAGGAGAGCAAGGATTTCTTGACCTTCAGCGCTGAATGGTGTGCCTATGAATTATTAGAATCATTCACAACTTCACAAGAATGGTACGTACTCGGATCATTGAACTTTAAATCGGGAGTATCTTTTTCCTTCTCCTCCGTAATCAACTGTTGATATGGCGGTGGCAAGGTACCCTTAATTCTCTGAGCAAAACTCAGTCGAATTTCCTTATCCAAAGAACCAATAATAAAAGCTTTCTTTGGATATAAATCCGAGAGTTCTACGTCATCAATCCATTCAGTCCACTTCCATGTGAAACCAAAGTTACTCAAATGATGCGAGAACCAATCCATAAACCTATAACTCAATTCAAGATCCATACAATCCACATTTCTATATAAGAAACGGATTGCACGACCAAGAGATGGAGCAATAGCAGCTGGGGCAATCTTGCAAGATTCCGTCAAGACAGCATGATAATAGACGAGCTTGTGTTCTGGAACTGGGAGTTGAAATAATTGAGAGAAGACAGCATCAACTGCCACATCTTCAGGCTTCCATGTTGACCTATCTCCCTCAACATCTCGAAGTCTATCGAATGGAGTAGCTCTCTTGACGAAAGTATCTGGAGCGAAGTAACAATCGATATCGATCAAGAACTTCGCTGTTGCATTTCTGTTGTAGTCTAAGATGTTGATCGTATCAACTAATGCGTCTCTTAGCAGACATGATGAAATATCTGTAATAGGTGGCACAGTCTCAACATCCTGATTAGCATAAACTGAAAGGTAGAGCTCAGGAAACAAAGGTCTTGGGCCAGAGCTGACAACCTCGGGAAGATTGATCGTTGGCAAAGCGTGTTTTGAAGCGGAACCCAAGGCCTCTTGCTGTTCAGGCTCAATCATCTTCCAAGGTCTAGGTAAACAAAAGAGTTCCCATCCATTTTGTGACTCAGTCTGTAGTTGTTTTTGCAACAGACTCAAGACGCCAACTGGAGCGATGGAATCTTCCTTGTTATTTCCAGGGTATGGCTCAACTAATGCTTGTAGAACATGTGGTTCAGAAGCTATGATATCAGTATTTTCAATCATAGCTGCAGCCTTCTCATGAGCATCTGTTGCCGAAGATGCCATAACATATGGAATTGTAAAAAGGATAATCTTGACCAATTCAGGTCCAATTGTCTACCAATGTAAGTTAGCAAACACTCTCATAATAAAATCCTAATCATGTGTAATTCTCACCTCTTCATTATTCTCTGTCTGCAAATCCAATGCCTTGGTCAAAAAGTCCTGCAAAACAGGGAAAACACCATCACCCTCCAGCAAACCCTGTAAGCTTCCCAGGAACTTCATATATAACTTAACCTGTCTCCAATCACCAATGGCAATTGACCTATTCAGGCCCCTCGCGGCCCTGTCCAACAATTCTCCAACCATCTCTTCTTTGAGAGTATTCAATACCATGACTACGGCCGCGACAAAAGGAATCTTGAATGGTTGTTCCACCACTAATTGTAGTGATAAATCATAGAAAGAATTGCGCAATTCGACATCATCATAATTGTCGCACACAACTTTAGCTATTTCCGCGACTTCGGTTTCGACGCGCTTCAAGGGTGATTCTGCGATTGAGAGAAGTTGTTTGCGGACTTTAACGATGAGAGGTTCTTCATAGCGGCGTCTTTGAGGTCGTCGATCATAATCATCTTCATCTGTGGTATGAAGAAAGTTTGTCAGCCTTGTTTCCTAAGTTATAATCATTGGAATTGCAAGATTCAACGCGATTCAACACTCCAAGCTCCATTTGAAGCTCAACGTCAATGCCTCATCATTCAGTTCCATGAATCGCCCAGTTATCTCCAATTCCATCCACTCCCCCCCAACAAGATTCCATTCCTTTGCACCAAAAACCAACGAAATCAAGAAACCAAATGAACTCACCTCTATATCTCTTCCTCCCCCCACCACCTCTCCCACCACCTCCATTATATCTTCCTCTATACCCTCCTCTCCCACCTCTCTCTTCCCTCTCACCTCTATCATTTCTATCCCCTCTGTCACCACTTCTCTCATAATCCGCCATCTTCACTTCTGAAGTATTCGCGTTTCGTCTTTCCCCTTGTGCTTTCGACTTTTCGCAATTGCGCTCCTCAATTTTCAATCCTCAGTTCTCACTTCCCACTTCCTCCGTTGAAGTCGCGATTCTCAAATCTCAGCCCTCAAACCTTGATCACAATCCTCAATGCTCAATCCCACCAACCATTCATCAATCAACCAATCCGCCGAATTGAATAAAATCGAGTCGAGCGAAATTAAATCAAATCAAGCCTAGGATTCAATTTCGAGAAATGGCGCGTAACAATCCAAGCTTTCGCAATCTCATCAAAAATCCAAAGCTCGATAAATATTTAACCACCAGCCCTGCCAAAACAAAGATTCGAGCTGGACCGAGCTTCGAATTTTCGCACTAGCAATACCGACCAATCAAATAGCCAAATGAAGCTCTCTCTATATTTGTCAGCCTTATTGCCTTGAAGAGCATGTCCTTCAACTTACAATGAATTTATTTTCTTTTGGAAGATGATCAAATTGGAATTATAATCTTGCAATAATTATTAGTTTCTCGTATTAGTATTAGTCTTGAAAGTGTTGTTACTAATTACTTTAATTTATAGTTCTGTTTTTAGTAACTTCGACTGTTTTATACGGCCTTCCACTCGCTTATTGATTGTACTTATCTAATTCCTAAGCTATGAGCTAATCAAACGATATTCATCTAATTGGAAAAGTCCAACATCTAATAGCAGTATAACCTTAATACAGCGAAGTTAATTCTGTGTATCATTCAATGAGTCCCATTTGCGTTTCGGAGGGCTGTGAGAAATGCTTGCAATAACATGATTTAACTCCAAAATCGATACAGATATAAATGATGATGGAAATCGGGAATCCGGTATATTTCAAGACGAAGAGCTTCAACAAAATTACAAACTCTAGTATGGGGATCTGCCAGGCATGAAAAGGACAATCACTTATAGAGTTCTTCCAGTCCTGCGGTCTGAATGAGATTGAAGTTTGGGAATGAAAGTATGTATATGCGAAAATGCGATACATCATTTCCCACCATAACTATCAGTTAGCAAGTGCGGTGATAGTCTTCTCTAAGAAAGTCACTAGCTAGATTACCATCGATTGCATATGAAATCGGTTACTGGTTACCTTTTCTAAGAGATAGAAGATTCCCGGGTTATCATGAAAGCAGTTCATCCTACTATAATTAGTGTGGTAGTTCTACGCGATGCCATGCCCCCATCTTCTACGCTCTTATAATGTTATAGGGCCGAAACTTGCTACTTATTCCTGGCGATGCCAGCTACAACGCTTGAGCATATAAATATGCTGTACGCCTAGCACCAGCGTTAAGCTGTTAGATAGTAGCCGCCAGTCGCGGGACTCATTCACATCCTGCCATTGCTGTATAGGCTCGAATAAGTGTCTATAGAGTTGTAGCAAAATCTGCGATACTTAATGCACGATGCATATGTTTGATTTGCGGCAGTGTCACCTTACCGAGTCTTCGGAATACGCGGATCGAAAAGCTGCAGAGCATTGGGCGAGAGTGGACGCCATGATATGAGGTCAAGTAGGAGATAATAGTTAGGGGCTATCATACTCTCTCTTAATAAAGACTGACTTGAATGAAATGAAGCTATGATCCGAATCTTTAGTGCAGTTGTATTACGTGTCTCGCATTTAGTATTGATGTATCTCAAGCGAACATGCTTCATATCAAGCAATCGTTTGCCCCCAGTCTAAATTTTTTTATGTAACTTACACTGGATTCTCCCTCTTTCTCATTATTCTCTCTTGTAATATGGTCTTTGACGATTCGTACCCAAAATCGCGCCAATTCAATTGATTCCCTAGCACGAAATTCAGATACGGTACAAAGAATGTGAAGCTTAAACTACCAAATACTAGCCTAATATGACTATATCTATAAATTCGCGCCGTTTAGAATAGAGTAGACGGAAGCGGAGATTGATGAGATGGTGGCAAAGCATGCCATGGAGTAGGCAGTTGTGAATGTTTTAGTGACAAAGGGGAGGATTAGTTGCGTAAAGAAGGAACCGATGCGAGGAAGGAGGAAAACGATCCGAAAAGGGAAAACGGCTGTACTAATAGTAGGAGTAGTATGCCGCGTATTTTCAATGCGCTCCACTTCATTGATACGTATTTATTCCAAATAACATACTGTAATACATGATATTGAACGCTATACTAATAGAAACGTATAGTACTATATCGAATATTGTATATTATTAGTAACATACTAATAATACACAGAATAACCAGAATTCAATATATTCTTTCTTAAATGAACAACATCGAAAGTATATTTATCAGAATTTATTAAATTCACATAACTAGGCGGCAGGTATCCAGTATGCGGTCTTGAAGATATTCATAGTGAATGGTGACACATCTTTAAGATAGGCCGATGAAAGCAATTCAGCCCTTGTTCAAGAATTGTATTGCGTCTAAGGAGGGAAGGTGCTTTCAAAGGAAGCATCGACTATATCAACAAGGTTGGCATGTGCACATAAACTCCTGTATACGCACCTGCCACTAACAGTAATAATGATCCCGTATATTTCTACTATTATATATAAAATCTAATACGTACAGGTATGTAATATTGATCTTTACGCGTATTTCCGTAATGAAAGCAGTGTTGGCTAGTATACTATCGTTAAACGGTGGCGCGTATTGACGATCTAGTACGACAGTACTATGCCGTGGGACAAATCATATAACTTAGTAACGCTGATCTTCATTAAAGCCACCCAAGCCGTCTACTCATAATCTATAATGCTATTTCTCGTTCTTGCCGACACGTTGGCGACGTCGACTGTGTCGCCGTTGTCCCTTCCGTGACGACCGTCACAAGTACGTATTATGACATGATTTTGTTACATTCATACGCATTATCTAACAATATCATTTATAAAGATATATCAAAATGCTAAAATATGAAAATTAAATTTATATATTATCTATTCATAATGATTTTAAAATTCGATAGTACAATATATCCTTGACTAATAAGAATTTGAATTTGAATTTGTGTATGTTATTAACAGTATCCATTAATGGTATCTAACATTATAATATTAAGCACTTTTAGTAGTATGATATCTAATACTACGTATGTACTCGATATATCTTTGAAAAATCTATATATACCACTACGCGGATTGATATACGAAATACGGGAAATACTAATCACTATATTAAATGAAAGCGACCTCGACATCAGCCACTATAACACCAACTTATACTACTCCATCGCTAGACTATGAGCCATTTTAGATACGAAATAAAAGTGGTGAGGAGCAGTTGAGAGAAGGAATGCTTGTTTCAGCCTTGAGTGAGTGACAACTTGGTTTATAAAACTTATTAGGATTAGGTTAGCAGATAGAATAAGATGAGGTTTCACAGGTCATAGAAATATCAATATCTTCGACTTGGCTTACATCTAAGATAGTAAGCTCTGCCACCCTAAGATTAGAATCATAATCAATATTATATCTTATGCTTTAGGAAGTAGACTGCACTGTTTCTAGATGATTGGAGATGAACCTACGATTGATTCTTAGAATCTAGAGGTGAGGAACCACTGTTGATATATAGTTACCTAGGTTTGAATGTACGAAGATTAAAGTCTATTGGCCAGAACAAAGGAAAAGAGCTATAAGCGCTGGAGCTCTTATCAGAACGTGTTTCACGAATGTTCACGCTATATGTACTATACCTAAGTGGCGGTAAGGACCCTCAAGCTCAGTCGTTGTAATAGCTTGGCGGCATTTGTAAGCAGTTTCTATAGCTTATTAAGTGATGTATTATTAGTGGTAGATTGACAATTAGATCCGATATTCAAACTATCAAAGAATTGATCTAGCTTTTGATTGAAAAATGTTATCAGTTACTGTAAAGATGTTTGATTTAATATAAACTTTGTTCTGTAACACTTTCTGATTTATATTAAAGTATACAATTCAAAAGTAATCGATAGTTCAGTTTAACCTTAACCGATATCTCGCTTAGAATTAACCCTTTATTCTAAATCGAAAACCAGGCCGTCCTCTCTTCTAAGCAATCCCGAAAGAAACATCAAAACAGATATCATCCCACCCGTGCTCAAAGAAGCTATTTTAAAAGCTTAGATCTCACAGCCCTAGGATATATTCTAATCACCCCACTTAAGATGCAATGAAAGGTCCTAAACCTTGTAAAGTACTTAGAAAATTATACAAAAGGAAAGCTCACAATAGCCTACAACATCATTTATTTACGAATCACCAACTAAGAGGCAGCCACTCATAAGATTAAAATATAAGCTAATTCTTTCACTAAGCGTTATATCCCAGTATCTTCAACCAATAATCCCATCTCAGCCATCCCATTTATAATAGTAATTCAAGTAAAAAAGATCAAACATCTACGCTTTGATAACTGCCAGAACTGCCTAGGTGGATAGCTCAATCTAATATATATAATGAAGAGATTATAAACAAAAAACTATCAAAACCATCTAAAAAGAGCAAATTAAAAACCTGTAAGAAACGGCTCATTATAACTAAATCCCATACAAATTCAACTTCAACTTGGACTTTAACCACTCCATTCAGACAATTAGCATGAAGAATAATATCTATATTAAAATCAGGAGTCAAAGGAATAGTGTTTAGTAAATTCTTTAAATAATACCCATAACTTAGAGGGATTCTACCTATAAGTGAGGTTCATATATTTCTAAAGCGAACTTGATAAGAACGATATAGGTAGAGTAGCGTATATATACAATATGTACACATCTATATATATTGAGACACTCATCGATCACCAAGGATATAATGTGGTAGAAAATCGTTCCTCACATGATTAGTATTGTTAAGTCTAACGGTCTAGACAAAGTAGAGCTTACTGGCCAAGATATCAGAACTTGACGAGGGTCTTGAGCCTATTAAAATCGTATCGAAATCGACTTACTTCTCCCAATTGCCGAAGAAAGAGACAGGTTTGGCTGTGGAGGTTGTACATATCTTTAATACAGAACGTGAAGCTATCCATGTTATTTGAACCATCTAAAACAGACTTCATCTTGCAGGTATGAACATACAAACACTTTAAAAAAGCATAACCCTATATCCGATATCTTTCGTATCAGAAATACAAGATTAAAACATTCTAAATCTTCCGCCTCAAAAGATTGACCTGCAGTCTGAACTATACGTGAGAGCACGCACCAATCAATTAATATATCTTCATCTCTTACCACGCCAAGTCTTTTAGATAACCCCCTCCCCAACTATTCCCAACTACATCAACTGCGATCCACTGCACGTATCTATCTAATGCAAAACCCTGCGAAATATGCAAAGAAATATTTGCAGAGTAGAATACTTTGAACGAGAGACGTCAATATGTGACACCGATACCGAGCACGATAATCTTGCAAGTTCCAAGTTCCAAATCCGTAAATCTTATCCAACAAGAGATCTAGAAGAGCTCTGTGGATACTATCAACAAAAAGCGCTCTTCAACTTACATTTTCGTAAATTGAAATTCACTTAACTCTTATTTAAAATCATGAGCATCATTCAAGATTACCTGCTCAACCACAATATCAACTCACTAGATCCAGATCCTTCCTTCACACAACCCCAGTTATAACATAACATACCTAGGTACTATAATAAAACAAAGTCATCGCCACTAACTCTTTTCCACCTATCCCCATCTGGAGTTTCAATCCCCTGATCTGATAGTATCTATGGGAATAAAGTCCTCGCGATCCCGATGACCTCAACGATCTAACATGTAATCTGGAAGATAATTGAAAGAGATAAAAACGGAGAAGAAGAAATCAGCTACCAAATCATCAACACCGACAAAGCAAACCAAAAGATCCACTCCATCGAGCAACTCTCTCCGTTAACATTTACCCTGAAACGATAACATTCTTCTTCTCTTCTCTGTGGCTTCAAAATTGCCATCCTCATTTATAGTGGGACATAACAGGTTGGACGTCATAGTCTATCCTACCACCATATCAATAATGAGACCAACCCTCAACAAAAGTCTCAAAGTGATATAAAGATCAAAGATCAAAGAGTTACAAGATCCACAACCAAACCTTTAAAATCACAACTCGAATTCAAGACTAACCCATCCTTCCCATCTCACAGCCAACCCAACAACTCCATAACCCTCGAGATGCGCACAAAAAGAAAGGTACCACTGTAACCAAAACCCAAGCCCTATACCAAATCCCAAACCCTTTCATCACTCTATTTCCATCCAATTCCTTATTCAGCACAAGTACCTACCTACCTACTTACCTACCTACCACTCAACCCACCCGAAATCTATTTACCACCTTAACTTATATCCCTCCATCCCCCAAACCTCCAAAACACCAACCCAAACCCCACAAAAAAAACCACCACCAACAAAACAAATATCCCGCCCCACAATCTTTTCCCCCATGAATGCTCGATCATAGTATATATGCAGAACCCCGCAGAACGCTGTGTTGTGTTGGCTTCTGCCATTTTCCAAAAGCACCATTACCATTAGAATCATAGAGCGATCGAAAGATCGAAAGATTGAATCGACACCGAAGCGAGCGAGCAAGCGAGCAAGCCAAGATCAACAAAATCTAAAGCCAACGCCAAAGTCAAAGCCGCCAAGTATGTATGTATATATACGAATAATATAACTGATCCATCTACGCGGGCTATCAGCACTCAATGCTCAATGCTCGTTTCTCAACTTTCACCAGCATCAGCATCAGCATTAGCATCAGCATTAGCATCAGGTCAACAACACGAACCCAAAATCCTTTCCCTTCCCCTCCCTTCCCGTCCCGCGCGAATCCAACCCTCTCAAATACAATTCCAAGTTCTCAATCCCCCTCAGCTAAACTTTAACCCCCCTACCTGCCCCCCATTTCCATCTCATACATCTTTGATTTTCCCATCTTGCTTGCCACAACACCATCCTAATTTCCCAACTGTTCAATTATAAATCATTGATTATCGATTGGTAAATAGAAAACTTTTTATCTATCCCTTCATCTATCTATTCATCCATCCATATATCCCTTCATCCCTCCATCCATCCCTCCATCCATCCCTCCATCCACCCCCTCCCCCCCCCTCCCCCCCAAACTTCAACAACCAAAGAACCAAGAACCAAGAACCAAGAACCAAGAACCAAAAACCAAAACATCAAAATCCCAAAAGCGAAGCAGATTCCCAAAAGAAACAGAAACAGAACCAACAACAACAACAACAAAAACAACAAAAACAAAAACCACCACCAAACAAATGAGACCAAAAAAAAAGAGCAACCCAAAACAACCCCCCTCTCAACAAGCATCCCCAATTTCCAAAGTCCAAAGTCCAAAGTCCAAAGTCCAAAGTCCAAAGTCCAAAGTCCAAAGAAAGGGAATGCGAATGAGGAAGACGCAACCAACAAGCCACGAACCAACCCATCAACACCGAGATGAGAAATACGGAGCACGAAGACAGATGAAGGAAGAGAGACCCCAGGAGAAAGGGAATTTGCATTGAGTGTTTTCGCTTCGTTGTACTATATATACCACACCACACTACACTACGCTACACTACACCACACCACACCATCTCACAGCAAAAGAACAGAGTGTCAAAAAGGGGGTTTTGAGAGATGAAAGGAAAGAAAAGGAAAGGAAAGGAAAGGAAAAGAAAGGGGATGATGATGAAAAGACTAACATCAACATCAACATCAACATCAACAAACGCCCGCTGTGACAACAAACGGCGAAAAAAAAAAAAAAAAGAACAATGATGACAACAACAACAATAACCACCCCAATAACAATAACCATAATCCCAATCCCAATCCCAATCCCAATTCGCCCCATCCCAATTCGCCCCATCCGTCCCTGCCTCCCTCCCTCTCTCCCCCCCCCCCTCGCCCCCTCCAAATCATTCATCCATCCAGCCCAAAAAAACCCTTTTACCTATTTCCCTTCCTCCTTTTCTCCCCTTCTCCCCTTCTCCCCTTTCCCCTTCTCCCCTTCTCCCCTTCCCCCCTTCTCCCTCAAACCACCAGTGGACCACCCATCCCCTTCCCATCCCCTTCCCTTCCGCTTCCCATCCCATCCTTCCCATCCCCTTCCCTCCCCGCTTCCCTTCCACTTCCCTCCTCATAATCATAATACCATCTAACCCAACCTAACCCACCCCAACCCAACCTAACCCACCCCAACCCACCCCAACCCACCGAACCTAACCTCAAATCCCAATCCCCAATCCCAATCCCAATCCCAATCCCAATCCCAATCCCAATCCCAAATCCCAATCCAAATCCAATCCCAACACCCCACCAACCAACACCCCACCAACCAACACCTCAATAAAAAAAAACGAAAAAGCGAAAGAGCAACAAAACAACAGAAAGACACAAATCTACAACGTGTAAAGACAGACTGCAAAGGAAAAAAGAAAGAAAGAAAGAAAGAAAGGAGATTCTTTCAATCATCATCGCATACCTACCACATTCAATAACCATGCCGAGCAATTCACGTACCAAAATACTGTATCAATAAAAGTTGGGGAAAAAAAAACTTATATCTTATTAGTCCCATTCCATGCAATATCAATCATTCAACACACAATAAAAGTATCATGCCCATTGCCATTGCCATTGCCATTGCCACTGCCATTGCCACTGCCATTGCCATAGCCATAATCAAATTTAAAATACGCCTGAATCTTTGTTGGAGTGTGGAATACTTGGAAGGAGACAAAGTAAAACGATAGAAATGTCGAAGATGTAAGAGGTCCAGCCACCCAGCAGTCTCCTCCTCATCACACGAGGGCACACAACACAACGTGGGAACACTTGAAAATAAGAAAAAAGGAAGAGCAAAAGGCCATATTTTTTCTCCTCATGCAAGGAAGTCTAGTAACGAGGTGCCGATAGAAGTATTCGTTGAATCCCATAAACCACCACTCCCACCCTTCCCCTCCCCCTTTCCATACCCCTTCATGAACCAATATCGATCATATGCATCTCTCTTTCCCAATGACCGCGTTTCGGGTACCAAGGGAGTAACCCTTAGCCAAACCGAAAACTCGTGCTCAACGAAAATTCCACTTATGGGTATTCCTATCAAACCAAATAACGCATACCATCATCATAGACTAACTTCGTATTCCTGCCATGCATCGCCCGGACTTCCACAAACTTAATTTTTTTAGCCTGCCAAATATTGCAGACGAGATATGCAGAACCTGTAATATGCTGGGGTGTTATAGCCGGGTGTATCGCTCGAAAAACATTTCGACTCTGTGGTAGAGTTCATAAGTCGAGCGACGGGAAAGCATTCATTCATCAGTCATTTGCTTCAACGCCACCTCAATCTAATCTGGCCATCATCACATCTCTCGTCAATGGTTTGAAGTCTGGGCTATCAATATCGAGTTTGCTATCGCGTGCCACCAAACCTGGTCGAATGTATTGTGGTACCAAGCGTTGGTTGTGTTTCGGGGGCGATGGATAATTCTATTCACGTATCAATAGGGTAACCTCTGGAAGCATCAACATCTCGCAACATACCATGAAGGGAGAAATCAAACAACGTTGGCAGGTTCTTTGCTGCATTGCCGGGGTGACGTGAATCGGGAAGGTCTTGTCGGTTCACGCAACTCATCAAAGAATGGGTGAACCATAGCTTCGATAGCCGAAAGTCTCTCGGTAGGAGTGTACTCGAGCAGCTTGGAGATGAGTTCAATGGCACTCGCATCAGCCTGCGGAAAACCTTGTTGAATGGGTGTGGCTTGATCTGCGGGAACTTGTGCTCCATATAATTGGGGTTCATGGTGCGAATTTGGTCTCGCGTTGGTGTACCTAGCACCTTTGATAATCTCGACAAGTTGATCGATTACCAGATTCACCCGGGAAGAGAGGTTGTCCGAGCATCAATTCTGCCATGACGCAACCAGTTGACCAAACATCTATCACAACATCCAGTCAGCATCGATCATTCACACCCTTCCACGTTTCAGCATCCTTACCAATCTTGGTTGTGTAGTTGGTGGCACCGAAAATCAATCTGGTGCTCTGTAGTAACGTGAGCAAATGTATGAAACGTTTGGCTCATTCTCTACGAGTATCTTTGCACTACCAAAATCACACAACTTGAGGATACCACTGCCAGGATCGAGGAGAAGATTTTGTGGCTTGATATCACGATGGCAGATTCCTTGGGAGTGAATATAGGCCAGGGCACGGAAGAGTTGATAGATGTAAAGCTTGACTTCGATGATGGGCATGGTGGTCTTCATCTTGTTGAAATATCTTGATGCGCGGTAGACGGTCTCGGGGACAAACTCTTGCACTAGGTTAAGATATACTTCATCCTTCTACACGACGGCCATTAGAGCTATCCAACAAGTTCACGCGGGAAGGGGTAGGGGGGGGGGGCAAAAAAAAACTTACTCGCTCTCCATTCGAGTAATAGAAATGCCTTCAATTCAACAATGTGGGATGAACGACAATGCGCATGATTTGCAATTCACGGTTCTGCATACGAGTGAGTCATTAATAATTCAAGTACTCGAAATGAGTCGCAAACCTTGAATCTCTTGTCTTGCAAAACACGTTTGATGGCAGCATCTTCTCCCGAAGGTGACAACTTGGTTTGAAAGACCACACCAAAGGAACCATTTCCCACGATCTTGCATTGTGTATATTGCATGTCTCGAGTTTCGCCCGTCACTCCATCTTGGTACCTTTTCGCGGATGACCTCTGTGATGGATGAAAAGGGTTAGCAATAGATCGAAGACGTGGTATCTAAGATGGCATGGGAACGAGGAAAACGAGGCATCTGTCGGACGCTGTGGGGATCTTACCTCCCATTCTTAAACTTGAAAAGGCAGCAGGCCGATTTTGCGACATCTTGAAGTCCAAAATACCGATTACTATCGTGAATGAGGTGGGCTGTAAACGAGGAGAGTTGTGAGGAGACTGGTTGATGACCTGATGAAGTCCGTGTTGGGCAATTTGAACACCAAGTGTGCGACGAAAACAATGAATCGGTAATGATCAAGTGAATTTTCTTCGATAACGTGACGACGGTGACCAGTCGAAGAATTATTCACCTTCTCTCTCTGTGTGTGTATGTGAGTGTGTTTGCTGTAATTTTTTTTTTAATTTCTAGAATTCGAGAATGGTATATCGGGAAACTATTGATCGAAAGTGAGACTGCGGCTGATTGATGAGAGTTTTGAGTTAGTGGTTGTGATCATTTAATGGTTGAGAGGGGTTTGGTGTGAAAGGCGGTGGGATGGGGTATGCGAGGGGATGTGTCTGTATGCAAGTGTGTGTGTGTATGTATAATAATGATCAATGTGTGTGTATATGTGCATGAGGGGATGTGTGTGGATGTGTGTGGATGTGTGTGTATGGATTGAATAAGAGTGGTATAGGTAATGAAGAGGTGATGGAGTAGCTAATGAGTACCAGCTAGGGATAGTGTGGAAATGGGGGAGAGGGAGAGGGAGGGAGATGGAGAGGGAGAGAGAGAGAAGAGAGAGAGAGAGAGGAAAAGGAAGAGGGTAAGAGGGTAAGAAAGAGGGTAAGAGGGTACGAGAGAGAGAAAGAGAGAGAGAGAGTGTGTGTGTGTGTGTGTGTGACTGAGTGAGTGAGTGAGAGGAGAGAGAAAGAGAAAAAGAATTCGTCAAGGCGCGTACGTACTGAATTCAAGTGATGAATCTATGTTTATGTATTTGTAGCGATTGATATGGTGATTGAATGGTATAAAGGAGGAAGAACTTGGAAAGAATTATTCAAATCACAATACCATCAAAGAATTGTTATGATTTGTGTGATGGCAAGTGTGATGGTGACGGTGGTGGTGATGTCGATGTCGTTGTCGTTGTCGATGTTTGATGTTGATGTTGGTGTTGAATGTGTATTGGATTTTGATGATTTGTTTTTTGTTTCTTTGCTTAATGCAGATACCTAGGTAGGTAATAAGGTAACAAGGTAGTAAGGTAGGGTAAGGTAAGGTGAGGTAGGTAAGGAAGTAAGGAAGGTAAGGTAAGGTAAGGTGTGATCAAAATAAAATGGAGAGAGGATTTGTTGAGTGGATTAGATGGATTGAATGGATGGATGGATGGATGAATGGATTGGATTGATTAATTGATTGTTTTGATCAATTGATTTGATGGATAGATAGAATGGGATGGGATGGGATGAGGATAGATGGGGTAGGTGTTGTTGATTGTATAATTGTATGTATGGAGTATATATGATGATTGTATATTGGTTGGTTGATTGATTGTACGATTTTGGTTTTAGTAGTTTGTTAATTTTTCCAAGTTTGGTTTATTTTTATCAATAGGAAAATGCGGGAATGGTGAGTGAGTAAGAAAGTGAGTGAGAGAGTGAGTAAGAGATAGAGAAAGTATATAAAAGATTAAAGAAGAGAAAGAGGAAGAAATGGAGTTAGTAGTATGTAGTGTTGTATAGCGTAGTGTTGTGTACCTAGGTAGTATGAATAGTATAAACGTATAGTAAATAGTAATTAGTATAAATTATTAATATAGTAAGTAAATAAGTAAATAAGATAATATTAAAAATAATTAATTAATAAAAGATTATTTCTTAATAATATAAATGCGTTGAGTAATATTAGGTTTTAAGATTAGATGAGATATATATATATATATATTATATATATATTCTATATTTAATAGATATTATAATTAAATAAATTAAGGTTAAGCTTAGTAAGATAAGATTATATAAGATATAATAATTTATATAAAAAAGAAGAAAAGAGTATTAATACAAATATAATTAAGGAAATAAATATTATATATATTATTATTATTAAATTATAATTTTAAAAAGATAAAGTTAATTATATTCTATTTATTCTATTTATTAATACTCGTAATAATATATAATATTAATATTATATAATTAATAAAACTCTAATATTCTTTTATTTTCTTTCTTAAATATTTATAAGGCCTAGCTCTTAACCCTTAATTATTAATTTATTTAAGGTTATTAATACTAATATAAAAAGAATAATAATACTTATAATAATAATAATAATAAAGTACCTCTATCTTCTAATTCCAATCCCCAATCCTCAGGCTCAACTTCCCCTTCTCCTCCCCCCCCCCCCCCTTTCCCCGGCTCTCCCCGCCAAAAAACCCATTTCCTCTCCTCCTGGCCCCAAAAAGATTCATCTAACTGGTAATCCAATTGCTCACGCGCTCGCTTTTAGAGGGGGCAAAGCATATAACCTTATAATAATCAGAGCTTTTTTGGAGGGGATCTAATTGGCCGACTGGAAGGGGTAACCTGAATAGGGAATGAATGAATGAATGAATGAATGAATAAGTAAATAAAAATGAATGAATCAATAAATAAAAATAAATGAATAAATAAATAAAAATGAATGAATAAATAAATGAATAAATAAAGAGGATAATTTTCTAGGTGCTAAACTTCAACTTCACAACACTTTTAATAATTAAGTCTAAAGCCCATTCAACGAATTGAAGATATATTTCTATTGTATCTACCACACATACATAATAATACAATACAATACAAATACAATACAATACAATACAATGCCAATATACAACCACAAGCAACAAGCCCGTTCATTCAATAACAAGTGGGATTTGAAACGGAATATCATTAATAATTAGCCCTACCTCAGTTCTTCAAAGTGTCTGTCATTCATCATCTATTAATGTGAAATCTGAATTCAAACAAAACAGCCCTCCCGAGTACTCACCTATGATTTTCCAAAACACCACCAACCAAGCCATTAATATATATATATATATATATTCTCAGCCTTAACCGCTCACTCCGTTACTTGTTCGAAACTTGAAACATCACCAGAGGGGATCGATCCCACTCTCTTTCTATCCCTGAGGAATCTTTCATCATAATCAACAAGGTCGATTCGATATAAGATCTCTCTTCTCTCTCTCTCTCTCTCTTCTCTCTCTCTCCGTTTGGTTGATGCTATACTAGAATCACCTTTGTCCTCCTTCCTTCCTCCCTCCTGCTGTACTTACTTACTTACCTACCTACTTACTCTCAACTGCATTACGGTACGGTGCAAGCACGAATGATTTTGACGAAACGAAGAAATAAACAAAATAGGACGCACAAACATTTTCTGCCAGTGGTTGGTGGTGGTTGTTATTTGCACGATGATTTTCTACGGACTTTGACTATTACGATTACGATTACTAGTGTTATGCATAACTACAACTACACCTATAACTATCTAGATATAATTACAACTACAACTACAACTACAATTACAACTCCTCCCTTCAAGGTTACTTTCTCATCATCATCATCATCATCACTACGACGGATGGAGCATTATACGCTCGAAGGATCGAATGGATCAGTAATTAGCACGAGGTGAGCACCACCACCACCATCATCACCACCACCACACAAAGCACCCTCTCCCTCTCTCCAAAAACGATAAACGGGAAATTATCATCGTTCACCATCATCGTCATCATCATCATCATTGTATAAATCCCAGCCATCAAGACGAGGAGAGGAAATCATCAAACAGCAAAGGAAAGATGTTGATGCGCAGGTGAAATAGGCAGATGGATGTTAATATTCTTCTCTACAAGTATACTCGAACCCAAAGTCTACTCACTTTTCGCCACCCCCTCTCCATTTGGCCAGCATTTCACACCCCAAACGGCCATTTCAACGTATTAATAATGTTTCAAAAATAAATAAATATTTGTTGAAATTTTACCTAAAGCTTCTACTTAGGCGCGTTTTAAAAGAGACATAGGCGAATATAAAACTTATAATTATTCAACGAAATTTTAATAAAATTTTATATAAATTTATATATATATATATATATATATATATATATATATATATATATTTAATGTAATATTATAATATCGTTCTATAAAGTTTTTGTATTATAAAGATTATTTTTAAAAGAATAATAATACTATATAAAGTTAATGATTTTAATTTTTTTTTTAAAATTTTATTAATATATTAATTTAAAATCTAACAATATATAAATTTAAAAAATAAAATTACAAAAAAAAAAATAATATAAGCTTTAAAAGTTTTATTAAATATTTTTTAAAATTTAATATTATTTATTATATTAATATATATATTAATATAAAAAGTAAAAAATTAAAAAATTTTAATAAAAAAATATACTTATATAATTTAATTACGCGAATTTACTTTTTAAAAAACTTATAACTTTTCTTATATTTTTAACGTTATTAATATATATTCTAAATATTAATAAAGGTATATAAAATCGTAAAATAAACTATTTAAAATTTAGTATTTTATCTTATTTCTTAATAGAATACAATAAGTTTAATTACAATATTCGTTAAACTATTAAATATTTATATAAATCTTTGATTTTTAAAGTGAATTTTGAATATTTATATAGATTTTATTATATTATTATTTATTTCATAATAAGTTTAGAATATAAAAATATTAAATTTTAGAATATCTATATCTTTTATAAAATCATATCAAGGTTTCGTTAAATAATTATAAGTTATATTTTTACGTATGCCTCTTTTAAAACCCGCCCGAGTATTTATATTTTTACGTATGCCTTTTTGTAAAACCCGCCCGAGTATAGATAATCATTAAATAAATTCTAAAGATCTTAAGTTTTTAAATTTTTTTATAAACGTAATATGGAATTATAAAAATTAGAATTTTCGATTTGGGATTTATTTAGACATCTATACAAAATTAAAAACTTTTCTGGAAAAATATAACTTTTAAATATAAATAATTAAGAATAAATTATAAAATTTCTTAAAACTCTATTAATTAATATATAAGTAAATAAACTACTTAAATTTATATATAATACTTCTTAATTAATAAATAAAATTAAAATTACAAATCTTTTATCAAAAAATTTATTATTAAAAATTTTCTTAATTAAAATCTAAAATGTTTTATAAAAAATATTAATTATTAATAATAATATACTATTAAAATAATAAATATAATTAAAATTAATCTTAAAATTATATAAAAAATTTATAAACTATTTTCTTTTTTTTTATTAAATAAGTATAAATTTCATTATAAAATTAGAATTTTAATTTTTGATAATCTTTTATTAATCTTAGTAGAATAATTATAATAATCTAGGATTTTTAAAATTCTATTAGTTTATATACTTAAAATCATTATTTAAGTTTTTTAGTAAATTTTATTAATTATTCATTAAGTTATTAATATCTTAAAATAATGGTTTTTAATATAAAATGTTAACTAAATAAGGGGGTGGCGAGAAATGAGATAGGCGACTTTATATATTAAAAAGGGCTTCTCGTATAATTAAGGAGGGGTTATAGAGATATATTAGTAGAACCTGAGTGTAAGGGACTACGTTATATAGAATTCTTTCATATATAGGATATTTATTCTAGTTTTTAAATAATTTTTATATAGGGGAACGGAATTTTTTTAACTTTAAGGGATTATAGAATAAAGTAACTATAAAATCCTATATAAAAATTAAAGATTTTATTAGTTATCGTATAAGATTTAATAAGGAAATAATCTAAATTAGTAAGAATAATTTATTATATAATTTATTATATAATTTTTTTTAATTAAAATTATCAAAGGTATAGAAAAAAATAACTAAGCTTAGCTATACAAATTTTGTTGATGCCTTGTTGCCTACCCTGTATATACAGGAATCTTGGATATACGGGATTTCATTGGCCGAATTTTTCGATCCCTTATAACCAGGTTCTACTATAGCAGTAGGTAGGCATTTAATCAATATTTGGCATCTATTGTTGGAAGTCCACAGAAGACTCGAGGATGCCGAAATCAAAATCCACCAAACCGTCCAATCCTACCTTTGGCATTCTTCTCCATACCTTCAGGGCTAATTACCGCCGGCACACCATGAACCCTCGACTGCGAATTCTCCTTTCCACACTCGAAGCCTGCAATATGGCAAACACTTTTTCTTTCCAAGCATTTATCATACGTACCTGAACGCATCACGGGCACTTTTGTAGAGAGCCGTGGATGCACTCTCTGTGTGGATGGTAAGTTTTTCAAAATATACTCATGATTGACTGTACATTTATGCCGTTTTGCGCTTGCGCTTTACCCCGGCATGGACGATGTAGAAGAATCCGCGGGCCAACTGAACACATTGGCCAATTGACTGCGCTAAACCCTTTTAGGCGATGTATAAACAATATCCCATTTTCAAGGGTATATCTAACTTTAATATTATATTATTGTAGTATATATACTTATATATATTATTTTATTATTTTAAATGAATAAAATTTGTAATAGTCAATCTTTCTTATTAGATTTATTTAATTAATTTTTAAATGTTAATTATTAAATAGAATATATAATATTAAATCTTGTACTTTAAGTATATTTCATAAGAAGATATAGAAATTATTCTTTTATAGGTAAATTTAAAAGTTTTATTCTATTAAAGTAAAATTATTAATCAATAATAATTTAAGTTTTTATAAGAAAATGAATTAAAATATTAAGTTTTTTTAAATAAAACTTAATTTTAATAATATATTTTTATATATCTATAAAACGACTAATAATAATATAAGTGGCCTACGTTACTTCTCCCTATTCGCCCCCATTTAACTAGTATTTTATACCAAAAATAACTATTTTAACATATTAAGAACTCTTTAAATATTAAATATAATTAATTAGAATTTTTAAATAACAATCTTAAATATATTAATTAATAAATTCTTATAATCTTAAATTTTTAGGAGTTTTCTACAAAGACTAATAAAAAATTATAAAAAATTAGAACTCCAATTTTTCGATTCTATATATAAATTCTATTTAAAATCAAAATCTTTAAAAATATATATATTTATTTATTAAAAATAATTAAAAATCATCTAAAACATTTTAAAGAATCTTAAAGCTAATTTCAATTAAATTTATTATTTAAAATAATATATTATTTATAATAAACGTTTAATATAGATTCTTAAATTTTAATAATAAAATTTTAAGTAGAAAATTTCTAATCTCAATTTATTTAATAATTTTAAATTATTATTAATATATATTGAATAGCTTATCTATTATATATTAATGAATAAATTTTATAAAAAATTTACAGATTATTTTTAATTATTTTTGTTTAGAAATTATAAATATTTGTTTCAAAGTTTTAATTTTGTATATAGTTTCTATATAAATCTAAAAACCGAAAATTCTAATTTTCTATAATCTTTTATTAAGGTTACTCTTTATAAAAAGATCTTAAAAATTTAAGATTTTTTAAAATTTATTAATAATTATATAGACGCTTTAGTGAAAATTCAAAAAAATATATTCATTTTTCGTAAAATTATAAATACGTTAAAAATCGCCGGTTTTAGTATAAAATGCTGACCAAATGGGGGAGTGGCGAGAAGTAGGGTAGGCGACTTAATATATACTAACTAGTACACCCGCGGACATATATACCCCCTTTAAGCAATAGTATATCCATATAATAATAAAGGTGTCGAATATACGTTATGGCATAGTATAATTTATCATCGGGGCAGCGGGTAGAAATAACAGACAACCAACGCTCTTGGATTGAGATTGATGGAATGATTGAGTCCCGAGGAGATGGAAGACGGAAGATAACCGAGCTTCTTGTATTATGCACGTCGCTATATTTTGTACGCTTTTGTAAAAAGTCGAAAATTAATAAATAAAATTAATTAATAAAGAAACCTATTAATATTATAATATAAAATTCAAATATAATATATTTTTAGTAATTTTAAATAATATTATAAAAAAGAAAACTTATAAAATTAAATGTATATTCAAATATCAATTTTAATTTTAAAAATGTATATTTAATTATTATCAAAATTAAATATTTTTTTATAAATTATAAAAAAAGAATGTTATTTAAATTAAATCTTTTAATATTAAAAAATTTTAAATAATAAAAAAACTAATTTCTTTTATAAAAAACTAAAGATTATATTAAATAAATTTATTACAATTTAATAATTAAAAAAATATTTATCAAAAATAGTTTTATTATAATAAATAAAGAATAATTTAGTAAAAAAATAAAATATTATATAAATATTAACTAAAAAAAATTTATATTTAATAAGAAAAATTAAAAGTTTTATAATAAAAAAAATAAAGAATACATTATAAAAAGTATAAGAGAAGCTTATTATTCTTATATTCTAAAATATATAATATTTTTTTTAAAAAAAGAAATCTTTTTATTATATATATAAATAAATCAAGATGATTCTAAAAAGACATTTAAAATATATAATAAATTCAATTGAATATTAATTTTCAAAGATTCATTTCTTAATAATAGATTCGAAGAATCTTAGTTTATTAATTTATTGTATCATGTGATTATTATACTTATACTATAGAAAGGTTCAAAATGCAAAAACATAAACCTTAAATCCTTAGCGGCTTTTATGATTGGTTATAAATAAACAGCGAAAATTTTAATTGGTTGAAACATTAATAAGCAGAAAAACCTTAATTTTTAATACCGATTTCTATTCCGTTTTGGAACTTCAAAGCTATTTTAATTATTCCGGCCATTTCGCGAAAAGTAGTCGACCATTTCAGCTCATTTTATTCCATTTCCATTTCGGCTTATTCCATTTCGGCCTATTTCATTTCGGCTTATTCCATTCCATTCCGGCCCATTTCTATTTCGGCTATTCTATATTCGGCTATACTATTCTAGCTATTCTATATAGGCCTTTCGATTCATTTCGAATTAATAATAAATAATAAATAATAAATAATAAATAATAAATAATAAATAATAAATAATAAATAAATAATATAATAAATAATAAATAATAAATAATAAATAATAAATAATAAAGATGTATTATTATAATTATAAAAAAAAGCTAAATATAATTTATATATAATTAAGAATATATTAAGAAATATATAAAAAATTATAAAGCTTTTATATAAAATCTAACTTTTAAATTGAATAGAAAAAGATTAGAAAATTAAATAAATAAAATAAAAAGAAAAGTATAAAAAAGTATATTAAAAAAAAATAGTATTAAAAAATATATTCAAAAAGATAAAAAGAGATATAAAAAGAAAAAAAGGTATAAAAATATAATATAATATTATTAATATATTTAATATAGAATATAATTTATTAAGATATATATTTATAATATAAGAGTATTTATATTAAAATCAAAGAAGTAAAAAATAAATATCTAATAATAAAGGATTTTAAAAATAATTTCTTTCTTAAATTTTTTTAATATTATTAATATTAATGTTATTATTATTATTATTATTATATTAATGTTATTATTATTATTATTATTATTATTATTATTATTATTATTATTATTATTATTATTATTATTATTATTATTATTATTATTATTATTATTATTATTATTATTATTATTATTATTATTATTATTATTATTATTATTATTATTATTATTATTACTAGCACTCGCGGAAGATAAATTTTCAGATTATGAATTCGTAGAATTTTATTAGCCTCGAACGAAGTGAGGATTGGGGGTTTGGGGGCTAGCCCCTATTAAGTAATAAAACTCGAAGAATCCATAGTCTGAAAATTTATTTTCCGCGAGTGCTAGTAATAATATTTTTCGTATACTAATCGCTATAGAAAATCAACAATTTAAGCTATAAAATTTTATTTAAAACAATTATATAATTTTTTATTTTAAAAAACTTATGTATAGTAAATTTATATAATAATCATTAAATAATATTATTTTTATATTAATATAATAAATAATTATACCTTTTAGTTTTAATTTTAATTTTTTTTTTTTGAATTATTTAAAATTTTTAATATTTATTTCAATTTAATTTCAAATAAATTGAATTAATTAAAAACTATTTTTACATTACTTTTTTATATATTTATTTTATTAAAATCTATGTTTATTACTATTATTATAATACAATACTTTTTTAAATGATTTTATTTTTGCTTTAAATCTTAAATATTTTTTCTTTTTAAAATTTAATATAAAAATCGAATTATAATATTTTTAAAAAATTTAAAATATAAAGATTAAACTATAAATAACAAAAACAATAAAAAACTAAATATAATCTTTTAAAATCTTATATTCTTTATTTTATTAATAAAATATTAAATAAATATTTTTATTATTTTATTAGTATTAATTCTAATAATATATGATATTTTATATTTAAAAAAACCACTAGTATAAACTATTTATTTCAATTTATTATTACATAATCTTTTTTATTGTTTTAATGATTAATTAATTTATAATTATTTATTTTCAGAAATAGTAAAACGTGTAAGATACAAGGGCGTGCATGATACAGGGAGCTCGATTAATAAGATGGCCGACCTCGTTTGTTTATTGATACACCATACACTATATACTATACAGTAGAAAGAACTATAGTATTAATTGGGGGGAGCTGCGCTCCCTAGTGTTTTAGAGCCTTTTATTTTATTATAAACTACTCTTAATTAAAATAATAAATTAACTAGTTATTTTTATATTTTTATAAATATTATAAATATTATAAATATTATAAATATTAGAAAAATTATAAATATTATTATTAATAATAAAATATAATTATTATCTTTTTAAAGATTTATTATTTCTAATTGTTAAGAAAAATATTATATTATATATTATTTAAATTTTCTATTAATTATTCTTTTTTAAATTATTATTTATATAAAAATATATAAAAATATTTTTAAAAATTATTTTAAATTTTATATATTATTAACGTTGTTTTTAGATTAATACTAAGCTAAAAAATCCATCGAAAACGAAATTTATATTAAATATCTAAAAATTTATAATAAATCAATAAATTTATAAAATCTTTTAAATAAAACTTTATAATATTAAGAATTTGAAAAATTGATATTTTATATATTTAAATCTTTAAAAATAAAGGTAATATTTTATTATATAAATTTATATTATAATATCTTTTGTTTAAATTATAATTGTTATATATTTTATTAAAATATTATATAGAATAATAATTTTTATATAGATTTCTAAATTATATAATATCTTTATTATTATATATATTTTTCTCTTTATTTTAGAAAGCTTTTATAAATTTAATAATTTTAAATAAAACTTAATCAAAATTAATATATTTTATAAAATTTAATATTTTATTTAATATAATTTTTAATTTCTATATATTCAATAATAAAATGTAATTTATAAAAGTATTTAATGTGAATAATATAAAATAAAATAAAATAACAAACTTTTTTAAAAAATTTTAAAATGTAAAAAAATTAATATTTGAAAGTTTAAAATATTTATTATATAATTTTTAATTTTATAATATTTTATAGCTTTTTTCTATTATTTTAAATTTATTTATTAATTTATTATAATTTTGAAAAGATTAAAAATATAAAAATATATACTTTATTTTTCAATAAATTTTTTAGTTTAGTATTAATTCAAAACAATACTAAATTTATTAAAAAAATTAAGAATCTTAATATTAATATTTGAAATAAAATTATAACAAAATAATAAAAGAAAATCAAATAATATTATTAAATAATTACTTTTACTTTATTATATTAATATTAATATTAATATATAATATAATATTTTTTAAAATAAATAAAAAGATATAATAAAAATTCTATTTCAAAATTCTTTAATATATTAATTAATATTTTATTTAAAAGAGTTTTAAGGAATTTTTTGTATAAATTATAAGTTAATTTTAATTAATACTATTATATTTCTTTTCTTATATTATCTTTTTAATTAATGTTAATTAATTTTTTTTTCATTAATTTTCATTATAATGAATATATCTTAAATTTTTATTAATAAACTGTATATTTATTTTATATCTTGATATTTTCTAAATAATTATTATAAATCAATGAATATAATTATTAAATAAATATATAATTAATTTTAATCTTAAAAAAATGAATATTAATTTATAACTTTATATTAACAAATTAAAACAATAATCGAACTCCCTATATTATATATATCCCTATATTTTATACGCTTTTGAAAAAATCGAAAATTAATAAATAAAATTGATTAATAAAAAACCTATTAATATCATAATATAAAATTTAGATATTAAATATCTTTAGTAATTTTTAATAATATTATAAAAAGAAAACTTGTAAAATTAAATATATTTAAATATTAATTAGAATTTTCAAAAATGTATATTTAATAATTATAAAAAGTTAAATAACTTTTTATAAATTATAAAAAATGAATATTTTAATTTAAATTTTTTTTATAATATAAAAATAATAAAAATTAATTTTTCTTTAAAAAACTAAGGATAATAAAAAAAATTTAATGATTGAGAAATATTTATTAAAAATAATTTTATTATAATAAATAAAGGATAGTTTAATGAAAAAATAAAACTAAAAATATTAATTTAAAATTTTATACTTTTTAAAAAAAATAAAAATTTTATAATAAAAAAAAATAAAGTTTTTATAAACATTTAAAGATTATATTAAATATAATCTATTAAAAATTAATAATTAAAAAAATATTTATAAAAAATAATTTTATTATAATACACTAAAAGTAATTTGATAAAAGAATAAAAGATTATATAAAATATTAATTGAAAGCGATTTTGTATTTATTAAAAAAAATTAAGAGTTTAATAATAAAAGAAGTAGAAAATATATTATAAAAAAATATAAGAAAAGATTATTTTCTTTATATTATATAATATATAATATTCTTTTTTACAAAAAAACTTTTCTTTGTAATATATAATAAAGAAATTAAAAGTATTATTAAAAGAAATTAAAGATATATTATAAATTCGATTTAATATCGAATTTAAAGGATTTATTTTTTGATACTAGTGTTATTTTTTCCCTATATACTAATCACTATAGAAAATTAACAATTTAAACTATAAAACTTTTATTTAAAATAATTATATAATTTTTTATTTTAAAAAAACTTATATATAATAAATTTATAAAATAATAAATACTATATATTATTTTTAGATAATATAATATATAATTATATTCCTTAATTTGAATTTAACTTGATTTTTTATATTATTTAAAATTTTAAATAATTATATAAATTTAATCTAAAATGAGTTTTTTTAATTAAAAACTATTTTTATACAATTTTTTTATATGTTTATTTAATTAAGTTTTATAATTATTAATATTATTATTATAAAGTATTTTTTTTAATTCTTTATTTTTGTATTAAATTCTTTTTTTTTATTTTTAAAATTCAATATAAAAATTAAATTATAATATTTTTTAAAAAATTTAAAAAACAAATTTTAGATTATAAATAATAAAAATACTAAAAAATAAAATATAATCTTTAAAAATCTTATATTCTTTATTTTAATAATAAAATATTAATTAAATCTTTTTATTATTTTATTAATATCAATTTTAATATTATATAATATTTTATATTTAAAAAATTATTATTATAATCTATTTATTTTAATTTATTATTATATAAAATTTTCAAATCATTTTAATAATTTATTAATTTATAATTATTTATTTTCGAAAATGTTAAAACGTATAAAATACAGGGGCGTATATAATATAAGGAGCTTGGTTACATATTATATATAATTCTATATAACTTTAAATAATATTCTAAATAATATTTAATTAAAAAGAAATCCTTCTATTAATAATATTTTAATTCTTTAAACAATTTAAAACGATATTTAATAAATCTTAAATTTTTATATAAATTAGAATTAAAATTTAATAGAATAACCAATAAAGTTTATATAAAAAAAAATCTTTTTTATTTTAAAAAGAATTATATTAATAAAATATATTTTTATTAATAAACTTTGAAAATAAAAAATATTAATTATTATATTATAAAACTTAAATAAATATATATTTTTATAAAAAATTCTTATTTTCACAAATAATATAATAAAGTATTTAATATTATTTATTATATTTATTTTATTTTATTATTTTATTCTTTATTTTTAGATAAACTAATATTACAAAATCTTTATTATAACTTTTTTTATTAATTATTTTTATCTTTATTATAAAAGCTTTTTTAATAATAAAAAATTATTTTTGTCTTTATTATATATAAATATTATAATCAAAATTTCTAAAAATTTACAAGTATTTATATTAATTCTTTTAAATTTTATATCAAAATACTTTCTTATTTTATTTTATTAATACTTATTTTTATTTTTTATTTTATTGGATATTTTTCTTTTCTATTTCTTTTTTTCTTATTTCTATTTATTTTTCTTTAATTATATAACTTTTTAATATATTTTAATCTATATCTAAAATATCGTTTTTATAATATATTAATAAAATATATTTTTTTCTCTTAAATAGATTTTTTTTCTTTATTTTAATAATTTAAAAAAATATTTTTATAATATTAATAAATTTTCCTATTAAACTTCTTAAAGTATATTATAAAAAGATTAAACTATAGTATAAACTATAAATAAAATTTTATAATAATAATATATATATACTTATTTTAAAAGTATTTTAAATCTTTTTCTTAATTTTTTTTATATATATAATAAACTCTTTTTTATCTTTTTTTAAAATCTTTATTCTATTTATTCTATTTATTCTATTTATTCTATTTATTCTATTTATTCTATTTATTCTATTTATTCTTTTTATTCTATTTATAAATTATATTTAATATAAAAGCTTTAAAGCTATTTATATTCTTTAATATTTTTAAAATTAGCTATAAATATACTTATTTCTTTTTTTAATTTAAATTCTAAAATTTTTTAAAAGATTTTATTTAATAAATATATTATTTATTATTTATTATTTATTATTTATTATTTATTCTTTATTATTTTATTTATTATTTATTATTTATTATTTATTATTTATTATTTATTATTTATTATTTATTATTTATCATTTATTATTTATCATTTATTATTTATTATTTATTATTTATTATTTATTATTTTATTATTTATTATTTATTATTATTATTTATTATTTATTATTTATTATTTATTATTTATTATTTATTATTATTTATTATTTCGAAATAAAAAAAAAAAACTTATATAGAATAGTCCGAATGGAATGGCCGAAATGGATCACGTGACTATTGAGATCATATGATTGTTTCATTGTATATAGTACTGTATATATAGCTTATACTATATATATAACAATATAACGGAAATCTAGATCACGTAACTTTCAAATTGTATATGCCTTACAAAACACACCCACAAAGCATACAATCTAACTTTAACGGGATTGAAATTTAACGCTATACACATTCCACACATATCGGAGGATGATTTTCTCGCTGGCTCTAAAACATTGGGCAGGATTAAACTTTTTTGATGATTAGAAGTGCAGGATTTACTTGCACAGAGTACCGGATGGATATTGCATCGTGATAGAACGGGCGTGGAAGAAAGAGTTTGAGGGGGAGGATGAGGGATGGGAGGGGGAGTGTGGTAGGTAGGTACGAGTACTAGGTAGGTTATAAGGTTGTGATTCGGGAGTTACTTACTGCTGTATCTTATTTATACTGCTGTATCTTATATTGCTGTACTGTATCTTATAAGCTTCCTACTGTATGTACATAAATAAATAATGCTGTAATTACTAATTGATTCTCTTATTTTCTACTTCTATTAGAACTATAATAGATACTCTGTAAAGTACTGCCTTACTTACTTTCCTTTCCCTAGCCCCTAGCCTCTTCCTGCTTCCAGCCCGGCATATACAACATGCAACATACAACGTACAACGTACAATAAAGAGAACAAATTTGATATTATATATAGATAAAAGCTATAACCAATCAACCAACTAGAATCTCCAGCTCCACGTTCACTGAACAGCTATATACTGCACTGTACTGCAGAACTGTAGGTCCGGCAGTGGACAAATACAGTCTGTACAGTCCAATCAGTACTCTGTACAGAGTATGTACAGTATTCCAAACGTGCAGCATCATCATCATCCATTTAAGTTTGAACGGTGGAGGAAGAAGAGGGGTCTGCTGCAGCTCAACGAACGAATGATCGTCTCCCCTTTTGCGATCGGCAGCGAGAGGAACGGGTCCGGTGCTGGGAGCCTTTGCGTCCATGCGAAAGTGATGGGAAGGGAGGGAGGGATGGCGGGATTGGTGAACGCGAGCGAGGGAGGGGCCACCACCATAGTACAGTACAGTATAGTACAGAGTGCTGTAGGTAAGAGTGGGTAGGTCTGTACAGTGTAGTCTGTAAAGTAAGTTATGGTGTCGCTTAATGATTTAAAGTGTCTTGTTAGCATAGTTTAGGAGGGCGAAGATTCAACATCTATATATAATGCCTTTTATAAAACCTAAAGCTTTTATTTTATAAATGTTTCTAAAGCTAAGATTAAATTAATTAAATTATTTAGTAAAGCTATAGTATTATTATTTTAAATTTCGAATTATATAATTATTCTTAAAGGTTTAATTTAAATAATAATAATACTAACGTTTTAAACTTATAACTTTTAATCGAATATAGCTTTATAATACGATATTACCCTTTAATTATTTAAGTAAGGCTATTAAGTTAATTTTATTTTTAAATGATTAAATACTTTTAAAAAGAATTGCAAGCGGGGATAGAGTAATTAAAAGAAATAAAAGATTATTATATATATAAAAGAAGCTATATTTATTTATAGAATAATAAAGAGTTATTAAATTTAGGATTATAATAAAAGAAAAAAAGATTTTTCGAATTTTTTAAAGATTTTAGTATTTATAAATACTAAAGTTACGAATTAGAGCATGTTTAAGGGAGTTAAAGGCTATTTTAAGTATTTTACTTTAAATAGAGTGGGAAAGTGTACTAAGATTAATATTATATATACCTTTATTCTCGAAATCTTCTTTAAGGTTATGTAAAAGAATTAAGATACTAAGGTTATAGGCTTAAGGATTTGAAATGATATATTTAAAGGCAAAAGGCTTTTTTTAGGCTTTTTTATATAGGATTCTATGTATAATTTCTTAGCTTAGTACATTTTCACACTTTTAGAAAGGTTTAAGAGAACGTAAATCAATACTATCACTACTACCTACTACTACTTAGCGTGGTTTGGTCCTAGCTGACGCGGGCAAAGGTTGCGATGCTCTGGCTGTGGCTACTTCTTCATTAATCTACAGAGTACAGTGCTGTAGTTCTATTGCGTTTTTCATCATTTGGCTTTTTGTCTTTGGCACTGCGGCCAATTGGTTATTCTTATAGGGGGAAAGGCTGCGGGGGAAGGGGGGAGTATTTTTACTGTACGGTGTCGGCTTTGTGAAGGATTGGGGAAAGGGAGATGGGGGAGACAAGGGTTGAGGAGGAGCCGAGAGGATGAGGGGATGGGGGAGGGGTGGTTGAGGAAATGGTGATGATGATGATGATGATGATGATGATAACAATGATAATGATGATGGGGTAAAATTTACTGTAGAAGATATATTGAAGCCCAAGAATATACTGTACTAGGTAGGTCACTAATACTTCCTCTTCTTATTTCTTCTTCTTCTTCTTCCCTAGGCGAGTAAGGACTTTGACGTAGACGAGCCAGCACGCCATGCCATATTGTAATAAGTTACCGTCTCGTCTTGCTCAATAAACATGACAGGAAGAGACACACACACACAGTATCTTGAAGAAGTAAACTCCGCAGCACCCAAGAAAATTTCGTGGCGAGGTCAATCCCCCACAGGGCTAAGGGGTGGTGGTGGCGGTGGTGATGATGGCGATGCGGAGGATTCTGATGTTCATGATCATGAAGAATGGCAAGCGAACGCGGGACGATAAGGTTAATGAGGGGTTGAAGGTTCTGGGCGTCACGTATTTGCTACTCCCTGGTATGTATGTATATTTGATATTCTCTCGCACGTCTCTGGGAAGAGACCTACGTATGATTTGGTGAGAGGGATGGGAGGGACTCACTCCAATGGGTTTCGTTCTTTTTAATCTATTATCTCGACAGTAACATCTACATACATACCTGTGAGTATGAACCGAGTACAGTGCGCACGAGAAACGATTGTCAAATATCAAATATCAAATATCAAACATCAGTCAGATAGTGATTGATAGGAGATATATATATATTCATTCCACGCTCATGGTAACTTGGTGAATAGATAGTTAGGTAGTCAGGTTACACAAGGACAATTATCCAATACCTAGCGTAGAGGACTCTAGAAATGCAATTCACAGCAACGCTATCCACTCTTCCTATATTCACCTACGTAGGTACTAAGTAGTTACTAATTAGGTAATTATGTACTCTGTATATACCTAGTATGTATGTATATATATATATATGTACGGCTAACGACTACAAATCCGTTACACATTGTCGAATAATGGATAGCCCTGGAGATACACACACACAAATTGAAGATGAAAGAACACAAAGAAACGAAGCTTCCCATTTTCCTAATTCGGCTGCTGGATGTTAGTTTGATCATTCGCGGGATCCGTCGAGCTGGTTGTATTATTAATACGTGAAATGTGATTGATGTCATTGATGATTTGGGTGTCTGGTACGTACGGAGTACTGGTCATAGTAATGATAAAGCGTCGATGGGTTAATAATATTATATTTGCTGTTATTACCAATCTACATGGGGGAACGGGGGTTATTACCGAAAACCCCTTTTCCTTTAGGCGATTATGATAGTAATAATAATTATTATAATATAAATGATAATTTCACTGAAGAATACAAATTATAAATAATAGATAATAATTATAATAATAAATAATAAATACTTTAGATAATTAGATATTTCTGCCCACGGAATATACGTAAGTAGTAGAGAGCAAATAGTAGATAGATATTCGCGACTTAGTATCAACAACCCAACGTAATTGGCCAAGTTCTTTCCGCTTGGATGATGCTCTTCATGATGTAAGTTATATCGGTTTCTTTGGAAGGGCAACAATGGGCATGAACAAAAGGAGAGGCTCTCTGGGTTTACGAGTGAGATTGAGATCTTGCAAGGCAAGGCAAGGCAAAGCAAGGCAAGGTTGAACGAAACCAAGCTCTTCCTTCAACCCGGTACGTAGTATACTCTGTACAGTACGGTGCGTGCCCAGATGAATACAGGACCTACCCGACCTCTCGATCGATTCTAGTCGAGGACGGACCATAATGGATGGGTAGGTAGTAGGTACTAGGTAGGTAGGTACTGGGCAAGGTAGATGCTAGATCGATACTTGGTCATTCTTTCTTCGTCAAAAGTTCACCATGGGAACGAGAGGGGAGGGAGTTTATCTAGCTAGGTGTATACGGAGTATACATACAGACGGAGTACATACACATGGGCCAAATCTTTCAAAGAACACATGACCGAGCATTCCGTACTCCGGAGAACTACTTGCCTTGGTTCCTTGTTGGGTCGATTGGGAGTCTGAACCCGTGCCGTGGCGTGGACCTCACCACCCAAGCCAACGTTTGGAAGTTGGAACGACCAAGCTTGAATCCGGCAAGGTTAGAAGGACCCGTAGAGCGAGTATTAATAATGGAAATAAGGATGACGATAAAAAGTGCTATTAAATAAGGACAAGTATATTAAATTAATTAGCACGGTACAGTCCTCCGCGTGTGCATTGTGCAGCAAGAAAAATAATAATGGGGATCTGCTTAAACCGGATCATGGGATCAATTTTGATGCCTTTAGCACGCGCCATTGTAGAGTCTGAGCATATTTATCTTTATAGTATAGAGTGTAGAGTAGTAGTGGTAATAGTAATAGGAGTAGTAGTAGTAGTAATAGTAGTAGTAGTAGTAGTAGTAATAATAATAATAATAATGGTAATAATAACAATAATAATAATAATAGTACTAACAATAATATTAATAATAATACTAATAATAGTAACAATAGTAGTAGTAGTAACCTAATCCATTAATCCATCAATCTATAAATCCACAAATCCATAAATCCATAATTATATCATTCCATCGTTCTATAAATCCATTCCATAAATCCATTCCATAAATCCATTCCATAATTCCATTAAAAAGGAAGAGTCCATACATACAGTAAAAATACAGTAATCCTATTTAACATTCACCATGTCGTAGCGTAGTTATTCATGCCCGTCCTGCATCTCCCTCCCTCCATGGCAGAACCTTAGTGTCAACAAAAAGGACCCGTGACATGTCCCAAAACGGTTCGAAATGCATAAGCGCATCGCCATTCGATACGTGACTCGAAAGATCGGCCCCGACGTCGTCCTTTCCATACGTTTCTGGTGGAACGCGCTGCGCAGGAGCTGAGGCCGCTTGCCCCTTTGGGCGCTTGGTGCATGGGGATATCATGGGGGCACATATATAAAGCAAGACAAGAAGTCCCGTCCAGTGGGTAGAGCGAGGAGGGTACCGCATGATCGTGTAGCAGAACCTGAGAATCATATCATTCCTCTGTCGCGCGCTCCGTCTTCTCCGTCTTCCGTGTGCTTTCGTGGCGAGGGTCACAGGAAGAAACATGTCATGATCGTTCGTGTGCGTGCTCGACGGAGCCCGCTCGTTGAGGATATCAGATCATCGCGTGCGCCCCCGGTATCCATGATGACTTGATTCGCGCAGCCTCAGGGAGCCTCACAGCCACGATGCTGCATGGGAATGTCGATTCCCATAATCCCGTACGCGTCTCGTTGAAAGGGTGTCTCAGGGTATCTCGTCTCTTCCCGCCGTCGGCAGCCTGCCGTATTGATATATTAACGGTACGTGTTACACCCGTACAGAGAGTACACTGCTGCATCTGGATGTCGTAGTCAGTATGGGTACCCGGTTCTTGGCGCGGAAATGACGGGTCCTCTGCATCCTTTTCGAGTCCATCGCCCTCCTAGTGAGACGAAAGAGTAAGATCCATTTGCCTCGTGAGCCCCCCTTCCCGGGAAACAATCACGGACATTCCTTGATACAAAGAAGGCTCGAATTGGTGGGATGAGGTACAGGACAATCTATTTTACCTCGTCGTCGCCTACTCTCTCTGATGCGATGTGATTCCCCCAAGAATGGTGACTCTTTGTCCTACACTAAAAGTCTCCTACACCAGTCGGGTTGAATGCTTTGGGACGCGCCTGGTCATGCTTGGAGGACAATGCACGGACCAAGTGACAAAGACTCCGGTGAGGATTGGCTTCGAACCTCTTTCATCGAAAGTCGTACTCGGTACCTGTTAAGTACGGAAAATACAGAGTGAACTGCATGTAATTTAGACCTGGTTACATTCAGGTAGGACGCTATGAGAAAGCACGAATCATGAATGGGTTCTGTTTATCTCCATCAAGTCACCAAGTACTGTCAACCCGGTCCCTGGCTTAGCCAAGATTTCAAGAAGGCCTCTTCAACTACGAGGTAGGTAAGTAGGTGTTCAAAGGCATTCCTGGTGGCGGTCTCATCATCATCATCATCATCATCATCGGTGTTGTATCTAGTGGATATACCTTGGTTGACCTTCATCAATGAAGAATGGCTTGTTACCGTAATGACCTCTCACTCCCTTTTGTTCACAGTATCAATGGCTTCATTGAGATTAGCAGACACACACAGAGAGAGATGTACAGATAGACCGACAAATATACTCACTAGTTTCTCATATATATCCTCAAAAGTAAGGTTACCATGGATGTAGAACTAGATAGATATCTTAAAGCAACATGCCAATCATTACGGCACCAACCAAACCCCCGATACAGTATCTACAGAAAGGTTACGACAACACTAATCCAACACCCCTTATCCCGACGCGTTGTCCAGACTCGTGTCGCTCATGGCATCAATAAAGACATCGCACCTCGCTTTCCTCCCGAGACCCAATAGAAATAAATACCGCCCGCATGGTACTGTAATGAATGTCTAAATCAGGGTTTCCCGTTGGCCCCAGTCAATTTCTTGCGTTCATTCCTTCCCGAACCGAGAGGAGTCACTGTACTGTACTGTAGCCAGACGCAGCCCACGAACGACCAACGCGACGCAACGCAACGCCGAGGTGGGACCCGTTTTATACTTTCGTCGGTCACGGGTCCAGGAAAAATCTCCAAAGGAGAATAAGGACCGGGACGAAGGGATTCGATTTCTGATACGAGAGGGAGCAGTCATGGACACAGGACAGCGCATTTGGCAATATCATATCAAACAAAGACTTGAGCAAGACTGGACTGGCACATGGAAGCTTCCCAGCCACTCGCGCGCCGCCCCGCGCCATCCTTCCTTCTTACTGTAGAGTCGCTCTTCCCCGGCAAATTGAGAGAGATGGGATTCGTGGAATGATATGTCAAAGGGGGAGGGGTAAGGGGTGAGTGATGGATGTGATGATGATGGTGATGGTGATGGTGATGATGGTGAATATCGATAGCTGACCACCAAAGGTTACTCAATGTCAGGTACATGTCAAGCGGGGATGTTGAAAGCTTCAAACTGCCCCCAACAAGTTTCCCGTAACACATTATGGAACACACCACATATACACATCATATACACACACATACTCTGTACCGATACACAGATACCAGTTTCCCCCTTTTTTCCCCTTCCTGTCCAAGGTTTCGTTTTACTTTTTTCCTTTCCTCTTTTCTTTCCACATTCGTTCGTTTGTTCAATCATTCATTTATTGAATTTTATTCACATTCATCCATCCATCCATCCATCCATACATTCATTTATTTCCATTGACCTGCCCCGTCCTGTCCTGTCCTGGCTTGCCCCTGTTCCCCACTACTACCAAAGTGCAACCATGTCCCCAAAAAAGCACTAGCGCCACCCAACGTTGGCCTCGTGACCTTTTTCCCGAGGTTCCCCTCTCATGATCCATGGCATGCCCGGTCTCCAAAGCTTCGAGCCCACACTGCACAGAGCGAGAGACCCCATAAAATTGCCCATTTGCAGTAAGTACATGTACAGTATTGGAGCTGACATCACTCCACCAATTCGAATCACACTACCGAGATCCTGGTGTGGTGTGTGTGGTGTGTGTGGTGTGTGTGGTGTGTGTGTGTGTAGTGTAGTGTAGTGTAGTGTAATGAAAAGCCATTATTAGATAATTGATGAGTTCTTATTACAACGACTTGGCATGTTTACGGGAGTGGGAGTGGGAGTGGGAGTTGGAGTTGGAGTTGGAGTGGGAATCAGAGGATGAAGGAGGAGGAGGAGGAGGAGGAGGAGGAGAAAGTCAAATTCCGAATCAAAGCCAAAGTCAAAGTCAAAGGAAAATGAATATTAAAATTGAAATTGTTATTACAGTTACAGTCTGAGGTTAGGTTAGCAAGGTGACTGTAGTAAAATCGTCGTGTCATTCAAATTTCAAAGCACGCCTCCCATCAAACGATCTAGATCTAGATTCCACTGGAACATGTTCCATTTCTGGCTGATCACGGAGCATTTCATTCGTGACCTGCCAATGTACAGGATTACAGACAGGACTTGGGTACAGACAGACTCCAGCGGACTGTACGCTGTACGTCGTCGTACGCAGTAGGGACTCGCGCAAACAGGTTCGGAAAATGAGACTGGGAACGAACGGGTTGTCCCTTGTCCCTTGCAAGGTTATGTCTGTTCGATTCTTCGGCGGACGGAGATCACAAAGCTCTTCACGTACAGTAACCCACTCGCTGTTGAAGCCCTGAAAAGCAGATTGCCGTGTGCGAGTGTGTGTGTGGCTCTAACGACTCTGTACTGTACATACATAGAAAAGGATAGGATATGCAGGTGCCCATGGACTTCGAGCTGACAGGCACCTGTCGTGACACCATCAGGGGCACGCCCAAGCGACACATCTCATCAGCGGGCACATGAAGGGACGGGTCCAGTGAGCGCGCGGATGCGTCGCCATCACAGCTGCAGAGGGATGGCGATGATGACTTGACGAGCTGGGAGCAGAGGGGAATTGTGCGACGCGCAACCTGGCCTCGCACGGCGTCGACGAATAGACGGCTCGGATCCGTCGATGGAGATGGATGGGTGGGTGGGTTGTGTGTGTGGATGGATGGATGGATGGATGAGTGAGTGATGGGTCAAGCCGTGGCCGTTCCCAAGTACCATGCTGGATGGGGATGAGTTGTTTTATTGCATGGCTACAGGCTGGTCGCGCGTGGCCAATCATGTTGCGGTGATTTGGGCTTCATGATCATGATCTCCCATCCATCTTGCCATTGACGATCATCAATTGACTTTGGTTGAGTACGCACAGGCGCGATTAGAGGGTCTTAATATGGAGGTACCTACCTAGTAGTTGAACCTTTTGTTCTATCACAGCAGAATATTCATGAGTACTGGCGAGTGATGGATGGTGAGTGGTGAGTGGTGAGTGGTGAGTAGTAAGTGACGACATCATACATTTTATTTCCGAACCAACTCAACGTTAATGCGGTGTTAACGGTTTCGTTAGCTCAGCGTTGAAAGCGGAAAAGAACGATGGATGATGATGATGGGTGGAGTGTACTGTATGTATGTAAAACAAAATCGAAAAGGTGTGTATGGATGGTGGATGGATGGTGGATGGATGGATGGATGGATGGAATATCATTTTCTCTCTTTTGGGAAAGGTTGGCCCCTTCATCTACATGATGATAAGCGGGGTAAAGGAGGTTCAACCCTCATCGATGAAGAAAGTCAACTTTTTATAATAAGTACAGTACAGAGGAGAAATGTATTGATCCTCTGCCTGTCGATACCATGCTGTCTCTGTCTCTCTGTCTCTCTGTCTCTCTGTATGCTGATCATTAGTAAATACCTTCAATAATCAATCAATCAATCAATCAACCAATCATAAATCAAAATACGATTCGTGACAGTGTTATTCATCATTGCAAATATCAACCCATCATCTCCTACCAACCTAAAGTATATCTTGATTCATGCTGCACTGGTGGTTCATGATGCATGATTCTCTTCTTCATTTGATATGTAGGTTATAAGAGAAACGCAGATTATTCCAAGTATACAAGTACTCGTGGATCTACCTAGTCTTTACTAATTGAAACTTGAAATCATCACATCTCACATTTCGATAGAATTATACAGTGAAATGAATCCAAGTAGCCTGATAGATGCAGGGAAAGCAAATCCTTCTCTATACAATCTATTTCCGATTGGTTAATGTTATTCTTCATCAACCGGGAAATATAAAATATACTTCTACTGCGTACTCATCACTACTACTCCGTACAAGTATTATATTAAACTTCTTCACATTAGATACAGAGATACAGTATTAGTATTGTACTGTACTATACTGCATACCGCATTACAGGATCATATTACATGATCGACATTGACCTTGGGTTAAGATTAAACGTTTTGTGTTTGACGTTGTCATCTACCTCGCCACCACAGTTACATACTCTTGTACAATCTACATCCTCACGTTTAGTACAGTACAGTACGATACTGTATCTATAATCAGCATCGCCACACTTCAATTTTCCAATCAAAAACCTTCTACATCTCAAAACCCGAGTTCCCCTCGAAAGGGAAACGAAAGAACAAACAAACACCAAGATCGCATCTGTATCCGAGGTCGCCTATATCAACTTATCAAGCGGTAATCATCCTCTCCTTGTATCCTAATATAGTGTCCTGCATCTGCCACAGGAAGATCTATCCATACATCTCCGTAGATGGGAAAGACCGTGCACATCCATGGAACCCGTACAACAACTCCTTCGTCGGCTTCGCCCTCTACCCTCCCTCCCGCATACTATTACTTTACCACACTTTCCGTAACCTTACCGGCAAAATGCTTCAGCGTTCCGTACAAGTTGTACGAATCTGCAATCTCTGCAATCTCTGCAATGAGGCACAAGGATTGGTCTTGTTGCAGCCCAGGAATTTATGCCTTTGTTAGCTCTTCCCATCTGTTTTCTCTTCGCTTGCCGCGCCTTTGGCTTCCTCTTTAAAATATGTGGGTGGCTGCAAATAACGCAGATACATAAATCACGTGCAGTGTCACTGAGTTGTGACTGTGGGTTCTCTTCACGACATTGGAGGATCAATGGCGTATCTTGTCCTCCACTCCTCCTTGCTGCCAAATCGTGAGCCGACCAATTGTATCGGGGCAACTGATCCATATCGAATTGGTCACTTCAGTAAGCACGCCATACAGTAAAGATACCGTATCTTTCATGCCGGCATATTCCTATCCAGAGGTCGTTAAGACTTGACTATCTTTTCTTCGCGCCTGCACATCCCTTGTATGCGGATTCCTCCCTGGTCCCTGGTGCCTGCCCTCATTTATCTACCATACCAATTTGAACCAACCAACCGCTTCTGGGCCTGGCTCTTGAGAGAAGTCTCTCACAAACGCTGATGGTCCTGTCGTTACGATCCATGTGTCCCGAGATTAGGGCATGCTCCACTATACTCCACCGTCTATAAGCTTATCGTTATCGTGCCACGCTCTCCCTCGAGGCTTGTCAGGTCAAGCCTTCAACGAAAGTTTCACCTCGTCTCCCGGTACTCCACTCGCTCCCTTCTTCAACATCCAAACCCTTCATCACATGATCGAAGAGCCATGGGACGGAGCGCCGTGCCGCATCCTCACCTCTCTTCTCGCTCTACTTCGCCGGGGACTTATCGTCGCACCATTTCACCCGACTGCTGCGCTGTGCCGCCCCTTGCTGTGTTGCGGATTCGATCGCGAGTCCATCCTGGTCTCGCTGCCGTTGCTTACGTACCGTCTTGACGGTGCTTCGACCATCTGGCATGTGAACGATGTCGATTCTGATATATAATGCTACACGATCATGTACACAGTGCAGCTCGCGTCGCACACCTCATTGCTTCGATGCTAGAATCATGCACAGGGGAACTATTCGCTCGTGGTGAAGCCTGAGAGGAAAACCTCGCGTACCACTACCCTCTCGGCAGGCATTTCGCATACATTCCGCATACTCGTCTGGTGTGCACATCAAATCAAGGTAGAGCCTCCATCTTGGGTTCTTCGCTCCCCCTTGGTGGTTTGCGGACAATGCCATCGTTAGTGCTATCATACACACCTTTCCCTTGCCTTGCCTTGCCTTGCCTTGCCTTGCCTTGCCTAACGCCTCGCACTACGATTTTGAGATATGACATTCTTGTGCATATCACTGTAGTCAGCCGTTGCATCATGACGATAGAAAGATGAGAGCTAAAAAAGCTCCAGCCTCGCCAATCACCAAATCCGTAATCTCATCACATCACCAAATCCAATCCCCAAGTTCCTCCCTCGTGCGCGAACGTGATGTCGTCACTTGATCGTGATTGTAATCATAACCATAACCATAACCATAATCATAACCTTCACTCCTCTTTCTTCTCTACTGCATGAAACTTAGCCACTACCTACCTGCCTACCTTGAGTCGTCAGCACAGTTTCCATCCTCCTTTTTTTTTGTACTTGTACTTGTAACATACCTGTGCCTGTACTTAGCGCTAGAGCTATACCTACACCTACACCTACATCTACATCTACATCTACATCTACATCTACATCTGCATCTACACCTACACTACACCTACACCTACACCTACACCTACACCTACACCTACACCTAACACCTACACCTACACCTACACCTACACCTACACCTACACCTACACCTACACCTACACCTACACACACTACACCCCACATCCCGCATCCCGCATCCCCCATCCCCCATCGATATCTTTACATACCAGTTCGCCAGCGCCGCCCTGCGAACCATCTCTCAGCGTGACTCTCAAACTCGAAGGGATGCGAGGTGAAGAATCGAAGCTCATGGTGCAATTGAGCGGGCAGACGCGCGGGATATAGGTGGAGAGCAGGTGGGGGGGAGGAGAGGAGAGGCGCTGGGCATGCGTGGGTGGAGTGAGATGCTTATGGGGCGTTGAATGTACGTGTGTCGGGCGGGGGGGTGGGGGATAGGGGATATGTTGGGTTTCTTTGTTGATCTCTCGCTTTTGCCATTTTTGGTTTGGGGATAGGGGGGGGGCGGAGTGAGGGGTCCTTGCTTTTTTTTTTCGCTTGGGGGGAGGGGGATGTGGCGGGGAAGGAAAGGAGAGGAGAGGAGAGGAGAGGAAAGCGGCTATGGGTGCGGAGATGGTCCTGTCTTGTTTGCTGCTGTGTTGTCTCTTACGTGTTTGGGGGTACGGTTGGTGTCTTATTTGGAGGTTACTAGTTATTGGGTTTTGGTCTCCTTGCTTTGGTGTGATGGTAGCGTGACTTTTTGTTGATGTTGATGCTTTTTTTTCTTAGGAAGGATTGGTGTGTGTGTGTGTGTGTGTGTGTGTGTGTGTGTGTGCGTTTATAATCTTGATTGGAGATGTTTAGACTTGCCAGAGGGTGGGGGATATGGGAAATGCGGTGATGGGGAGAGGGACTGGAAGTGATGTTTTACGTGAAGAGGTGATTTGGTTTGAAATTAAGGGGTTGTGTTTATGGGTATCTAATCTTTTGGGATTAAGGTTTGGTGTTGGTGATGATTTGGGGAAGGTGTTTAGTATCTTTTTAAGTTAGGGATGGGGATGAAATGGAATTGGAACTGGAAAAGGAAACGGAGACGGAGATGGAATAGAGATGGAGGTAAAGATGAGATGGAATATCTCGTTAAGAGCTTTTGGATGAGTTTACAATTAGCAACGTTGTTTGGGATTTGGGGTTTGGAAGCAATGTGATGTGATCTATGGTGTGGTTGATGCTGAAATGATGGATTGAAGATTGGATGAGGTGAATGTATTGGAGGGCTAGTTGGCCAGATGTTTAGATTTTCAGAGTTCGAAGGGAGGTTGCTAGTTGGATCTAGGAGGATTGGTGAGATATCGTTAGTTCATAGATCTGTGGATGAAGTCTAGAGTTGAACATTATATGTTGTATTTTAGAAGTTATGAGCAGGTGTTGCAATTGGTATAATTGACTGTTGTGGCTTGAGTTTGGGTTTGATGGAGTTGTGAGCGATGGATTTGGCTTCTACGTATACTCTTGTGTTCTCCTATAGATACTTCCATAGATACTCATAGATATACTCCTATTAATACTCCTATTGACTCCTTATTCTTATACAGCTAATCATTGACTGGCTATGGGTTTCCATGTTAAGACTCCTCATTCACAACTATTCATGTGAGTAGCTTCTTAGAATCAGTTTAGCTGAATCTAGCTTGCTGAATATATAAAGCTGTTGAGTTTGAAGGCTAAACCAGAAGAGCCATACTGTATCCTACACGCAAAATGAAGTTGACATCCGAAAATCTAATATGCTAGAACGTGATCCGAGCCGAGCTTGAGGAGGGGCTACCACATGACTTCGAATTCATTACATCAGCACAGTACTCCGTCATTGTTGGTGCCTGAAATTCTGCCTTACCACGATTAGAGCTCTTTCAAGAAAAAGTTCAGTCGCATCAACCTCGAAAGTATTTTTGACCATCATCTTGAAGGCTTGCAATCACCAACCACCAATTCCTTCTGATCCGGCATTCATTCTTTCGCCTACGCTGATACCACTTAATCTTCTCAGTGATATCATTTTTATAGAAAAAAATGTCGTTGATTGCGCTGGATAAGGAATCGCCTCTGGGCTTCCTTTTCAACAATGCTGTAGCTGGGGCTTTGTCAAATTCATATAACACTTTCCAAGAGAAGAGGGAGGCGCTGGGTCTTGCAAATCCTGGAACAGTCGAGAACATTGCTAGAGAGGTTCAACGCGATGTTTTTCTTAACAACTACACATTCTCTGGACTGAGGGCGGATCTCACCAAGCCATTCAGTATGGCACCTTTATTCCAAGTCTCCCATGCATTCTCTATGGGGTCTCAAGGCCTGCCACCATACACATTCGGAGCGTTATTCGGCACAAACAAGGTGAGTAATGGTTTGATAAAAATGCTCTCATCATTTTATCCCAGGCTTTTGCTGTGATTCCCTGAATTGAAGCTGATAGTGCGATTGTTAGATCTTCATGCAAGGAAACATGGACAATGAAGGGCAGCTTACCACTCGATTCAACTACCGATGGACTCCATCATTCGTTACCAAGACTCAGCTTCAAGTCGCCCCTGGTCAAGCCATGATGCAATTAGACAACGAGTATACCGGACAAGATTTTACAGCCTCAATTAAATCTCTTAACCCTTCAATACTCGATGGAGGATTCACCGGTATCTTTATTGGTCAATACTTGCAATCAGTCACTCCCAACCTTGCTTTGGGTTTGGAGGCTGTCTGGCAGCGAGCAGCCATGAACCAAGGTCCCGAAACTGCCGTATCATACTGCGCTAAATACAAGGGTAGCGATTGGATTGCCAGCGCTCAATTGCAAGCACAAGGAGCTGTTAACACATCTTTCTGGAGAAGATTGACAGACAAGGTTGAAGCGGGTGTAGACCTCAACTTGCAATTCGCGGGGCTGTCTGGAGCTGGCTTGATGGGAGGGCCTATCAGAAAGGAGGGTGTCACAACTGTTGGGTGCCAAGTATGACTTCAGAATGTCTACTTTCAGAGCTCAAGTTGACTCCACTGGAAAGTTGAGCTGCTTATTAGAGAAGAGAGTTGCACCACCTGTGCAACTTACCTTTGCCGCTGAGATGGACCACTACAAGGTATATAGTCTTTCGTTCCCCAATTCACCTTGTTTACTAATAAATTTCATAGCAAGCAGCAAAGATTGGAGTAGCAGTTTCTATTGAATCTGGTGACGAAGAGGTCGAACAACAAGCAATGGCCGTCGGTGGTGCCCCACCTCAGATCCCATTTTAAAGATATGTGATTCGACGCAATGCTTCTCCAAGCGCAACCTCCACTCCCAAAAGTAATCGAAATTTAATGCCACAACATAAAAGCCTCAAGAACAAGAACCTGTACACCGACTAGCCACCTCACTCATCTGCATAACGGACTCATTCTGCTATGTCAGGCCTATACAAAAAGCTAGTTCTTCATTTTCTTTTGAGATGTCTTACTACAAACCATGAACCTCGTTTCTTTCTACCACTCCAGAGAAGCGGTGCATTTCTGCATACATACCCGAGTCAAAAATATGATGATGCAACCTTTTTTTCCCTTTTTTCTTCTACCATATCATAGACTTTCTTTATACCTCTGGTTCTCGGGGATGTGCGTGTGTCGGAACAGCATATCTGGAATTTGACTTGAAATGGAAAGACATTGCGAGTGCTCTTGTTTATGATAGCGGCTAGTTTGACATGGAAAGGGGTCTTGGACGACGCATGAGATATCATGAAGAAGATTTTATATGAGGACGGGTGCTTATGTATTATAGTGAATCGATTTTGCAGCGATGACGACGGGAGAAAGGCATGATAGTATTGTTACTGTAGATACCTAACTGTGTATAAAAGCAAGGATATGATTGAATGTCCATGAAAGCGCAAGCCCTTGTATTATGTATGATATTACCTTTATACGTGAAGTGAAAGTCGAATATCCATTACTCCAGGTAGGTAGGTGGATGGGTGGATGAGCAGCGAAGATCTTACTCCGCTGGCTATTTTTAACATCTTTATTACAATATTATTGATATCTTATTAATCCCGTACTCGAGTATTTATGATTTGTTGCTTAGGATCCATCCATGGATTCATATGATCATCCCGTCCAAGGCAATCCAATGCAACAAACACCCAATGAGGCATCAAGATTACATAATCAACGAGCCACCAAAAGCAAAAACTTTAAACCCACTTCCACTCCTTCAGCCTTTGCACCTTGGGACGAATGTTCTCCATAGTAAAGCATTTTGATTGGTCGAATCATCATCATCGATTACTAAGCTTAGGTAACATCTTATCACCTCTTTCGTACTTTCGTACTTTCGTACTTTCGTGCTTTCGTGCTTACTTATCTCGATAATCTATTCTCTACCCATCCTTGCATGCATCTATTTATCTATCTTAGCTTGATCTACCTAGTAATATTAAGCCAAGCACAACCTCAAAACTGCAATTTTCATCCTCAACCTTCAAGAATCTCCACGCAACATTTGCAATTGTAAGATTTGCTTGTTGGCCTTACCAGGAGACGTGAAAGGGCGGCAAGAGTAAAGAGTGGAGAGTTTTTAACTTTGGCATCCTCTTCATCCTTGAAACTTCCACGCTGCTCTGAGACAGAAAGTTTTGGAGGGGAAGTCCGAGTTTATTTTGATTGAGGCTTTGTGAAAACAGACAGAACAAGGCTTACGCTCCCTCAATACTTGACTCCCTTCAGCATCCGTCTACGATTTGTCTCCCTCGCCTTCTTCTCTTTTCTCGCTCTCATCATAAGATATCAAGCAGGATTCGATCAAGGTAACGGTGAGGAATTCGAAGGAAGGAAGGAAGGGTACCTCGATACTATACATTACAAGGGATCGAACCTCAAAGTCACGAGATCATCAAAGGAGAAGCAAGTGGAAGTAAACGAGCAAGCAAGCAGCTGTCACGGGTTGTTGTGAGAATAAAGTGAATTCACATCATTTGGAGATTTGGAAATAATTAAGAGGGTTGAGGCTCAAACCAATTGTGAGGAATTTCTGGTGAAGGATTGCTTTTCCGAAAACAACCTTGTTGGGAAATTGAGGAAGATGGATACTTTATTGTAAGTGGTAATATTCTTTTTGGTTATTCACTTTTACCCCCTCGTTTAACTCTAGACATCGAGGCATGGTGATTTTTTCATATCATATCTGAATTTTCCTTGCCCTCTTCCTGCTTTGAATATCCTTTCAACAACAATCGAAAGTTATACATCATGGTTTCTTCAAACTTCAGCTCGCCGCTATTCCCTTCATTTGGCCCACGGAGGTCTATTAGTACCATTATGAGAGAGTTGGAACTTGTGGAATCACTGTTTACAGACCCTGACGAAGAACTTAGGACAGCAGAGATCGCGGCGAACTCTCCTCGCTTTCGTCGAAGATCTTCAACATTCATCGATGGCGTTCATGATTTGCCAGATGAGAAAGCAACTATGGCGCCGGCTCAGCTGTACTCAACTGAGTCGGGTAGACTCTTTCATTCGGGAAAGATCGCTATTGTCTTAGTTGGTCTTCCTGCGCGTGGAAAAACGTAAGTTATTTTCCCAGATTGATGTGTTAGATCTAATTATACTGATGGACTCTGGGGCAGCCATATCTCAGTGTCTCTTTCTCGTTATTTACAATGGTAAGATTCGATATTAGCTATGATCTGTCTTTTTTGTGCTGATTTCTCTAGGCTGGGCGTGAAAACAAGAATCTTCCACTTGGGAGATTATCGACGCGCAACAATGGGTCCAGGCCAAGAAGTTCCTGATGATTACTTCTTCATAAATGCATCTGCTGCTTCAGTGATGCTTCGACAGAAAATACTCAAAAAATGTCGTGAAGATATCTATGCTTGGCTCAATCATGAGAGAATGGTCAAGTTGCTATCTACGATGCTGTTAATCCTCTTTCTGGTGGACGTGGCTCTCTTGCAAAAGAGTTCGCCAAGCATGATGTGCAGGTATGTGGCCTGCAAGGTGATTCTTCTTCGAGCGGTCGCTAATACATATATTCTAGACCTTGTTCCTCGAGTCATATGTCACAGACGAAAAGATTCTCCAAGAGAATGCCCGAAGCGTGAAGATTTCATCCCCTGATGTAAATTGCCTCCCTTCAGAGCGTTGGAAGTACCAGGATGATACTAAATTACTTCAATCACAGTTTGTTGGTATGGATCCTGAAGATGCAGCCAAACTCTATCTCAAAAGAATTGACATGAAAATCCCCCACTTCGAAACTATGACCGAGACTGATCTCAATTACGTCAAAATGATCAATGCAGGCGAGCGCATCGAATACAATAACGTCAGCTTTGGTTATCTATCCCATCGAATCGTTTTCTACCTCATGAATCTTCACATCAAATCCCGTCAAACATTCTTCGCTCGCGCCGGTACATCCAGCTTAGATGATTCCTACAAAGCCGATGCATCACTCTCAGATGAAGGTCGAGAATACGCCAAAAAGATGTCTGATGCATTACTCAAACACCGTGAAGAGGAAAGAGCAGCTTCTATTGCAGCAGGCGGTAGTGATGCACCGCTTAAACCATTAACTGTGTGGTCTTCTACTAGAAAGAGAACTGTTGAGACGGCAGAATATCTAAAAGGAAAGGGATTTAGAGTGAGACAGAGAAGTCAGATGAGTCAGTTGAATCCGGGTATCTGCGAGAAGATGAGTGAGAGAGCTTTGAGAAGATTGTATCCAGAGGAAGTTCGGATGCACGAGCTGGATCCTTATCATCATAGGTATCCTCGTGCTGAGGTATGTTTTTTCTACGCTTTCCATCATCATATGCTCATCTTTCACGATGTGACCCTTTGTTTCTTGAATGGCTGAATGCTGATGCAAAGAATAGTCATACCATGATCTCGCAGTCCGTATGGAACCTATCATTTTGGAACTCGAGAGAGAACAAAATGATCTTTTGATCATTGCTCATGAATCGGTTTTGAGAGTTCTTTATGGATATCTTATGGCTTGCGATGCTATGAATATCCCTACACTTAAGTTTCCTAGAAACGAAATTATTGAGGTATTTGTTATCTCACCCCCCCTTATTCCTGTGTATCTTCTTATTCACTCTCTTCTCCTGCCTCCTCTTCTCTATTACCCCCATTCTAATAATCTCTCTCTCCCACAGATCATCCCTGCATCCTACCAAAACGAAGCAAAACGCATCCACATCGAAGGTCTCGCCCCAGAAATCATCCCCGGCTCCCCAGAAGACATCAGAATCCCCGTTCCTCCTTCTGGTATACAAAGTCCGTTCTCGGGTATTGGTACACCTGCTTTAGGTGGTGGAAGTGGAGTTGCTACGCCATCGCTGGGTGAGAAAGTTGAGGCTGGTGGTGAGAAATTGAAGGTGCTTAATCCGTTGGCGCAGGACTAGATTGCGTACTCGAAACGTAGTGGAAGGGAGACGTTGATTTTTGCGGTTGGTTAGCTTTCTTTTGAGGTTCAAGATGCGGGGTGCAAGACGAGAAGTGCGGATATCAGATGAGCGACAATTGATAATAGGAGTGTGTTTTCTTTTGCATTGCATTGCGTGCGGGTTTTGCGATGGTCCATACAGAATACGAAGGAATGGTGAAGAAGGGAATGAATCAATCAATGAATGAATGAATGAATGAATGAATGCGCAAATAACCCCTACCACCCTTAGGGATGAATCCAGTAATGTGAAAAGCCTCCGAATGTTTGTCTCTGCCTCTACATCCATTCCTCGCAAACTCACATCTAGACTAAAATTGGCCTGAGAATAATATCGATACTATCATGTTCGTATCCCGTAGTTGGGAAGCTCGTTTGTGATATCGAGGAATTTTATCTTCATCTTTTCTTTTTCTTTTTTTTCTTTTTTTTCTTTTTCATCTTTTTGGCGTTGGATGCGTGGAGTTTACGCGCGCGCGCGTGTGTATGTGTGGATGTGGATGTGGATGTTGATGTGGATGTTGATGTCGATGTTGATGTTCAGTTGGCGTTAGGTTGGCGCTAGGTTTATCATGGGGTCATGGGGTTATGGGGAGGGTGGACAGATGAGGGGGAGGCGGGGAAAGGGGAGGGGAGGAGAGGGGGGTGTGAACAAAAGAAATGAAGATCAGAGGGTATAAGGCGAGGCTTTTCTCATTCCTCCTGCATTACGTGGAATCGGTCGAGGGTATGTATCTCTGGCTGAGCCTACTTGTTGGATTTGGGGGTGGTGATGGTTGGGTTGGCGATTTGGGATTTGTGATTTGTGGGTGGGAAATGGGAGGTAGGAGATACGAGGCATGAATCCTCATCGTGCAAATCGATGCCCAAGGATTCGAGCCCAGATCAATATATCGCCCAGCTCGCACTTCTGATACATGGTAGATGGCGGTCTGGGGGATGGAAAAGCATGGGTTAAATGAGCGGGATATGTTGCTCGATTGGCGATAGGTGAATGTATAGAGGGTATGCATATGCAGTTCAGCCCCAGGCCTTGCGGTTGGTGGAAATGAGGACCACGGTCTTATTTGTATTTGTAGATTGACGATGTGGGTGGGCTGTTTAGCTTGAGGCTGGTTATTGGGGGAGGGGATTGGACATTCCTTGATATGGTTTTGTTCTTGTTCTTGTTCTTCTTCTTGTTCATTCCCCCCCCCCCCCCCCTTTTCGCTCCTGTTTTTGCAGTTTCTATCGTTGTGTAAGGATTGAGGAATTGTGCGTGCTGGTGAGGTGAGGTGGACGCATGGATCAAGATCCTGGATAGAAGAATATCAGATGTTCTGAGCCGTGACGCTTGAATGATGCTTTTTCGCATTTGATAGATGGTGCGCATGGTTGGCTGTGGAAACTTTCAAGAGCTATGAGTTTTGTTATCAATAAGGCACGCTGTCGAGGACTGTTTTGCTTATCTCCGCTCGGCTCGTCACCCGAGACGGTATGCAAGTTCTGCACTCACCATTCGTCAATGACATCCTTCTCATATCTCATTGCCGTCTCGGGTGGAACTCTCTTGTATGATGAAAATCGTGGAGAGGGACTTCCTTTTAAGTTTGGGCAGCGGTACCCTGGGGTATTTGGTCTTAACGGGGTGACTACCCTACCCTTGGAAATAGAGCAGGGTAAAGTATCGGCCGGGTAGTAGTACCCCGGATGATATAGGGTATACCTAGCCCTGCTCCTTGTCACTATTCTAACATATTTCCAATCGCTGAGAAACGCTGAATCTGAGCTACAGGATTGCGAATCCCAAGAATTCAAATATTACACAGGTTGGATGATGAGCAAGAGGCGGCTATAGTACCGTCTGCTATGAACACCGTTGCAAAACTTGGGAGACATGAAGTATTGTTCGCGCATCCGAATCTTATGATCTTTGTGGTGTTGATAGGGATACCAGCAGACATGATTTAGAGGGAAAGGGAAAACACCAGGAGCTTGGGAGGATAGCGATACAGATGGAATCTTTTGGACTGGGAAATGTTTAGTTTTAAATGATTGGTTTGTATTGTGGAATTGCAGAGGATGATGGTCCTTGGTCTTCCGACGAAAGAATCTAGCGATCTAGCCGATGTTCTGATCATGAGGAGTGAGATGGCTTTATGAGCTTCCATACGTCAGATGGAGTGTTGATACTGGAGGGCTGGATTTCTATTTTGTTGGTGGAATTCACCGTCGATGGAGGTGCTTATCGGTATAACAAAAGTGGTGATACTGATAATGGGAGGACGAAGATATTGACCGCCACGAGCTCGAGAATGGATGTTGGGGGGTTAGTATAGGGGGTAACTCGGTGAGCGAACGCGGAATTCAGGATGCCCGTGTGCACCGTGAAAGACGCTTTAATATAGCAATGGGGAGTTGGGAGTGTTGGTACTAACTTGGTGGGTTAAATTTGTGAGTACTTAAATCTTTGTCATAATCATCGTTGTTATTCCTGTGAAATTTATGGAATGAAGAACTATGGAATAGTCCTCGAGGGGCTAGTGCGTCTAATATGGTTAGTACGTATTACAGTAAAACTTGTTTTGGAGTTTTTGAAAGATATATGAAGAATGTGTATAAAATATTATGCATACTTCGATATACCGGAAGGCTTTTTGTGCCAGATTCTGATTGATCGAATTTTTCGATCCAGTATAGAGAAGTTCTACTGTTTGTAGAGCTCCCTCAATTTCACATGATCCATTTCACGACAGAAAGTCTTGGGGTTCTGCACGTCTCACTGTTGGTGAAAATTCAATAGTGAAAAGCAACAAGACGAAAAGGCTAGACAGTAAGATGTAAAGTCTCAAGTATCACATGGTTTTGATTAAACGATGAAGTATGGCGTCAAGGGCTCTACTTTGGAGTATAGCGCCGTTTGTTATCTAGCGTACGAAATATAATTGTAATTGGTTTCAGGGCGGTCATGATACGGAAATATAGACAATGTGCATGGTGAAAGTATGCTATGCAAGTGTCTTTGTCTCAGAATATTGGCATAAGTCCGTCGAAGTTTTGTCGGGCTGATGCCGTTGAGGGAGGGGTAAATTCTGGACACGGGAAATATGAGACGAGCCGGCATTTGCACGCTTTCAAGCGTCCGAATTCTACACACAGGCTGCATGTTCTTGTTTTTATTAGTAGTTGGAAGAAATTTGGATATACGAATAACTGTCCCAGATCATCTATCGAGAGTAGTCAACAGTATGGGAAAAACGTATGCACAGAACAGCCCAGTTTGAAAAAAATATCGCCACTATGTTCTATTTAATAACGCATGAATTACTAACGCATACTGCTGCATAACCTTCAAGTTGGCAATTCAGGTTGCCTATGTTATAGCTAGCAAGGAAACTAATCAGATAGGCTCAAAAGGCTACACAAACCCGTGGGTCTTATGTTGGATCCCGCATGCATAGCAAGGCAGCTTGTGGTATTGTCCAATCCGTATGCATATCTCCTATCACACTCATGGACATGCTCGTATTGAACCTCCTTACACTTTTTGTACTACTACGTAGGGCGTGCAGAGATAAAACCATCCCCATAGAGTTTTCAGACTTTGATTTTCTTACTATCCGAAAAGTGTCTCGAATCAACTTATCTACGTATTTGAGTTGATATTACCAATTTACCAATGGCTGAGGTTCTAGGTGTATTTGCAAGCGGTATTGCTGTGGCTCAGTTGGCAGGCTCTATTGTAGCCAGCTCTAAAGAGATGTACACTTTCTGGGCGAATGTCAAGGATGCCCCTAAGAATGTGACGGATTTGATCACAGAGATCGAGCTTCTGGGGAAAGTATTGCAGGAGTTGCATGATAAATATGGCGCCGCTGAACAGAATAATTCTGCCGCCATGGGGGAGATAGTGACCCATTGTCACGATGTGATGAAGGAGCTTGGTGAATTACTTCGAAAGATGGAAGATGATATGAGGAAATCCAAAGGGAAAGCGGGCAGACAATGGAACGGGGCGAAGGTAGCTTTGAAAGGTCATATCGTGCAAGATCTAATCAATAGATTAGAGAGGGTAAAGTCATTATTGACATTGGCAAACAGTTTAGATACTCAGTATGTTTGTACGGTAAGAATATTGAGTTCCTAAACTAATATTTGGTAGTACCGCTCTGAGATCGATCCAAATGGGAACTCCCAAGCCATCCGAGTCCAGAAGTCAACAAGTCTCGCTTCCCTATCCAGCACAAGCTAATGTTACAGCACTATCAACAGCATCTTTAGTTATTGGTCCAAGCAAAGTTACACGTATTTTGATTGAGGGCAAGATGACGGCTTGCAATCTCGGAATCTATCGCTATCTTACTTACGCTCTACGAAATTGCAATACAGTCAGACGCTCATCGAATGGAGATGATAATATCTTTGACAACGAAATCGTCGACATTGACATTGAGATACTATTTGTACCTAAGGCATGGTTGAAAATAAAAGCCGTCTCGATTAAACAAACTCGACGGTTTGGTCAGTGGAAATTTTCCTGTCACTCAATTTGCGTCATTCCAAATGATTCTCCAATTTTCACCGCTTGCACTAATGGGGATCAAAATGAGGTCATTCGTCTGATTAAAGAAAAGAAAGGAAGTGTTTTTGACGTTAATGAAGAGGGCTGGACCTTACTCCATGTGAGTTGTGCTGTTTTTCATGGACGAAAGCTATACTAACCACATTGTGCAAAAAGATTGCAGCTGCTAATATGAGACACGAGCTATGCCTATGGTTACTTTTGAATGGAGCACGTAGTGGTGCTACGGGCACCAGAATCGGATGGTAATCCAGATTGAAACCTCGCAGTCAGCTTCCACACAACTGATCCGATTTCAGGACTGCCCTACACATCGCGGCTGAGTTCAGCGGAAGGCCCACTCCCGCGATTGAGAATTACGGAAAGAATCATCCATCTCGGATCTCGATCCAATATCAGAAAGCAGCCATTCGTCCCGCTGAAGAAGTTTTAGATACGATACGAGTTCTGGTAGAACATGGACAGTGCGACCCGATGGTAGAATGCCCAGTTACTGAAAAATGCGAGGAGAGGTCAAAAGCCCTAGATCATCGCTGTAATGGACCTTTAGATCATTGCTGTAATGGACCTACAGCACTTGATATCTACTCTGGTCCACCGGAAGCGTTCAAATACCTACTTGAACAAGATAAATTTGTCGTCTCAGTCGGATCTTCACATTGGCGTAACATAATGGAAAGGAACTTTGGGAGGTTTCCGCCGTTCGGCACTGAATTGGCGACCATCGCAACCACAAATGACGAGAACTTCAAAAAGTCTCTACATTTAAAGGATGGATTCCCAGATTTTTCAATGCCTCTACATGCCACGTTATCCAAGATATCTTCTGCTCACCTGCGTTGTTTCAATAAAAGTGAATCAGAAGCTGCTATCTCTATGGCCTCTCTTCTTCTTCAAGGGAATATCGATGTACACAGAATCGATGAAACTAGAAATACCCCTTTCTCCCAATTGTTTGGAGGTCTAGATCTCTGCCACTGGCCATCAGACGCGGAAAATTTGGCACATATTGTTATGATATGGTTCCGGCTTCTGAGAAAGGCCAACTATGACTTGCAAGACTACTTGAAACGAGAGTCATGCTTGCACAAACCAATACAGGTGTTCAAATTTCCCCATCGAAAGTTTTATGCCAAATACATACGCCTTGACCAGATGAAAGATTCGAGGGACATGATGTTTTTTTTTGAAATGTATGACTATCGACGCGAATTTGCACGTATTTATAAAGAACGTGTAAACCCCGGCGGACCGGAGGATATATCGGGGGCTTGGAAAAGCGAAGACGAAGAAAATTTTAAAAACGGTCTGAACATTTGTACACGCTGCATTGTTCGGCCTACTGATCGTGTTCCCGACTTTGGCATGTGAGTAAGCTAATCTCCTGCAATGGTCTTTTCAAATAACTTGAAAGAATGGCCAGCCACCAAATTGTTTAACTTTCCCATATCTACTACGATTCTGACCGGATAAATGATAGATCCTTCCGGATTGGTGAATTGAAGCACGGAATTCAACAGTTCGGTCCAATTGATTATATGCGTCGACGTTTGGGGAAGTCTAAGTGCATCTGCTACTATGGCTGCAATTTACACAAAGGTGAATTGGACAATACACCGGCAGAAACCCATGAGCACGAAAACGTTGTGGCACTTGAAGGACAGTATGAGCTATAGGGTATTGGGAGATTTCGAGATTGCACAATTACTACAAATGATTAACTAACATATCAAGTCGGGAGAATATAAGTGGTACTTCTATTCCAGATGATTGAGCCACTTGAACTTTACTTGGTGTTTTCAATGTCCCAAGTATACTAATTTCTGAATAGCTTCTATACGGCCTGAGGGTTATAGATCGAGACATATATACTAACCACTATTCAATGCATTGTAATGTCGAGGTTTTGTAATATCACATGGATTGACAGCATTCCAGATTGTACTCGAAGTAATATATTGAAAAGATACAGAAGTAGAATGATTTGATGAATGATGAGTGAAGTAAGTAATTGTTATGATGTTGGCAATTCTCGCTTCCTAGAAAGGAGGCTTTAATCGAGGATATTCTTAATGGCACTAATTTTCTCCCGCGAAGAACCAGGAGAGTGTAAAGATTATAGATACAGAAAATCATCAATAATACTCAGCCTGTATTTTCCTAAACACTAATCAACCAATTTCATGGTGTTATTGGTAGCGGATAAGTTGAATGGGGTTCGAACGAATCTATGGAATCTTCTTTCTGGAATGAGGAACCACTTGAGAATGGTCATTAAAACATACTGATGAAAACAATATTATAACGAATGCTATCTTATACTAAATGACTTCAATATGATAAATGCAATAATGAAACAAGGAGTTTTCACCCCGAATCATGAGAAGAAAAGTAAGGGAGAACGAATTCTAAAATAACTTCGGTTGCTGAACATACGTCAAAAACACAAGTCCAGGTAAAGAAACTACTATTAAACTCAAAGATAGTATTCATGTAATGAGTCGAACAAAAGCACTAGTATCAAACCTTGAGGTAGGTGGGGTAGTCCATGGATCCGAAGTCGGACAATGGGGTATCAGGAGAATTGCAATGTAGATCGTTCGAGAATTTGATCCCCAGTTTCATAATTCTTTGATCTGGACACAAAATTCTATTCATCTACACTCTCTGGTTGAAATAGGGAAAAGGAATATTGAATTAGTGTTAGGAAAACTTCCAGGAGTTTTTCCAGTCCGAAATCACTCAAACAGTGGCCAAGAGCCTCGCCGCACATTCCCCATCGTTGCATTGATGATCCATATTTTCATGTAGATTCTTACCCGTGCTAAAGGTATAAAGTGTGCAGCCCTGATACCCCGGTACGTACCACTTCATGTTGGACTAGAAGAGGAATGCTCTGGTTTCTTGGCTCTGGGGGATTTCCATGAAATATCCACTGTCTCGTAGATTTTTATCCTCCAGTCAATACATCCTCCAATGAAACTATACTCAGACCCAGTAGTAACTCTCAACCCAGTCGATCCAATGAACCCTGATATCTCCTGGACCGGATCTAGAAACAAAGATAAAAACATATCTAAACGGCCGGTTATGCCACTGTGCATAAATTTCAGATATGCAACACTTCATGTTCAGTTGTTCTCTCAGCTCTTATTGGAAGAAAACATGTCAAAGATACATCTTAGCAAACGATTACATCACTGTGCATGAGAATCAGATGTGCAACATAACGCATTGCACTCTGTTTTCTGAGGAATCCTACTCAAGAGAGATCTTAGCAGTTCATTGATCTACCTTGCATGAAATTGAGATGTGCAACACATGTATTCTGTCCCTCTTATGGACAGTGATTGGGTGAACATCATGGAATAGCGCAATGACCAAGGATCTTTTAACTTCTTGAAGATGCGACTCCCCTCCCCAGCTCATTATCAACTTTCTTGTGACATCCTTGATCATTCATCTTTGTATTTGACGCATTGCCATGTCAAGCTTGCCTTGTCTTCCTTCTAATACTTCCCCTCTTTGCTGTTTTCAGCTCAAAACCAAAGCAGGTATTCATGATCTGATGACAAAAACAGATCATGAGATTCAAGTACATAAATCACTTCATCACCTAACGTCCTTAAACACCATAGACCTTTAAAGATTGCCAGAAACCAGTCTATTGTACCAGTACATTGCAGCCAAGCTCAGCATACAACCACACAGTCTCTATATAATAAACTGCCAATAAAAACCGTTATTCTGGCTCCTATCCGGCGTTCCCACTTCCTGAAAATCAAGAACAACCCATAACTATGCTCAGGCCTATAATACTGACTCATGCACGAATGCATATCGAGATAGAACAGGTCCACCCCCCCTCTCCCCACAAGCATTTCAGAACCTATCTTCTTCGGTCTCCACACTACATCATGAGATGAGTCAATGATACATTTTGTTGCACGTCTCTGGGGGGACATTCCTTGTAATAAAAACTACTATATCTATTCTGTTGCATGTCTCCGGAGATATTTTTCTCCAACCGTTGAACTCAAAATCAAGAACACTTGACTCGTAGCATCCTAGGCTGAAGACTATAAACTCTTTTCACGCTTCCGATGTCATTCCATGAAACCAAATGACGAATTGCTATGAAATGCATCATTATGTTGCATGTCGCCGGAGAATACCTGAAACCTCAGATTCCAAGACCAGTACTATTACGTTTCTAGCGCAGAGACTACCATCAAGATTCAAGGAACGATATGACGTCCTAGCTAAAAATTTATGTGTCTCAGACCAATATTTCCCAGTTTGTTGCACGTCTCCGGAGAATTGTTGAGAGACCATTATTTATAGCTTCCCTCTCCTTCACAAATGGGCGGTTGGGAGCATCATTAACGGCCGTTGAAAAAATGACGCACTCGCTAAAAGCCAACAGACCTTAGAACACTGCTTGGCAGATGGACTAAATGGCAATCACCCCACATAATCCATCAAACAGCATCGACTAACCCACACTAGTCATCGCTAGACCACATTAGCGAAACTTAAAGGAGACGACCAGAGCACCGCACCGCTTCTCTTGATCGATAACTAAATTCTCTATCTTCCCCCTGACCGTACACCAAGTCAATTTAACCTACGATCCCCTAGCAAACTGCCCCTTAATCAGTCTTATCTCATCCAATCACTTCATATCATCATCCACCAGCTGGTAACCAAATCGCCTCACCTAGTCCGTCAAGCACCCACTCACCAAAACGAACTAAAACAAAATCCTAGGTATTTAGTGTCTATTTTCCAGAATGAATTCAATAACAGTCTAATCGTTAACAAACAGATATGCAACAGAACCTTCCATCGCCCACCTGATCTCGAGCCAATAGGAGGAAAGGGCTCAAAAGGCGTATGGAGCAAAAAATCGACTTGTCAATGTCACAATTTGTAGGGATCTCTCAGATCCACAGTCTAATTGTAGTAAGTCTAGTAGGGCGAGAGGTGAATATACATAGAAATAGAGATGGCATGTAAAAATGGGCCAAAGTATCGAGTGAAGGAATGCCAGAGGAAAGAATCTGGATCCTCATGTCTTGACGTGCAATTAGACCTTTGCCAGCAAACTTATGGCTATCAGAGATAAACAAAGTCGGTTCAGGAATACTATAAGAACAGTTGCCAAGAACATCTATGCATATCCATATATAGATATTTTCCCGATATACAACAAGACATTCTTTAGCACATGACTTCGGCCGGTTAAGATGAAAGCTATCATATTTCTGGGTGTAACTTAGTACTGAGTGTCATTCAATACTCTCAAGATAAATGTTTCATGGATGGGAAATTCAACTCAACTCATATCATCCAACGTTGAAATCTCACAGTACAATTCAATCATTCAACAAATAGGATGATTATGATGTATAACGGGTAAAATTGTATAAACTCTCTTCCCTTCCTAACAACCGAATGCCTATGCTTGGCCCAATACTAGTACGTTGGTATCATTTTAACAGTGAAGGCAAACTCTATAAACATACCACCGGCCTCATTCCACCGACCTCATTCATTCAGCCAGAGGTAAACAATTCATTCTCCCCACCAAGGTATATACGCTATGCCGATAATATAAAATAGGAAAACAGTTATAAAAAAACAATGTCCGCTGGCATCCATTCCACTAGATGCAATGCATGCTAGTCCAGCTCCTCTGTGCTATTCTATAACAATAACATAGTACCCTATCCAGACCCATTATCTTATGATCTCTAATCGCCATGCAAAACCGAATCTCATATGCTACCCATACCCGGACAACATAATAATCGTATCCATATCCTATCCATATTCATGTCCATCACCCAGAAGATATTGATATGAAATTCCTAAACGCCAAGCAATGCATAGCAACCAAGCACAATGCAAGTCTCATCCCATAATATAGACACATGTCTGAGAATATTCAAGCATTTAATGCTCCCGTTCCAACGATTTTTACATAATGTTACAAACCCTATCAGGGTCATTCGATTCCTTGTCTTTAGGATCAATTTCGATGGTCCCTTTACTTTGAGTCCGCTTCTTGCCCTTTTTACTTCCTTTGCGAGATATTGTACCATTCGGTTCGACTGATTTTATGGATTCCCCGTTGGAGTGAGGGTCAGCAAAACCATCTAATCCGGGTATAGCGGGTACAGGAGGTATATATTCTTTGCTCAAGTCCTGCTTGTGCAAGGACTCTTTACTTGTCCTTGATACCAAGTTCTTGATGTATCCAAAAGCGTTACGGTTATCGTTTGAGGCACTTTGTGGCCGACTTCGTGATGTTTTGCTTCTTCTGAATGTTCGTGACATCCTGTTACTTGGCGGCTCCTCACCTGGCGTGACAGGAGCTGATTCATAATCCGACTTTTCCACACTTATACTACTGGTATCCGTGGCGGCAACACTGGCTCGTCTATCTTCCTCAGGAAGATGAAGACTTGCACGCGGTCGATCTATTTCGGACGAAAATCTAACTGTTGAAGTATTGGTATCATTCGTATAGAGGTAAAGTATCCCTCATCATTACCGCAAGCATGCTTCGAATCGGGGCTTGATTTGTAAATCTGCACATCTATACTAGGAACAGAGGAGATCGTGTAAGAGGGAGGCGTCGAATTATCCATGAAATTTTCCTGCAACTCTTCATAGAGGAAGCCCTCATAGGTAGGAACAAGTTCATACCACAAGGTAACTGGCATGCCGTACTTATCATATTTAAGAGCCGCGTTAATATCCGCGGATTTTACTCTGTCATCTGCGATATCATCATGGACCATCCAGCGATCTTCAGCATAATCTGGTGGTTGCTGACTGTTGTTGGGACGTGTAGAGTCCCAATCACCATCAGTCTCGACTCTCAGGCGAACTACAGAGGTATAGTGCCCAGAATTGAGAGATTCTCCCCGGTGGCAGATCATTGATCGAAGTACCAATTTAAAACGATCCGAAAATGGTACGTTGGTTTGCATTCCATCTTCATCAACGAAATGGGGTAGTGACATCTCCTCAGGGATATCAACTGGGGTGTTTATCCGCCTTGTTCTGCCGTCTGATCCCACACCATATCTTTTCAGATCAAATCCTATCATGGGTTTATGTTTCTGGATGTGTTGGGCGAGTTCTTGATTGTTTGAAGGAGCAGGCTTGGAAGGCCAAACTATGTTACCAATTAGTACAGGTACAGTCTTAGGTGGGATTATAGATGAATTGAAATGGTAAGAGATCGAGGACGGACACATAAATCTGTTGCATTAGAAATGCAGGTACTGTAACCTCCCTATCGACTCCTTTGCGAGTAGAAGAATGACTGATACTACGGTACAATGACCTTTGCTCATGTGTGACCTCTCTGACAAGTGGGTTTTGAAAACTTGCTGGATCAACCATCTCTGTAGGACTTGAAGGTGAAGTAGCAGATTCGGCTTCTATGGTTTCGACATGCTCTTGGAGAGGCTTTTCGTCATCATCTAGAGTTGTTCCCGGTAGGAATGGTTCTATGCGTCTATTGATCTGAACATAAGAGTTCAAAGACTCTTCAATGCACTTTTCAAGCGTCACAGGGTCTGGCCCTGGATGGTTTGTCAGAATCGAAATTGGGACTGTTCGCTCTTGTGAAGTTTTATGATCATCCTGTTGATTTTCGATACCACCATGTTGAAAATCAACTCTTAAGTTAAGCATAGGCCAATCAAGGATATCTCCAATCTTCATGTGGGCTTCTGTTGGATCTTGTTGCGAGGTCCTATCAAGGTCCTTCCAACCACATTCTTGCAAACTATCCAAAATGCGTTCAGTCTAATTGGAATTAGTAAGTGTCTGGTGTATAGAAAGGGATAACCAACAATAGCAACTTCAATCAGAATGCCCTTTCTCATGAGGTTTACCCATAAGCGAATTAACTGAATTAGTTTTTGTTTAGAAGGATCTTCGTAAGAGTTGTTGAGTAGATCTTGAAATTGGGTAGGGACTGAAAATAAGGAACTCAAAAACGAATCCAGCCAACAGGTAACAGATGTGTTCTCTGCCCCCAACATCTTCGTAAGTGGATCGTATGGGTAGACAACCCCAGAGAGTGATTCCTGAATAACAACCAAGAAACGATGTGCTTTGTCTGCATTCCCGTTTGCGAATTTGGAATTCAAACAAAATGAAATTTGCTCGTCATTCACGTCATTGCGCCCTTCTTTTTGCAACAACTGTCTAAGGTTTTCGACCTATTGTTCTATCAGCGATTTTTCTCGAATGTTTTTGAGGTAATCCAACCTTCTCCTTCTCTTCATCTTCCTCTTTTTCCGACTTGTCTATCTTTTTGTTGGTATCGCGAAATATCCAGTTCCAAATATCGGACTTTGATCGGGTCTAGAGAAAACAAAGGCGTCTAGTTAGTATTTGTGATAATAAATTAATTCCTTGATAAAATTGCATCATGAAAGTGCCTCATAAAAATTGAAATTGTATGAGAGACTGGAACCTTTCTCAAATACCAAAGAGACAAACCTATTGAGACATGAACTTTGTGAATACATTACCTTCTTCTCGGTAGACTTTTCAGCAGGTTTATTTTCCCTTGATTTGTCCCGTTTATGTGAGATTCCCCCATCTTTATCCTTCTTGCTGGCGAACCTCCTCCCCATTCCATTCATGGCGAATGATAAGTTTGTAGGGCTCCCTTAGAAAGGCTGTAGGTAAAATGTTATTGTTGTAGAAGGATCGATAGAATAGCTGGGAGCCTTCAGGTGAAATGGCGAAGACTCGAACCGTGTACAACGGATATACAAAGTCAGCGTTGCTTGCAATAGTTGTTGTGCTCCATGGATAGATAGATATCTTGAAGGCCCAATCAATGCGGAATTGTACGTTTTCCGTGGCTTCGCGAATGGATTCAAGGTTTGTGCTCTTCGAGTACTTTAAATTCGTGGATTTGCATATGTGTAGCAGGTTTGACGAGGGAGCGCAGATTGTTGAAATTGCTCTGGCTCTTCTGGTTATTATTGTTATTATTGTTGTTATGTGTTGTTATTTTTTATTTTCTGCCTTCATGGGGGAGAGAGAGAGAAGATGGATCTGGTGGATGTATTGACTGACAGAGATAGATAGTAGATTTGACTCCACTTCATCTGTAGAATATGATGATCCTATCTCGGTACCGGATGAACTTTCTCCGGACGTTCTAAAATAAATCAATAATCCTTGCCGCATGAGGCGCTTTGCCAATTGAAGCCTCATCAGCCAATCAATCAAACGGACTATTGGTGGGTGGGTGGCTTGACACTTTATGTAAGCAGGATATATGACTGCCTGATACGGAAATTAAGGCACTCATAGAGATATTTTTTGATAGTGCCATCTGGAGAGTTAAATGAAAATTACCCAGATATACAGATCAACATGGCCTTACGAGAAATACCGTCGACATTTTGTCGATTGTCGAGGAGGGAAATAAGATCAACGCCAATATCAATAGGGAGGAATTGTCGCAGATATGCGTCCGGAGAGGCCGTTGCCGCAAAAGAACTGCCACAAGATTTCCAAGATCTTGAATCGCAATCTTCATTTACCTCAACGACTGTGCCAAATGAAGTGATTGACAGTTTCGATCCCATAAAGAGGGCTCAAGGGAGGAAGAGGGAACTTCCTGCCAGTCGGTATGACCTTGTCTGAAATCAAAGAAGAAATGAATGGACAATGCTTACAATTACTTCAGATACCAATATCGATCTCCAAGATACTATCGAGGTCCCCTCCATCCTCATCAACCTCCACCAAGATCCGATCCCTCCTCTCGAGAATTCGTCCCTGGTCCATTCGGTCCTAACCGTCTCGAACAAACCTACAAATCTACCATCTCCCACGATATCATGACTATGGCATATGTTCACAAGCCTCCTGGAACCGTGCAAATTCCTAAAGCTGACCGTTTACGAAACATGGGATGATTCCTCACCATATCATAAAGGTAGACCAAAGAGAGGTCCTCGTGGAGGGATGTTTTACGTCTCATCGAACAAGATATCACTTGGCGCAACATTCCGAAAATCAAAGAAGTCACAGTGCATTCTATGGTCAAGGGTGCACTTGGAGATTCTGCATATCTACATGTGGCTGGTATTTTGCTACAAGCAATTACAGGTGTCAGACCAGAAATTCACAAGGCATCACATAACGTCGCGCAATTTGGTATTCGAAGAGGCATGCCAGTTTCGTTGACTTGTACTATGAGGAATAATGATGCTTTGGAGTTTCTTGATAAGTGTATCAATGTGGTGTTCCCAAAAATCAAAGATTGGTCAGGTGTAAAAGGTAACATATTTCATCGATTTAGTGGAAAACAAAATGGCTAACTGAGATAGGTACAACTGGAGATAGTAGTGGAAACTTATCATTTGGTTTCAATAGAGAAGGAACTATTTTGTTCCCTGAAGTCCAGGTCAACTATGATGTAAGGATTCTGTTTATATGAATACTCTTTGATTTATTTGATTAAAAACCTAACAAAATTCCCCAGATGTACCCACCTAGGTTGATCCCTGGATTTCACGTCACAGTCAAGACAACCGCAACATCCGACCGTCATGCTAGACTTTTACTTAGCGCTATGGGTGTTCCCTTTTACGGAAAGATGGTTGATTAAATCCCATCTTCTCAAGAACAGAGTAGTTGAGATGATATAGATCATGTGTAGATATAGCATGTAACAAAATACCATTATGTGCAGCGCATCTAACTTCCAACTCTTGCTTTCTGATTTGCAGTCCAAATCAACAGTTCTGATGGAGATAGTAATCAACCTTCTGAGCCTTGGTTGGTGAATCTTATGGAAAGTTGACAAGTTTCGAGCACGTACTCAACGACCACTATGTAGGTAGCATTCATAATGTTACCTAGTATCTCTCCATCCTTCACACCAACAAGCTCACTTCACTTGATATCTTCAATTCCCTTTACCACAACATTCCACAGCTCTGCGCACGGCTCGACTTATGCTCGTAAACACGTTCTTGCAGTGCTCTCATTATATCCACAACACTGCATTCTTCCAGCCTACAAGCTCCTCTCCCCCGACCTTCTTCGAAGCGAGTTTAAACCTCCAACTTCGCAAGCCAAGAATATCTTTCCATAGCTCGGCGGATCATTCGGAGTATTTCGATTGGGATTTCTGAGCTCGGCGAACCTTGAATCCTCAAGCGTCTACGAAATGTTTTGGTCGTAGTTTCGGGCAGGGTTTTGTCACGTGTTGAGCACAGTTAACCGAGCGTCCGAGCAATTCTGTTCTTGCCTTTACATTGGATGAACATGCAGACTTCCACTAGGTGAAACTTCAAAAGGTCGGGGAAAATGCCTCGGGGGGCACAGCTCCAGAATTGTGGTGTGTTTAGCTGGCTCTTTTATTGCATTCCGTTGCCTTTTCCTTGTTAGTTTTTGACACTGTCTTTACGTTGGGTATCTCAACTTTCGTCTGGTAAATCTTATGCTGGGGATATATAATAACAAATACCCCGGATAACTTCCCCTTTGGAGTTAAATCGTTAGATGAATGTCCGTGGGTATGATACCCAGGTCACCGATTTGTAGTGGTTGAGTACAATACCATAATGTTTTTGTCATGGCATGTACAAGAAACCTACACCATAGCAGTGAGATCTTCACTTTTCCGTGGTGGAGTAGGTACGGAATTAATTAGAGACTACAAGTCTTTATGTACTCCCGGTGCAGGAATAAATGGCCAGGCTGGGGAGAGGGAGCCGGTCTGACTCGTGTTCATGGGGAATCGCTATAGATGTTGAATACCTAAGACTTAAACGTTTAGAAGGGCAGGTAGATGATACAAACGGTTCTTAGATGACCCAACATCAAGTGTATTCACCGTATCACCTTATTCCCACTACTAGACTGAGTTTGCTGCCCCAAAAAGTTCCCCATGAGTCTCAAATCGTTATATAAACTCCCATCATCTCAGCGCCGAATCCTCATCCTCAAGTTTTTGGACCTTGCTCGGACTCTTTTGCTTTATGCACAGGTAACGGTAGATGATTATGCACAGGTAACGGTAGATGAATTGAAAGGACAACAATCGTTTCGTTTTGAAAGCACTGGCGTGAGCTCGTCTAAGGAAATGCGAAAGCGGGAGAAAGAAATGAAGAGAGCGAAAGCGACAGCCAAAATACACAATGGTGAGAAAACATGCCACGAGATGATAAAAACAGAGATGTTTTCATTTACACGCGATACTGGAATCGCTAAGGTGGTATCGTAAATGCTTCTCTGCTTGGAGACGAGTGATGACTACCTTCCCCTCCCTTACATCTGTGGATATAGCTTTTCCCTTGGATTAAAGAGCAGTTACAGTGCAGCCCGGAAAGAACTTCATGTGCTTAAGCAACGTTTGTAGATTATCAAAGAAAAAAAAAACACACACACGAGGGGTCATATCGTCCACAACTTCAACAAGGCAGAATGAATGGAAAGTGAATGATCAAATCTGTTTGAAAATTTGCAGAAATGTCGCGTCGGCCCATTTATTCAACTGACTTAAATTTTGGCATGAGCTTGAGTTGATTTCGCCAGTAAGGAGAGTAGGGGTTATAGGTATGAATCGAAGAAGATTTTAGGTACAGTTAGCAGTCAGAGAATAACAAAGGACAGTAGATAGGATAATAACATGAACCTTCCATCTTGAATCAATTTATTCTTGAAAACTCAAGCGCTCTAACAACAGTAGGATCTTCATAAGTGTTAAATTTCAAAAACAGTTTACAAGGGTATAAGAGATATCAAAAAGGGCGGTGCGAGCGACTCAGAATGTATACATAGTATAATATATAATTCACCCAGTCTCTCTACTATATAAGGTGCATTAAGCCAGAGTTTCCATCGACAGCGCAAAGGCGTGCAAACAGACTTGTTTGTTCAGGACAAATGCGCTGTCTGGTGGAGTGGTAAAGTCGCCTGGTCCGAAAAAATTCCTCATTTCAGAGAGGGTTCTCCTCCCGCCCCTCGAGGGGCGGCAAGGTTTTGCTAGTCAGCTCTTTTTTTTTATTTATAATCCTTCTACGAAACACGTATGGAGTGCTAAAGAGCGTATCCAGCCAAGAGTTCGTTGAGAGTTTGTTTGTTTTTGGTTCTTGAGTATATTGGTCGGCGTTGATGGAGGCGAAGCGAGGCGGAGCGAGGCGAGAATATATATTGTGGGGATTTGGGAACTGAGGTGCCATTCGGCATAGAAACGGGGCGGGAAAAGAGGTTTAGTATGGTTTGAGATGTCCACGGGTCTAATGATAGTTACTTGTAGGGAAAGACCAATACTCACCCCAAGCCCGAGAGATGGCACTTTGTCTTGTTTGAATTGTTTACACTCACTTATTATGTTCTCTCCATCCACTCTCGAGATGTTTAAGACGTCTATTAGATCGCGAATGGAATTCTATGGGAAATCTGTATTTGCAATTGAAGCAATAATGGCAGGCACAAAGATGTCTAAAATAGAGGGATGTAGTCGAAGAGAAATGCATACATACGTACCTATTTACCCACAAACAAGTTTGAGACTGGGTGGGCCACTATAAGAGCCGTAAGAGTACACTAACAGAGCATGGTTTATTGAGCGAAATTCAACGATGGAAAAGACTTCGAAATATAATGGGATTTAAGCGCAGAAACTTAAGCTTTTGAGAAAGATTTTCTCGATTTGCTAACCAATTTGGAACCATTCAGCTATGATAGTGACAATGGAAGTGATGATCATAAAGAAGAGAGAGAATAGGCGAGAGAGATATAAAGTGTATCGCAGATAAACAGCAAATTATAATCACAAATACAGGTCTTTTTGTTCCATGACTGAGACTGGCATGATGTCAATCGCAATGCACTAGTGGATTGAATATCATTTTCCTGATAGGAATTAAAATACCTACCATACTTTGCCATCTTGATCATGCTAATTTATCTAACCTTGAAGACTGCACCGTGTCCCGCAATAACAAATCCACCCTCAAGACTATCAAAGCACTCGATAGTAGGTGAAAACAGAACGCGAGATGACGCATGGCAAGTCAATATCGGACACGACGGGCTGTCCCATGACATAACGCCGAAGCGATCCTCGCCCATATGCATAAGAATGTTTGCAACTTGCAAGGGATCCAGCAGCTGCAAGGCGTTCGTGATATGCCTCACAGCATAAGTATCGCCGTGGCATTTTCGGGTGGGTAAAACGGATGTTGAAAGCCGGATAGGATCGTCGTTTTGTGCTCCGCTTCTTCCAGAGTATGTATTCATCTTCTCAGTACGCCTATCTATAGAGCAGACTAGAAGGGAAAGCACATTTGAAGGCAAGATTAAAATTGACTGTTGGTGATCTGTATCGAGCTATTGGATACAGTTTCGGACTAGCTCTTGCGCTTGATCCAGAAAACAACAACTTAATTCCGAAGCGGTGGGGTCACAAGGCTGTGGCTGATCCACCTTGTGTTTGGGTCCAAAAGTGGTCCCACCCAAAACACATCTTACACTCATCGCTCTCATCAGCCTCATCCTGATCCAGATCTCGCCGCCTTGACCTTGGCCGAATCTATTTTGGTAATCGTATAGTTTCATGGAATCTATGGATGACTCGAGTCACGGGACTTATTCCCTTTTGCGTGGAGGTATATGAGGCCTTCGGGTGTCCAGTATAAGTAGAGGGAAGGCGATCAGAAAGAAGAGAGGTTTGAACTGTATTCTAGGACCTCGAGGAGCCATGATTGCATGTGGAGGGTGAGAGTTTGATGTGAAAAGATTCGAAGTAAGTGTAAGGGAAGGCTCTGAAGCTGGAGCCTCAAGTAAACAGGGCTGTATTGATCGACAGCCTCCTGAGGAGTTGGAGGTGGAGTCGTGATGGCTGTTTCTCGGGAACCCCGCGTCGACAGTTTAAATGGCTTAGACGAATCCTCCCCCCTATTTAAGTAATACTGAAGAGTCAAAGGCCAACTGGACTTGTTCTATGGAGGATTCCTCGTCGTATAGTCCTTGATGAATTCGAAGAGAGATCATCCCCTTGTCACATCGTGGGCACCATCTAACAATTAACATCATCGGCTTACATAAGACCCTTGCAATGAACCGCATGTGGACCGATCCTTTTCCTAAAATTGCTTGGCACCGCCTCCAAGGTGCAACCTCATCTTCCATCATCATCATTCATGATTGGATCTTACAAGAGGCTGAGGTTTCGGGCATGGACAGAGATCGGGTTACTTCTCCGCCTATTGTTGGGTGATGATGCGAAATGAAATATGAGTATTTATCTCCTTGGTATCGCTCCCTTTGTTTTCGGGCTGGAAATGAAGGAAGACTGGTAGCTCGATTCATTCGCACACGTACGATACAACTTGCAGCTAGGGAAGTCCAGAATAAATCCTGAAGGCTCAAGGCAGGGGAAAGAAACCGACGCAACACAGACCTTGGACTATTGAGTGTAAAGGCACGAACCCTTTTCATCAACCCAATCACCACCGCAAAATCAGACGTTTTCATTACTATTTTTTGCGATCGAAAATGGCACAGCAACCCCAAAAACCTCATCGAAGTCTCTGGGACCGTGAACCATCAGATGTCGCAAATATGCCACCGGTCTATACTCAAGAATATGATAACAGAGTGTCGCCTCAACCTCAATCACAACCACAACCAGCAAACGCAGTGAAGGATGCGAGCGAAACCCAGAAAGAAGCGATATACGTTCAGAAGCAACAAAATGAAAGAAAAAACAACGAAGATGATGTCGCTTCGGGATGTTGTGGGTGTTCTGTTATGTGAAGTTGTGGGTCAAGCTACGGGTGATAGATACTGTCGCGGAATGATTAATTTTCTGAATGTTGGAGGGTAATGGATTTTCTGGATATTGGATTCAAGTAGGGGTTTGGAAGGCATGGGGAACGCATCTCTATAGGAAGAATCACGGTGGGACATAATGGGAAACAGTACTGATACCACGGACATGGACTTGACATTTGGTTGTAATGAGCATGGGCGTTGGGTTTTCGAGATGAGATTTTAACAAACATGTCACTTGCCAAAAGCGTTTATTCATGGGCTCTTGGAATTTCTCCCAGGTACTATTGGTACATTGTTGTTTTTGTATAATTTTGCGCGGAAGTATGGCTCTTTGGAAATCTCAGACGTCGAAAATCGACGTATGGGCATTCCACAATTAAGATATCAGTAGTGCTGTGAGCTCAAGAAGATCTCCTCTCTCCAATAATCAATTGGATTTAGTCGGTAGTTGTATTTTTGATGACTTTTGCGAAGCTATCGTAGATCCTTCAAGTTGAATTTCATGTTCCGAAGTAGGCTACTTCATGGATCGTTCTTGTCTTTGGTGATTTCTTCCCTTTTCATATCTAGATTTCTTTTCCTTGTTCAATATCGACCACATTCCTAAAAATTAGACAATCCTTTATGTCCCAATTTTGGTTATGCTTACGCTTGCTTTACTCCTCTCATCTCTTGTTGCATCAACGTCAATTCTCATTATTTGTGCTTCGATCCTAACAAATGCCTGCCCTGATGAACGAACCACAACTCATCCGAAAGTCAACATCAGCAGAATTGCCCAAAAACGAAGAAACACTCGATGCTTCAAGCCTCAGTCTCGCTCTCCCCTCCGAAATTAAAGCAAACATCTTCGACTTTCTTACTGTTAAAGATGCAGGATCCCTACGGTTAACATCTCGAGCTTGGGCTATAACTGGGACAGAAAGGCTGTTTCGCGATGGCTTTAAACTTCACCCTCATTGTCAACCAACGGACATGGATAGACTGCGCGAAGTATCGGAATGTCCACATCTAGCTCAAACAATCAAATCGATAGTGATATTCCTGGATTCCAGCGATGCAAGGAAATGGACCTTTTACTTCTCAGATGCACGGGAAATCCTTCGACGACGAATCGCAAATGAACCCGGGTTTTGTGACCCAGTTTACCTGGCACATGCTTTCGGTAATCTTCCAAATTTTAGACATCTCACCATTACTTCCCTCAGTTATCCACTTTCGGAAGACATGTTTCAATCAACATCAACATGGGTTCCCAATTGGAACTCGACAATTGAAGAACAAAGAACACAGTTCATGGCTGATGACCTATCCCAATGGTATTACACTTCAATTGTAGCAGCTATCAATGCGGCCAACGTGCCACTTTCATCCGTTGAGTTTGACTGCCTACCCATGGATTGTTTATCATCTCAGGAGCTTGGATCCCCCCCCTTCATTCCCTTGCAACCTTCTCTTCATAGACTTTGCCTCTTATCCGAATATCCTGGACATCCATATAAATCGCTCACCGGTCTCGTTTCTCCTCTCAAGCAATTATCAATTGGATTCTGGGATTATGGATTTACCTCTTGGCAGGACTCACTCGTTGCGCAAAGAATAACCGATCTTTTACTTTCAGCAAAGCATCTCCGAAGATTGGACTTGATGTTTGTGATGAATCTTGCTACGAATATGACTCCAGAATTCCAGATCGCGTGGCAAGATTCCTTTTACAATATCACAATCCCTCGTCTAGAGAGTCTACGGCTCCATCAGACCGACGTTCCAGGTCCCCTTCTCGTCTCGTTCCTCAAGCGGCATCGTTCCACCCTCAAAAACTTGCACCTTAGTGGAGGATACGGATGTGGACCGGGCAGCGGTTGGAATTATCTAACGCGTTTTCAATGGAAAGATATCCTCACTTCGTTGAAAGATGATCTCTCACTGGAGAAATTTGAGCTCTTGACCTATGACGATAGGGGAAACATATATGATTGGAATTGGAACTCGGTTCCGGGAACGGAGATAACATTTGCAAAACTATTGGAGAATTATGTGTTGGGGAAGAGTCCCTGGCCTTTTTTGATGCCGGCGCAGAAGACGATGGATGATTATTGGGGCTGGAGAGTTGATGCTCAAGTTTGGAGATTGTGTTGATTTTACCGTCTGCTGGTCTAGTAGGATACTGATAATTACCTCGAAATTGTATAATCCTATTAGACATTCCGTGGCTGATCGTTACCTCATTGTAGTACCGTTCAAATGTGCGATATCTTTTCTTTCAATTTACCTCTGTCATGTGTTGCTTACATCTGATTTACTATTGCCATATTACGAAACAGCTTCCAAAGCTCAATGCGAGACGATACAAAAATCTATAGATTCAACGTATCCTGACAACTTCTCCTGATGAAATTCAGTGAGCTTATGCTGTCGAAATTTGCAAGACGATCCAGGAAACCAGCGTAGGTTTGATTTTCTCATTTAGAATCGAGTGTTTCGCTATCTTACGCTTGTCATCTTTAGCGCTTACCATTCTTGTTGTTTTTCCTTGATCGACTTTACAATGATATCAAGAACATCATTTGACTAAATTCAGATTGAGTTAGTCCAAGGCAACCTTGAGATTGGAGATTGTTTGCTACAGATACAGTGTTGTCTGAGGATCATAGCGAGGCATGAGGGCGGAGTGCAGTGAACGGATGGGTTGTTTGATACTCAGAATTCTGGCCTTGGTAAGATTACCATGAGATTGCAAACGAACATCGTGGGCTATCAACTGAATTACGCACTCATATCCATTGGCATATCTGCACATTCTTCCCAACAAGATAGCGCCCACTGAGAAGTTGAAGATGGGATAGGGGATCTTTTTTTATATAACTACTGCCATCCACCAAACCGATTCGCTAATCTGTAATGAAAGTGCATCGCAAACCAATCTTACATTCAGAATCTCTCTTCTATCTGGGAATTCATTACCTAGTATTCATACCTATCCCTGCAATCTCCTCTATGTTTCCCCGACGACATTCCCCCGCTGTCACTCTGCTTCGTTTCGGTATACTTGAGCAACTTCATCAAAAGATTTCTGTTATTGAGTCAAAGAAAATAAACCAATATTGTGGTGTATTTCAACTGTATCGAAAAATCAAATGTGTGGCTGGCGTAACATCGGTTTGATTGTCATTGCAGAGATGTTATATACGCCAAGAAAAACTCAATTAGACACAACCTTAAGCACAAAGTTAAAATCAACTACAGGAAAGCATGACGTTCAAACAAGCATAAAGGAACATGCCACAAATTGAAGCGAAGAAACCTTCAAGCTCACCAGTTAAAGGATTTTGGTTCGACATGAAATCTTTTGTTTTGAATTTAGGAGTGAATTTCCTTTTATTTTATGTAACAACATCGCTCAATCGCTGCAGTTGCATTGAATCAATGCTGAGAATAAGAATACACCATCGCTGAAGACCACTCTTCCCCTTTGAACAAAACTCCCCCTATCTTATATTCCGCCGCCTTTTTAGTTCTCTACACCTCCGCTTGCATACAAGCTAGCAGCAGGCTGGACGCGGTAAGATTCCGAGATATTAACACCGAAAGCCAACCAGCCGAAGATACCATCAGCAACTGTCTCGCCCAACAGGGAATACTCGATTAGTGGATCAGAAGAGGCGGCCTCATCAGACAACACGCTATCTTCAGAGTTCAGTGTGACGGGTTGCCTGTTGGTAGTGTATGGTGAAATGGCCTCAACTTGAGTGATAAGATCTTGATCAAAGAACATTTGCCCAACGTGGGAGATGACACCACCGCCATAGGTACCATTAGCATAGATCGTTCCATTGAAGTGAACGAGGACGTGAATGTGGTTTGAGCGGGAAGTGTAATGACCTGGGAAGAGAGTTTGGAACTGGGCGACACCTTCATCGTCGGTCGCTTGAAGGCCGCGGAGGAACGTAGAGTTGATGTTGGTGGCGTCGGCGGAGTTGCCGTTGGTTGAGGCGACAATGCCACTGTAAACACCGGTAGAGTTGCAGTGCCAGATCTCAACGAATGCGTTGGTGACGGGGTCGCAGGTAGCCATGTCGATCACTTGGGTGTCGAGGATGAGATCTACTCCTTCTTGATCTTCCACGATGTCTTTTCGGACATATTCGCCAGAGACGTCTACATTTACATATCAGAATCTGATTGATGATGATGGATGGAAGCAGTATGTGGAGACTTACAGTAAGGACCTTGGGTGACTTCTGGGCTGAGAATGCAGGAGTTGTTTCCGGAGAAAATGATAGACTCATCGGTGGAAGCGTTGTAATTCACACTAGACAAATGGGTAGTGTTGAGAACAGTTGCCTCATCCCTTGCTCTCAAGTAAGGTGCCCCTGTTTATAATATTGATTAGTTTCCAGTGTGAGTTAATTCAAAACGGTGGATTAGAGCTCACCAGAGCTGATGCCTCTCTTCTTTCTCTCACTCTTGGCGATGGCAGAACGTCTTGCGACAGCCGCTTGCTCAAGGCCTCTAGCTTTCAACTTAGCAGAGCAGTGACTGAGATCACGTGTCTTTAGTTGAGACATGAAAGAAGCTCTCTCAGCGATCTCTTGTTTAACGTCATGACCGGGATGTGCCATGGCGAAGCCGGCCAAGATGGCGGCGATAGCAGCAGCTGAGAAACGCATTTTTAGGATTGGAAATTTTGATTGTTTCAAAAGATTTGGAATGATTGGAATGATTGAAGAGAAAATAGAGAATGAGGATGATGCTGTTGATGAGGATGAAAAGAGATTACTTTCGATCAAACATCACTGAATATATATATCTTCATTCTCCTCCACATGAATGCCCTTTTGTTTTCAGTCCCATTGCCAATAGTGAAAGAGGCTTACGAATAGCCATCGACTGGTAGCCATGTCATATCAAGGATATCAGATGGATTAGGTCGAGTTCTACGTACCCGTTGCCACTTCTCCCTGCCATTCCCCTCCTTTTGCTGGTCGACGACAGCAATGATGAAGCAAGCCACGTTCTTAGTGCGTCACTCTTACATTCTCACTGGCAGAACGGAAAGCAGAGATACAACAAACATAGAATCGTTCCATGCAGGTACACGGCTCCGTCCTTCTTGGCACCTCAATTAGTCCCTTAGAAACGTTCTGCCGCATGTGGAGGCCACTGGGCTCGCGAAGATATATTTGCAACGGCAAACAGTCTATTGGACGAAAGAACCAGGATGACGGATCCCTGAGCCACATTATCAATGTATACATTGCCGCATTGAACAATTGACGCGAAGTCCTTTTTAAGTGATCCGTAGAGTGGGGCAAAACGCGCGTTGTGGGCCTTGGCGATCGAGGATTGCCGCAAGAGCGAGACTGAATCCTCCCGCTTTGAACTTTGAAAAGTCAATTGGGGGTTATTATTACATTTGCGATATCTAGATTCGGTAGTGTAGGGTTTCAAGTTTAATATGTTGATGTAATGATAATGTCATATGTTGTTGGTAGTGATTGTATTTGCGAACCTCAAACAATCGATTCGCCGGTCTACAGTTTGCTGGTTCGTCCAAGATACATCTATTAGTGAGGTCTAGGCACAACTTTGAGTTATTAGAAAGAGGAAGTTGGGGTTTGGATCTTTGAAAATTTGTGCTTGCTACTGTTATATATGCTACGCGCAGTTATCATGTATCTAGAGCCCAAAACGATGGGTTCGTCCGCTACTACGATCAATGAGTAGCCCTGCTATCAAAACACAAATAAGTATATAATCTAGGGATTTATACCCTACAAAGTCATAATATCAGTAATGGGTGCTTTGCTATGGCCCGCTGGGCTATTTCAAGTCTCTTTGAAAGATTGCCCGATATCATCAAAAAGTATTCCCCAGAATTGACATGTTTCAAGTGAGACATCATTTTAGATGATATATCTGCGGTAAATGGAAGGCTTTCTTGATTCTGAAATATCGACTATGCTTTAGATGCCATGTCCCCCCTAAGTGCTTGTTCGGAAAGTTGTCGGATATCCACGTAAGCGCGAGCTTCTCCACCCGGCAGACCCCAGGATGCTGGAGATGTTGGATGTTGAACCATGCTAGCTATACTTGATCCGCAGGGTGATTAGCATCGATTTGTATCAATGGCAATTCTTTCGCATTACGTCTCAATGCCTCCAAGGAACTTCGATGGTGGAGCATTTGTGCCAAAAGTCCGATTTCACTTATTGCCGGAGTTCTTGGCAGATAAGACGGCAGTGGTACTTGATCGGTATAGGGATAGCTGCAATTTCGATTTCAAATACCAAGAAAAGGCCGCGTCGTGGAGCATGGAAGTTAGCTTGAGGATACCAGGTCTAGAATGAATCCACAGCGGGAGCACATTTCGATATGTCGGCAGTTCTTCAGGAACAGAAATTGAGGAGGCTAGTAGTATATAGAACCATACAACAGCCGAAAATCTTCCACCAGCCGGAACTTATTGTTGGAGATCACATTGCATAGATGACTGGCAATCACCATTTATTCTGTACAAAGAATAGTTGTCATCTTATGTGGAGGAGGTATATCGTTGGTGGAGATCATGCAGAATACTCTTGGTTCTTGATTAAGTGAAAAGGAATGAAAGGGACGAGTGTTTCAGGATCTTGGATAGATATATGGCATATAAATACACAAATAGGAAGCATCTGAGATGATGTTCCCTTCCTCAGGGTCCTTATCAGGCCCATGAGGTCAATATTTCTTTCCATCAGTTGTTTCGGGCAATGGGTACCTCCAAACACTACCTAGGTAGCGTTAGGATTCCGTTGACAATGCCTTGAACAAAGAGGGAAGTGGGTGGGAGCTTGAAAGCGGCCAAATCTCAAATAGCCCATCAGAAGAAAGCTATCTCTTTTCAAGTTGATTTGTTCTGCATTGGAGTCCAAAAAACGGGTGCTATTCACCAGTCAACTGAGACTGTTATCCACCGGAATCAGCAACGCAACAAATTTTTTTACATTCGTTCAGCTATCCATATCGTCGTGTGAACTAAAGATTGGGAATCATATTGGTAGATTTGAACCAACTTGACAACACTCTTAGGAAGTAGAAGTGATACTCAGCCTCACTACTGCAAAGTTTTCCTTCAAAGATTGACTGGTAAACAGCACCTCCCCTTCAGTTATTAAAGGTTTCATGAGATGCCTTAGGTTGCACTGGCTCGAAAATACAACCAAGAACTCAGACGTGGTGATTCCTGTCCAATCGCTGCTATTCAAGTCAAGTGATAGAAATGGCATGAGTTTCATCACGAACACTATTCCGCGGTGAAGTCCGGGGATCTCCAAGTGAAGATTAGAATTTAAACCCACATCCATCGGTGATATAGAGACAAAATCATTAGAATAAAATGCTGAAAACCACCCATTCAAGTTGGATGACAATTCAACACAATCATAAGTATCTTGAACGAATTTCAACGGCGCAGATTCATCAATGGAACCCCATTTTTGTCGAAATGGTCTGATCGTGTGACTTCTGTTGATTGTTGGTGAGCACAAAGGCTAGTCGTTCATTAGCAGTTATAGCGACTGACAGGCTCGAAAACAGTTGAGCCCTTGATCCTCTGGTAACAATCCTACGACCTCTTCTTTTGAGATATAGGCATTTATAACTGCAAGACTAGTTATGTTCCACGGTCTGTCATTTGTTGTTGACTTCGGAAAGTGGCTCGATTTTGGTAATCTCCGGGGGGTTCATAGAAAGTGTATGCGTGCTCAAACAGTGATGCGATAGGCTTGCTCGTGTAGAAATGTAAGCAAATTATGTGCTACATATTGCACAGTGTGTGGGTAGAAGATCCCTGGATAACATAGTCAAATTCCATGAGTTACAGTACTGAGCCACCCAAACAGATAAGTAGGTCAGATGAGAAAGAACTATATACGTATAGAGGTGTTCTAGACAATCTAAATGTTGACTGTATTATGAGGAAATTTTGCATCATCTAAATATGGCAGGGAAGACATAATTGGTTGTGATTCGCCGTCACTTGAAAGAGGTATTGTGTTGTATCCTATTCATTAATGAATTTGAGAACTTGATCGAAGAACTTAATAGGTAAATCTTATAATTGCGTTGCGGAGAGGGGCCGTGGATGGGACTTTTCAAGGCACAATAATAGCCTGTTAGATCATTAGTCCAGTTCTTGCCTTTGCGTCAAATACGCTGGCACATCAGGAAACAATCTTGCAACCTTGAGACCGTATCACAATCGCATAAAAGAGCCAAGAAGTAAGACAAGCTCCATTAGTGATCCTGCTGCATATGAAGAAGCCCGCATGATAAATTTTCCTAGGATAGCCTCAAGTACAGAAGCCTCTTACATGCAATCACCCGAGCCGACAAACGAGGAAGATGGGGCGTGGCAAATCTGTCGGTAATGTTGTAGAAATCCGGTCTAGAATTGGACTTTTGAAGCGCTCACTCTCCGAATTTCGCTCATGTCACCGAGAATCGGTTCGGTAAACATAACTATTTGTGGCGCAAGAGCGATAGTAACATAAACGGTGTGATATCGAGAACTTATTCTATAACTGTTGCATGCTTCTTGTCGCATTGATGTCACTCCGGCACGTGGCGCCATGCGCAGAAAGTCATTTTCTCATACTGCTTGGATTTGTAAACTTTGCCTTGATGCTCAAATCTTAAATCCTGCTCAGTATATGCCCACGATTTCCATTTTATATCTTCCATCAGAATTGTAAGTCAAGATTCGCAAGGAAATTTACAAGATTGGTAGACTCTGATCCAGGTAGGTGTTTGATGCTCATGACTTTCATAAGAGTATCCATGACATCTGTCTCTATATGTTGTACTAAGAGGGTCTACAATAACGCTGCGAAAGCCTTAGTAATGTAATGTTAAAGTGTAATCTTCCCTCGTCACTTCGAACAATTTCAATCCGGATTTACCACAAGCTTTCAATACAGAACTGTGTTCAAGATAATAGGAATTCCAATGATTACCAAGCCCTGCAGATAGATGAAACAATTGCCGTTGGAATAGTTCTATTCGCACTTTTCATGTGACGAGAAATAGTGAAATGGCTATCAATTCCCGATTAACATCACATTGCTCTGCGTGAATAGAGTTTTGTCACCATGACAGGATTGGTTCTGGCTTTCCAATTGCCGATATGATTAATAATTAACTTCCCGACAAGATCTCAATAGATCGAATTTATATATATACCATCCACATGTATGTTGGTAGCTTTACTTGCATCCGTTCATACTACGAACATTTGTGAAAAGATGCTGGTAGTCGAGCCTGCATAAGTTGTGGTGGACACACCTGCAGCATAAGCATATATGACCAAACTTGGATGGTGACACATAAAAACCATTCGACATCTTCCAATAGAACTAATGTAAGCAACCGTACAAAGCTGCCAAATCTGTTAGCCGAGCCAGATTGATGGAACGGGTCACATCGACAAAACTAATGCACCCCACTACATTACGGTCCCTAAAACTACTCCGAAGCTCCTTTTTGACTCGATCATGTCCCGGAGTATACAAGTAATTTTGCTTCATATTGCTGTGCACTATCATCTAGACAGGCACCACAGATCACTTCTGGACTAACAATAGTAGGATGCTACTCAAAAGATCAAGATTCGAACACTGCAAGATTTGGTAACCTGCTCGAAGGGTAATCTTTTGAGTCATCCTTTTTCCGGTTACACAATGGTGGGGCAATGCCTCCCTCGAATGACGAATAATCGTCGCCTTTGCTGACTTTCTTGAAGAGCGCATGCATTTGATGCTAAATGAACTTCAGATGGCTGATCATTCCATAATATTACACGAAATTGGCTTGGAACCTGCACCGAAGGCTTCGTGCAAATGTTTAAAATGATTCCTATACGCAGTCTCAATCTACTGGGCGATTCATTTACCCTTTGTCTTGTGCGTCTCCCGGAGTCAAGGCATCGTCCCATGTGAATCGATTTCGTACAACAGCATATTGATAGAGGCAACTTTGTCATACAAATGTAGATAAAATCCTCTTCTCCACAGACAGCAATTGCAAAACTTTGTTCTTGGCCACCTTGCATTTCGCAATTCTACCCACTCCACAAAACTTCCACTTGTGAGTTTATTTTCCAAAGTGGGTTTCAAAATTCTTCAATAATTGTGTAGGGATCACATCGCATTGCCAAACTTCTAGAGTTAGCGCTGTAATATACTTCTGTTCGCATTGCCAAGTCCTCGAGGTTCTCGTTTGCCGAAACATCACGATGTCCTCAAGATCTTCCATGTCAGAGTCGCCGAAACTCTCTCTAAAGGCGCATCGTGCTTGCGCCAATTGTCACAAGAAAGAAGCATCTACGGGAAGCTTTCCCCATTGTGAACGCTGCAAAACCCCTTATTGTTCTCGCGAATGTCAAAGGGCTAATTGGTCGACCCACGAACCAATTTGCAAAGAGCGCTATAAATTCAGTATCACGATACATGGTGACACTATTCCGGAAGGCTGGGATATTGAAGCTTTAAGAAAGAAAGCCGAAGAAGATGGAAAAGATTTCCAATTTATACAATTGTCTTCGGGCCAAACGGGTGGAAGACAAACGGCAGCTTGCTACTCGAAGGGAGAAGAGAACTAGGAATTTATGCTGGGCGACTATTCAGCATTGGTATGGTTGTTTCGTTGTCGAGTTAAAATGGCGGTAAAAAAGAGAGTCTAGACTGCGCAAGAGTCGAGGAAAATAATTTGAATGGTTGTGAGTACGCATGAGATAAGCCGAGGGCTTTCAGTTGGCGATAAATAGGTGTAATGGATTCGAAACGATGTCTTACTATAGCTGGGTGGAATTTCTCCTATTGTTAACGGCGTGGTATAATTAGTGGGAGTTATGGTTGCTGTTGCATGTGGAGATATGGATTCGATGTCGAGATCGACATGACGTTGGGACAGGCGCGATAGGGACCACAATGTGCTACCAAAACCAGAAAATCTTTTCCCAAATTTGGAATCAATGCAACATGATAATGTGACACGAAGTAGATTCTTTCGGAAGTTCGGAGTTACTTCACTTCGCATTTAAATCAAGTCTCAGCTTGAATCTGAGTGTGATTTCACATGGTCAGATTAGGACATGCTAAGATAGCTGCTGCAACACGACAGAGTCAGTAATTGCCTACCCATAAAAGAACACATAGGACATGCGTTGAGAATCAGGAAGGTTATTAAGGAGAGTGCAGATCCAAGATTGCGCAAGTGACCGAAAAGAATGCCGAGGAGTATGTATTTGAATGACCACAGGGTGCGATGATACGTCAAATCGATTTCTAGACTGGTAGAGTTATCTTTTTGCTCTTGAATGCTCAAGTCACTAGAAGTCTTCATCGCCGTAGAAAAGTTGACAGTCATATATTTCCAGGATTTTCCAGCGGAATAGCTGTCAATACCTTGATGCGGAGACAATGCTGGTCATTGTAAAGTAATCTCCCGGTCAAGTGTAGATATCCACCCTTCAAGAGCTCCATACGAAATGCAATACAATCATTTCGACACTATCACTGACGAAAGGACATATATTTTCAATCAGTCTCATCATCAGAAATCTCTCCATGAATCAGAAAACCTTCTCACCCGAGGATCAAATCTCTTCGAAATTAACCATTTTCAATATGCCAGGTTCAAAAGCTGGGAGGACACAAAACTCTTCGTTAGATGTATCAGAAATCATCGCTTTAGATTAATCAAACACAAGGGAGCTTAACTGAACATCCATGAACTCAGGCATGCCCAGATATCTCGGCCAAATAATAATACCATTTCAAGACATGCAATCAATATTTCCTCGACTAATCTTGATCTTTGACTTGAACACCTCGAAGTATGGAAAGTTCAACCTCATTCCATCTGATCGAAATTTCTTCCAAGTATTCATGGTGGCATGAGGCTGGCTGCTGCTTAATTTTTGCCTCAAAATATCTGGATTTCTAGTGCCGCAAAAGACCACGGAGCTATGGCCCATGCAATGTAAGATGCTTTTAATGGCCACAGAAAAGAGGTCTCTCATAAGCTGGGCAAAGATTCCAAAGGGTTGGGCTCTCCGAAGCCTGGATGAATCACTTCGAGAGTCACCATTTTCAAGACCAAATTTGGAGACTTTATTTCCATATTTTTGAGGGACGCGACGCCAGTTTGGAGAATCGGTTAGGTGTCTGCTGATGGTCAGTCATTGTAACAGGTAGTCCGTATATAATTAGTCGAGGGAGTAACACTCGTACTCTAGCTTCATGATATCATGCCTGAAGTTATTATTTGGATATAAGGTTACTTGCTGGGGATGGTGGGAAGATCCGAGTCGCGGCTGCCAATAATGACATCAGCACGTGATTTATTCTGATGGTTTATTTACATCAAAGTTTAATCCTTGAAAGGAGTGGAAGTTTTAATTACTTCTGGAATCAAGGATGATCTATTATCTTCAACATTGTGAGCGGATGTCATCCTTCGGAGAGGGCAGATCGAGTTCCTCTGCCACACGCACGTGAAGTCACCTGGCACAAATATACAGAAGCATCTTGCGATGCAGGTATATATACAACCCCCTCACTCGTGGATATGGTTAAGAATCAGAAGTCTTTTATATCTTCAAACCTCAGAATGGAGAATTTAGGAACTCATCCATACACGAGAACAGGTTTCTAAATAACCTAGTCGACATGAGATGAAAAGAAAATACACGACTGCGAATGTCACGCATACGTTCATCACTTCAATCACACTGCAAGAGATCATCTTGTCTTAGTTGGGGGCCATATTAGTACGATGAAATACAGATTAATGATGTCGGCTTGAAGAACGCGTTGTGCCCATTAGGTGGTCAACGAATATAGTGTACGTTGGAATTGAAAAATAATGCAGTTAATTAGATGATTCCTCCTCATCTAAAACATCTAGCTCAGTCTCTTCCCAAGTTCTCTACTCCATCGTATTCTTCTTTGTCGTATTTTTTCCCATCAGTTTGCTTGCTCCTCTGATGATTTATTTAACTCAGTGGCTTTGCTCTTAGGAACATGACTTGAATACCATCTCATTTCTCTTGATTTTTCATGCATTGAACGCAAGACCGGCTCAATTGACATGGGATTCTTGGAAGCACAACGCTATTCAAGCAATATCTTGAAAGAAGATGTAGATAACTTCTTGGCCCCTCATTTGTTCCAGCGTTTAACCTTACCAACCAATAGAGTGCCGTGGCACTTTTGGTTACATCCGGCGTCTCTCAGCCGCGAATATTGCAGGTGCCGAACAACTTCGAACCCATTATCATAAAATTCATATCGTCTTGCGCACTCATATCTAATATGGGGATAGTGCATTCCAAAACCAGGTTGAAATATAAACCTCTTAAATCGGCAACAGCAATTCGGTTAGCTGTAATCCACCCTGGTTCCAATGACAATCCTATCGAATGCCATTTAATACACGCAAAGCTGGGCGAAACAGCTTACGAAGCATTATCCTATGAGTGGAAAGAAGTTAGTCAAAATGACCCTATGATTATTGTCAATGACAAACGAATCATTATCCGAAAGAACTTGTACCACGCTCTGAAGCAAATCAGACTCCCTGAGACCTATCGATACATCTGGATCGATGCATTGTGTATCAATCAGAGAAAGATCAAGGAAAGAAACTCTCAAGTCCAAATCATGGGACAGATTTACAGTGGTGCTTCAAAGGTCATTGTTTGGCTAGGTAATGCGGAGGACAACAGTGATAATGCAATAAAAATGCTTCAGGATGTCAGTGCTCAAGTCGTACTCAATCGCACTCAACAGATAAGCTACGAACAATATGAAGATCAGCTTGATCAGTTATCCAGTGATTATAATCACGAGGATTGGAAAGCCCTGGTCGCATTGTGCCAGCGTCCTTACTGGTCACGTATCTGGGTTCTGCAAGAGGTGCACCTTGCCAAAAGTTACGAAGTAAGATGTGGCAGCAGGTTCATTGTGGCGTCGAATTTCAAAGCTCCATTACGCTTTTCTCCGCTAGTGTCATCAAGACAGATATAAGTGCTGATTACTGTCGCATTATATCTCAAAGCGCTGTAGCTGCGCACAGATTGGCCAAGGAGATATCCGCAGGAAATAATACATTGCGTCGATGGATAATAGTGACATCATCTGGAGGTTTCGTTTCTAAAAAAGCCTCATGACATGATTTATGCTTTGCTCGGAGTTTCGAGTGACTGGCAGAACGGCGAGGTAGTATTGATACCGGATTACAAAAAGCCATTGCTGGACCTCTTTTTAGACGTCGTTCCCATAGTCAAATCAAAACCCCTGGTACGAGTGCAGTGAAAGCTTTGCGTACTCTTGCGGACCTTTTCGAATGTAACCACGGACTATAGGGTCAAAGAAATTCTATCACAGCTACCAGGTACACACTGAAGGGATTTAGATCTAGATATGGGAAATCAAGAGTCTAATTGGATCAGAAGAAAGGAACTCTAATAGAGACTTAGGTACTTGAGACAAGCTGGTTTGCATAGAAATCATTCCCGGGCTCTCTCGGCTTCTTTATTTGCAGTTTGATATATGTTCATGTATGCGCAGGCTCAGACTCTGTTTCCTTGGATCGAGCTTGAGCTCAATGAATCTATACGAGGTAGTTTCGCTGAATTCCCCAATATGAATCATTCTTTACAATTTTGCAAACCAATCGACTAAAACGATAACGTCGCGTCAACCGAATATTTAACTCCATCTCAAGAGAAGCATAGAAACTTGATTGGAGTGTGTTGTAAATTATATCAGAGTCTATGAACATGAAATCATGCTAGTGAAGACGTTTTGTGTCGCGCTTGTTCGAGTATACCTGCGTGCTCCAATATTGAGCCATGTCTTGTGTACCTTCGTACATTTTTCTCTTGCCATAAATCTTTAGTATCTTCCAAACAATATGTATTAAGTTGACTACCCATACCGAGGATGGTTGCTTGCTAAGGGACGTCAAAATTAAGTGCTATAACCAGGTTTCTAGAGCAAGCGTGGTATGGTAGTTTATCTCGAGTTCTTTACAACAACTCGTTCTTGATTTTCCAATTCAATAATCAATCCTTTATGTAAATAATCTACTTGGGGACAGTCAAGTGATTTGAGAAATCCATTCGAGTTCAATATTTGATTCAGTTGAAAAGTTATACCGGTTATATCCAACTTTGTATCTTCTCATCCGGCTCTCTATAGTAACAAGCCCCAAACTAAAAACCAGTACTCGTCTGCCGCAATTTCAAGTCGGTGTTAACATTCTCCACTTTCCGAGCAATCGCCGTAAGGGCATTAGCCAGATGATGCCCACCTCTTGAACTAGCTGCCGCAAGCATGCTTAAATCGTTATAATCAAAATGGTGTGAGATACCTCCAGCTGCGAGTTCTGATGGCTTCCAGCATGACCACGAATAAAATAACAAGATTAACCATGAACACAGCGTAAACGTATATGGGTTGGCCGAGGCGGACCGCGGCATGAGTTACTGTAGCATCAACGGTCTTGGTATCTTTAGCAATCATTAATTGCGCGCTGGCGTATGCGACGAGGAGATCATCGGTCATTGCCGTGATGGAGTTTTGGATTCCCGTCAAGTTTATCTCTTCATCGGTAGGCATAATATCCTTGTAGGACGAGCTGGTCACATATGTTTGATAGTCGGCGATACTGAAATTGAGGGCAGATCCCAGAACACTCTGTACGATATGAGATTATGTTTTAAAGATCTGAGAAGAGAATAAATCATACCTGATAGATACCTGTCAAGTCATTGGAAGCCAACTCAAATTGTCTTTCAACTGTATGAGTCAAATTGCCACTGGGTTCTATATCTATTGTTGTTGAGTTTGCTCGAGTGACGGTGATGTTTTTGCCCGCAAGTGCAACCGAAACATTGAAGAGTGTTTGGGATGAACTCAGTTCTGCATTGGGTTGTGTTCAAAATACCCGTAATCATCTCCAGCCGCAATCGCTAGGTACCTTGGATTATATCCCGTGTTCGCGGCAGCAACGCCAATGGCAACAAGAGACTTGGTCGAATGTCCCAGGTAGACGGAAAACTCGCCTGTAGTATTACCAGTATCTGGTAGTCGACCCGTAGCGGCAAATAATTGTAAACCGTTTTGGGTATTAAGGTAAAATCGGAGCTCTGATTGTAAAATACACTCAGTTTCAGCTGCATAGCCCACTTCTTGAAATGTGTAACCCGTGGCAATAGTATCGCTGAGAATACCATCATCAGTAAGACCAACTGATGCACCTATGCCATATGATCGGCCTATATATAAGAACTTCGAGTTGTCGAATTTTGCATGTTGGCGTGGCGAGCCATCCATGGTTGTTGCTGTTGAAAGAGATTGCGAAAGGAGTCCAAGGTAATGCATAGCAGGGGAGTAAGTAAAGTACCCCTTCTCAGTCCTAAATTGCGGACCGTCGGCATCGATCTCTGAAGGCCACTCTCTGACTGAAGACATATTTGAGTATTGGGGAAGGATCACTGTTGTTTGCCGAACATTGTACGTGCTGATAGGTGTGATTGCACCAGCCCATAATGCAGAAGGAATTGCACAGCTCGAGGTGAACATGAGAAGGAGGAGAAGATACATCCAACGTAAGTCCCATCGCATCGAAGCAAAGTTAACTCCGTTCCAGAAATTCAACAAATCAAGAGAAATCGCTTTTTGTTTTAGACGTATTCGAGTGGCATAATTAAATAGACGACATATCGCCGCCACTTGGATAAGTCCAAGTGCGGCCGCGACAACTTGAACTATAATCTGGACCGAAGCTCGATTTTGAACGATCCCATCGTATATGATACCACCAGACATTGATACATGTCGTTGATCGGCTATCAAAAGAAGACTACTAACAATTGTTGTACATATCAGACCAAGAAAACCAACATATCGAGAGATTAAAGTGGTGGTGTGGGTCTTTGAAGGCTTTTGAGCTTTTTCCGCTGGACAGCAATCTATCCGTACTTTTGATATTGACATCCGAACATCCCGCCATGCGGGATGACTCCCGGTTTTGTATCGAAAACATAATCAGTTACAAAAGGAAATATAGTCATCCATTTTCAAGATTGAAGGGCAGGAGACTCATAATGTAACACACAATTGAACGTGGGGACCAAGTTACAACGGATACACTGTGAGCCTAAGACTAGCTTGGGCAAAATCCAACTTCGCATACTGCAGCGACCACGATCGTGCAGTAAAAATACGGCTACTACAGTCGCCATGCCAAAGAACGTGTGGAGATTATCTGCACAGAACAATTGGACATACAGAATGGCAAATTGTTTTATGTAGTTACATTGAACCACTTTGAGGAGGCTTAGCCGCCCATTTTTGACGCCGACTCCAAATGATAGGTGGCTGCAGGTTTATTCATAAACGAGCAGAACGAAAAGACTTTTCAGTCATCACTTACTATAGAAAGAACGAAAGCTCTAAATATATTCTAGCATCTCCATGACGAATGACGACAATAATGCATCTGGATTTAGTTGATCTAAACAACTAACTGTTGTTAAGACGTGGTTTTTAAAGTGGATGGAAAAGATGTAAAATCCATAGAATCAATCGGCTAAGCTAAATATGCGTTGTCTAGGATAAGGTTATGCAAACAGAAATTACAGTAGTAGATGTAATTAGCTGATAGACGATAACCCCTGTAATGGACTGATCTCAAGCCGCCCCAAGCCTTAGATTCCATTGTTGGGGGATGAAGTGTCATTGAAATGATTGAATAGACCCGGGCCACTATAGCATTAACCAAGTAGGTCACTTTCTAGGTTGTTTCTTGAGGCTCGGTAAAAGCGTACAAAGACCGTAACCAGAATGATGCAGCCGCAGCTAAGAAAAATTCTGCCCATTTGAAAGACGTTTCAGATCCCTAACCCTACGGAACCAGAATTCCTACAAAAAGTCAGTGAATCAACGTTTTTTCAAAAATATCATGTTTTTATGAATATGTGGGTATATATATATAGTCTAAATTATGTTGATTTAACTATAAATAGTTAGAATTCTGCTAGTTTGATTAAAAGAAGCCTAAAATCTGTTAGTTTATCTGTGGGTAGTCTAAAATCTGTTAGCTGGCTTGAAATGGATTAGTTTCGTTGAATAGCTTTATTCGATATACTAATTCTTGAATACCTTCAATTTTCATTCTTTCATTCTTTCATTCTTTCATTCTTTCATTCTTTCATTCTTTCATTCTTTCATTCTTTTATTATATTAAAGGTAAGTTAAAATCATTTCGTTGAAATTCGAAAGGGTAAATTGCTTTTTCCATTCGCTTTCCCCCCTATTTCTCGCTTTTTTCAACGTTTAACACTTCAAATAGGCTCAACAACTTCGAATCTCTGAATAGCTTCAATAATAATAATAATAATAATGCTTATGATCGTGATCGTGATTGTCCAAGTGATCGTCAAGTAGATCGTGATGCCTCCAAAAATGGATTAGCTTTCATAACAATAAGGTTTCGAGGAAAGTCATACTAGCTCGTCCTTCCACTTTTTAGTATATGAGCTATATGGAGGATTTTTGCATATCTTTGCATAACTCTGCATAACTCTGCAACAAAAACAGGTAGATCGTGAGTGAAATTAGGTTTTTAACATAAGATTCACTGACTGTCGAAAGGTCAGAATTTTGGTCCCGTAGGGTAAAACGCCGAAATCATCGAAAGGGCTGGGAGGTTTGCCTACCATCTAGTAGACGGAAGTTTCCTCCAACTTCAGCCTCATTACACAGAGTATAACCGCCTGATATATATTGCACTCGAATATTGCACTCGAGAGCAAATATCGGTTGCTGGTGATGGGAATTAGGATGTTCCGCTTCTTGTATTGTCTCGCATTACTAATAGGTAGTGAGTACTGACGGAAAAGCAGGCTTCAGGAATCTACAGATCTTGCGTTGTGGTACTAGTCTTCTAACTGACATCAGCTCGGACGAATATCCATAAGGAATATGTAACCATGCATATGGCAATGCGGATTGCACTATATTCCCTAATCATAAAGTGCTTCATCATAATTGCAACCAACGCGGAAAAGGAGCTGACGCACTTTATGCGAAACTATATCTTGCAAACAAGCACGGAAGCAATAACGCCTCTGCCAAAGAATCATTCCGCACTAGAACTACATACAAATTACAATGTCTCTACATCAACGAAATGGTCGTTCTCAACCATGAAAAAAAAATACATTTCCGCTCCAGTATCGCTAGGAACCGCGTTGAAATGAATATTTGTGGGTCTCAAATTCAACATGTCAACGAAAACCAGCCACTTTTGTTCCAAACTCCACCCGGACCGTCTTTGAAAGATATATTACAGTATCTGCAGTATATGTACTCGGTTACATTGACAAACGGTGGCATGATGTAAGTTTCATTTGATATCCAATCCAGCCTTTTCTACCTACAGTATAATAATCCCGGACTAGCTACCGTTGCCAGCCCAGTCCCTGATCTGCAAATCACGTCTGACCGCAGATACGGACCGTACAGTAGTAACAATATCTAAAGTGTCACTTTGACATGAAGATCTGTTCCTACTTCAACATTTTGGGTTATATTAATCAACAAAACAGAAATACCAATCTCCCAATTCAAACAACTCAATTGTTAATCCCGAGAATCATTACCGTAAACCATTCCAGAGTGTTCCCTCCACGCCGTTTCGTTTATATTGACATCTCCTCAATCTACAGTAGGCTGTGCTGCCGGCCCTGTCACGGATCTTCGTATGAAATGTGGACCGTCGAGTGGGCATGATCTAGAACATACACACAGATCATGCATGAACGTTACCTTTCGTCGTCAAGTTCCCACTAGTACTTGCGATGAACTACTTTTGACTTCTAGGCCCCCTAAAGGGTGACATGAAACGATAGCGGAAGAAGCTTAAACGTTATGTAAATGATGAAACTAAAACGGTTGGAAACCCCTAACCTTAACCACGTGGTGGCAAATCGAAGCGAGCGCCATGGTATTTGTTCTTGATTGGGAACTTACGATGATGATAAATTTGCACAAAGAAGCAAGATGACTTGACTTTCAACTTAGAGACAGCTGGTCGCAAAAATGACGGCACATACCACGTCGCTGCCGTCCCGTCGGCCGTTTCGCAATACGGTGTGTGTGAAAGCGCGGCGGCTTACAGTTTCGGAATAATCCGTGGGCTTTGACACCCACCTAACACACGGGAGCATTCAAGCTCAGGGGTCCGGAAATTTACAGCTGTCCGCGTTGCGTTAACATTATTACGCACATGGTGCACGTGGCTTTTCCATCCGTGCCTGGAATGTAATTTATGACGCATCAGGTATATGAAAATGAGGCGAAACATAGCGCTCGCACGCTCCCAAGCTCACAAGAACCCTTGGGAGCGGACCGCAAGATGCACCGTTGCCAGTATTAATGCTGGACTCGGAGAATTAGGCATGCAACAAAAGTTTGTTCAGATGAAGTTTTCTGGTTCCTAGTGGTCCGGAGCTTCAAAGTACAGACATATATACCCAAAACGTCTCAACCGGGAAGTGGTAGTGTAACGTGTGGGACTGGTAAAGGTGGATCATAAAGCACTTCCCGTTTGTTTCAGGAAACATAAATACTTATGGATCTTGGACCCTTTGTCTCACATTAAGTTAAGATGTGCAACAAGCCCAAAGGCTTCACAGTCTGGGTCAGTAAAATCTGCTGATAGCATTCCATTGTGGAGTCTTATTTTATGTCATAGACAATATGAATACGTCGTCCTATATGTCAGAATTTCCACTCCCTTCGGAGAATTTAGAAGACGTGCAACAAAACCTTCAAGAGTTTGATCTCCTGTGGGAATGTGGGTAGGAGACACGCGAAGAAAGACATGGATGAAGGTATCCATCAGATCATCATGTTATGGATAAAGTGGGGTGATAATACTTCGAATTCAACAGTGGAGATCAGTCAACTCCAACACTGTATATTTTTATGTTTTCTTCTTCAGCTGTTCAAAGTAGATACTCAGCGCTGAAGCTACAAAGAAAGGGGCCGCTTCATAACTTCCTTCGATCAGCCCAGACAGCCGAGAAGAAAATTCAGCGCACAACAAGATCTGATTTCATACCAGGAATACACATTCTTGAACAGAATTATGCCAATTCATGGATATGTCAGACTCCAGAGCATAAACTTGGATATGCAACAAAAGATATTACCTTGAAGTTTGAAGAACTAAGCTTTGATACCTATTCATAGTCTCGATCAAGATCTGATCTGATTCCAATACAAAGTAATTAGTCGGAAACATGATCTTACTTTTGTTGCACGTCGTAACTTAATTTCCGAGAATATGCTCCATAGTCCCTATGATCATCATCATCTATAATTTAAGAACCAAGAAATTCGTCAAGTAGGTGGAAGGTATATCATTTTGCATAAAACATATAGTGCCGAATGCGATAAAATCTCAACTCTCGGTTTATGCATGATTTATTAGCATGTAATAGATAGTAAACAACTTAATATGAACACATATTACCGACCTGCAACAAAATCTCACCTCTGGATTTGTGAATGATTTAGCATGTGATAGATAGTGGAGAACTTCATATGAAAATACATTACCGACCTGCAACAAAAACTCCAACTCTCTATTCATACGTGATCTGGCCTGGGATAGTAAACAACATTATATGAACATATATTAGCGACCTGCAACAAAGCCTCACCCTTCAATTGATATGAAACCTGGCGTGGGATAGATAGGAGACAATTTTATATGAACATAAATTACCGACCTGCAACAAAACCTCCCCCCATCCAGGAACAAGTATCTCCGGAACCAATAAGAGAACTCACCACCCAGAAGGAAAAACCACGACATGCGACAAGAGCTCTCCTCCTAGACATCGAGAATCCACACCGAGAACTTTGATCCCAAGATGGAACACCTCCACAACATTCCCAGGGGAAACATATTAGCGACACGCACCAAAGACATCCATCCGTCCCGACCTTCAACTCCACAAACGGAACAACGAGGAATAAAGGAGGCAGGCCATCAGACCAGTCCGAGAATGGGAATAAATCCATAGCACGCTGTGCCAGAATATGTTACAATAGATTGATTACCTTCACATGACATAAGAAACTTTTCCGTCATCAGCTAAAACGAGACACCATGCTAAGCATGCTTGTGAAATAGTGTATTCAGAGTATATTGCCGATATGCAACAAACTCACATCCAAAACCAACTTCAACAACCCCTACCCATGAAAATGTACAGAAAAAGACTCACCGGCGATTCTCTCTCTCATGCTGAATCCTTGTGCGGAGAAAAGCGGGGTTCGTTAATGTACAGTAATCATTATTATATTACCACCCCTCTCAATATATAAAGTACGGTAAGCTTCTTCCTAGTAAGTGAAAGGCCTAGACGACATGTCAACCAAAGAAAACATTGAAAGATGTAATAAAACTAATAAGCTGCCAACCTATTTTGATTAATATATATTACCGATGTGCAACAAATGTAAGAAAAACTAATAATGATGATGAAACTTATTAACTTGCCTATATTATTAATTTATAACAAAGTGGCGGTAAATAGTTCCTCCGCTTTCCAAATGAACCGGAGGGGCGGTACTAGTAATTCTTTGGTTTTGTCTTAAATATATATTGCAATATGCAATACTTGATTGATGTAGTTGATTTATTGGATCACACTTGGATGTGAGGAGGTGGCTGAAAAGAATTATCGTCTCTCGTGATTTATCGTATATACGTATACCTCATTTCCACATCCAGTCCATATCAACCTCCAACCACTCCCTTCACCACACTCTACTTTCACTTCACCATCCGCCAACCCCATCTCCCCACATACTACCATCCATACTCTCCTCTCCAAGCCCTATACTCAAGTCCAACCCTATTCCCATCCCCTCTAATTCCCTGGTGAAAAAGTCATGTTCTTCTTGTAATAACTTTGTGTCCGCACCCATTCTTTCCGGATACCTCCTCAAATTATACCAATGAGTCAGCGCTCTCAACGCCTGTTCTAATGGTAACGCTTCCTCGACTTCAGCATCTACATCACTACCTGCCAGCCAATCATCCCGTAATTCGGGTCTACAGTGTAGGTATACTGCTGTGATAACCCTCATATTTGCCTGCCTCCATTTTCGACCACAGTACGGGACTTGATTTTTGAATAACTTAAGAGTATAAAGACGAAGTTCGGGTTGGGGAATCTTGAAAGACTTTTTGAGGTGGTTGGATGATTTGTATTGAACGAGAAGTAAGTTGCGATGAGCCTTGTTTTTACAAATCTTTTGCATAATGCGAAGAAAGTTGATAGATGAGAAAAAGTTGCGCCAGGAGAATTCAGTGATTGGCTCTGAACTAGCCTCAGTCGCTGGGAAACCAAGTTCTTCGACTTCTGTATCTCGACGAGCTGCATGCTGGCCTTCTTGGAAAGCTAGGGCTGGAAGCTGATCGTCAGCATTACTTGCCGTACTTTCCCGTTGTAATTTTATAGGGGGTGGGGCGGCATCATCTTGACTTTCTCCTTCAGTGGTAATCAAGGCATGTTTACTGTTGCCATTGCAGAATGCGAAGAAGCTGAAATCTGTTAGCCCATGAAATTATTTACCGCAATGATACTAACCTCAAATCTTCACGATCTATTCTACTATCCACGATTCTATCAATCTCCTGGTGGGCGAACATTTTAAGAATTAAAAGGAAGATAGTTGGAATCGAGAAGGAGTTGTGTGAGGTATTCGAATTTGAGAACATCTACAAACTTAGTATATGAGATGGTGTGCAAAGAGTGATCAAGACATACGAGAAACTTTGAGCCATTTTAGGACAATAAGGAGAATTCCTGATACTGGCCTTTGAGGTAATTTCTCTAAATCTCATCGCCTCAATTTCATCTACTGTGAGGTCTGCGAGATCAATTGGATTTGGTAGAGGAATGTTAGCGGGATCTTGGGACTGAGTTGGGCCTCGAGCGCCATTGGGTCGTGCACTAGTAGGAATGCTGCTCTGCGGTTGAACGTTTATCGGCTGATTCATCAAGGTCGTAACATTTGCCAAAAGAGCCTTGATAAAGTACTATAACAAGGGATTGTAGATGGGAATAGCATATTGCTATCGAGAGATGAGAATTGGAAACAAGTGTGGAATCGTGAAATCGGAGAACTTACATAAAACGACTCTACCAAATCCAATTTCCTTTTGACCTCATCACTGATATCTTGTCGTGGTCCGTAATCAACATCTACTTTTGGTGATTTTGACTTCTGGGGTTTGAGTCCATCAGCCAAAATGTGGTCGAGATCTAGCTCTCAATATCTTCATCATTCTCTATCATCCATCCGCGTTCGAATCTCAAGAAACGTTCTCGCTCATCCCATAACTGACGCATTGCTCTAGTCATGGCGCATTCTACCAGCAAACAGTTCACCGGCTTCCAAAATTGACTTGGGACATATCACTTCCTTCCACTTTCGACCGACAAGTAGGTCTTGTAATCCAGCAGCACCTTTTCCACCAGCACTATTGCTAGTACTATCTAGTGGTGGATACATGAATGGGAAGTTTTGATTCGTTTGGTAGTTTTGTTTTCTTACCCGCCTTACCTCCAACTGGTGGCGATGGCGGTGGGGACGGAGCAGGTGTTGGCGATGTGGACTGGCTGATGAAGAATAGAAGCTCCGCTACTATTGACATTTTGGGAGATTCAAGATACCAGTTGTACTTGCTCGACTTGGGCGATTTGGTAATGGCGGTAGTATGGAATTATTATCAGGCTCTAGGGGTATCAAAGGTTCTGGGGGGATATATGCGGGATACTTTGAAGTAATTTCTTGACGAAAGATGTGATAGTCAAGAGGTGAAGCTGTAATAATCTTCTCACACCCGGAATTAGCCCAGTTCATCGGTTGCTCTTTTGACTTTGTCGATTTCCTTGGTACCTCCAAATACTAATATATGGATTTCCAAAGAGGAGAAATATTGTGAACATGGAATAAGCTAATAGGCCTCTTGAGATTTGGTACTGACTCGTGTCTGGGTAATTCGTTGGCCTCATCCCACGCAATTTTCCAGTAATTGTCAACAAATATTACAGTATTTGGCTCCAAGTCCACTAAGATCTCTATTATAGCATCTCAAGGCTAATCGAGGGGAAATACAGCATTTGGTGCACTTACGGAGTTTTTTCCTAGCAATATCCAATGACTCTGTATGACAAGAACGCCTTCATCGTCAATAAAAGATAGTCATAAATTATCGAGCTATCCTGCACAAATGGTATATCATCTTCCGTTATTTTCGTTTCTCGAAATTCATCATCCCTTTCACATTTCAGTAAGCTTCCCACATTTGTAACATGTTCATCCTCACCATAAATGTTTGAAGGCGTTTTGCATGACGTCGTAAATCATTTCGATCCACGCTTTCTGGCAAGCAGTGATACGCTCGTATTCATACTTTCGAGTTGGGAAGGGGTTGCTTTCGTTCTTCCTTTTTTTATCGCCTGATTGAATCGACTTCAGTTCCTCTTTCTTGCCTGCATTCTCATCCCAAACACCCAGTATAATATGTAATAAAGTTTGCAAGCTTTTGCATCTCCTTCGCAGATCGCTAGCATGCAAGCCCTGGACTTCCTTCTTGACAAACTTCAATTGTTCTTCTCGGTCGGCTGCGACCAAGTTTTTCCCGAACATTTCTTCCATCTTCTGTGAAATGTATCCTTTGCTCTGTGTAATCTTTTGAACTTGCGTCGTTGTACGAAAACCATTCATCTACCTCTTCTTCGAATGTTGCTGTATCGCTATAAACGAAAGTGTATGATGTAGGATCAACCTTTGGGAATTCGGTAACAAGCTTTTGCAATTGCGTCCAGGAGAGAGAATCATTCGGGTTGCCAAACCATCTGTTGTTGTGATGGTGGTGGTGGGGGCTGATGTGGTGGGGGAGGTTGAGGTTGGTTCCGCGCAAGTTGGGGACGTGTCGCAGAAGCACCGGCGGGAGTTTGGGAAACTTGAGGAGGCGCAGGCAAGCCTACATTGCAAGACCAGTATCTGTCACATAGCTACATCCTTTGGAGGAGAAGCATCTGGAACAGCGGGTTTTGTCCAAAGAGACATTGTGGTGAACTTAGAATAAAAACGGCCGAGCGATCGTAGTTCGTTCAATCGGCGAGTCGTAACATCATGAGTCAATAAATATGTGACTTCATACTAGGGTGGGCATCAAAAAGAAGAGTACAAGGGGTTTAACATTGTATGGCATTTGGATATTTCCCCATAGGTACCTAGGTATTGAAGGTTCGCGCTTGACGCGATACAGAGCTGAGAGCTATCTCGCTTATGATAAGGATGGTATGATGACTCTAGTAAAGTCAGGAGTGGTTATAAGATTTATTCTCAACCCCACTTATTCATCTATCCCCGGTAACCGTTACTCACTCATCACACACAGGGTTTCGCTTGCAGTCGATGTCAAGTCGTACGAAGTTGAAGCTCTGCTGTCAGGATTAGATAAATTCTTCGAAGCAGGGTATGAGGGGAAGAATGTGTGTGTCTCCTCAACTATGGCTATCCTTCTGTCACTTCAGACTCCTGCCCACAACTCTTTTCCCCTGAACTGGCATTTTAACACGAGAATTCGGTTGCGGGCTGCCATCGTTGGGACGCAGGAATTGATTATTGGAGGAATTGTACAGGGTGTCTATGGAAGTTTTGGTCTAGCTAGGTTGGTAAATTGTGCCGGCAATCCCAGTTCTTTAGCATCAATTCGATGTATCGAAGTCAATTCGCATTCACCTGATCTACCCCTCGTCATATATAACAACATCACCAAGAATCTTCACCGAGATTTCTAATATGATTGCTATCACATCATGATTGTGATGACTATCGTGTACACGGTATGAAACAAAGGACTACCTTTTTGCATGGTGCTTGAGAAGACTACGACAGAGTAGAAAGGCTCACAAATAGACCACTTCGCATCCAATCGTCTTGAAATGCACAATGTCTATTAGTGAACCAAATTGTGAGTATATTTGCAGTTGTGGGGCTGACACAATGCTTATCTCACTCACAAAATTCCCTGCGAATTGAGTCTTCTAGCAGAAGGTTTTGGGGCCATTATGCATGCATGTACACCTCCAGAGCAGGATTCATGATACAGATTTCTGAGGCGGGCTTCTGATTCGTTATATGGATTGATTGAAAATTTCAGGATTCAGGATTCAGGCTTCATCTTTCACCACAGGGTGTCATGATACATGCAAGTGAAAAACAAGCTACTGATTTCGGTTGTCTTGATGAAAAATTATTTATTTTGTTACTATTTGTGTGATTTTAAATTGATTGTTAATATATGTTGGCAAGCTAGTTGAGATCACCGTATATCGGCCGGTGGAGGCAGTTCATCTCTTACTCAATACTCTTGCCGCATTCCGCGGGGCTCTTTTGGCTCTTTTTGGGCCGAGAGATGTTTCTGATGCCGTTAGATGGCTTGGGTCTACCCCATTTTGCGCTGCTCGCCATTGAGGGAACGCGAGCATTAAGTTACTGTTTCCAATACAGTAGAGTATGATCTAATCGATCTTTAACTCGGTCAAAAATCAATCATATCTCCTGAATGGATGTGCCTCTGTGTTCAAAACATATTCATCCAAACTAATGGTATCAGGAGAAGAAAAATATTAGGTAGAAATATTTGAGTGTCTCGGCCATCCAAAAACTCTGCTCGAACAAATTAGCATCTCTCTACTATGAAAGAATGATACGACGGTTACCTCCATGGAGTTTTCCTTCTCCGTCTCACCAGTGACGGTTACATTACTGATAGCAGAGTTGGCTAGAGGTGTTTGAGTCGACTTCAATGATACTCTCAACATATTCCATGCCGTTTCTCTCAAATCTTCTTCCCCCTTCATTCTATACAAAATAAAAACGCTTTCGATAGCTTCAGGAGAAGTAGATAGCGTGGATCTCGAGCATGTCGGAATCCACGACTTAGGGACTGATCGCCTTCTCTCTGCCACTTATCGTTGTCCCAATTACATGACTCTAGTGAAGGACATTCGATAAGAGCAAATATCTCTGGCATGACTCCAGTTGGAAATGATTGATAAACCCAGCCACACCCGCGAGCTATACGTTCTCCAATATCGATGTGTTCATCAATTCCAAAAATCTTACCGCCAAGAGCAAACATTCCCCCAATAAAGCAGGTGAGATGTTGCATTTCAGGGACAAGATGAATTCCATCTTCATGAACAAATGTGGTACCTGCAAATAAAAAGTCTTCCTTCTCTGGGAGCATGGGTCTGAATAGCACGTGTTGAATCACAACATCCATTGCCCTTCGATACATCTTTTCGTATGATGCAGAACCTTCTCGTCCACCGAGAAGCACGGCCATCTTTGGTAAGTACTCATAAAGCGAGTCGGCGAGAGCACCGAGTGAGAAGGAGTTATCTCCTCTAACCGTACCCTCTCTGAAATTGACCATAGTCGGCCACATTCCCGGTAGGAGTGACTGCTCCTGCGTGCGCTCGAGAAGTTGTCTCATACGATCTATCGCATCGTAATATTTATCATCACCCGTTAATTGAGACAATCTAGTGAATTCAAGTGATAAAGAAGTTGGCCCAGAACTGGGATCATGCGTTCTGCTTTTATGTCAGCTGCCCGAAGTTCCGCTATCTATTTAGCATACCACGTACCCAGCGAGTTGTCTTCCTGCTTTGGCATCCTCAAAGGTGAGCCAGAACCCAGGGGTTCGATTCGGCGTGTCAAAGGCCATGTATAACATGTTACCCAATTCCACCGCTTTGGTCAGCAAAGTCGGCTCTCTACTCAAGTCATATGCGCTAAGCAGACCGCCAAGATGCCGGATGGTAGTCTCAAAGAGGTTGATTCCTGACTCTGTGGTATTGCTCCAATCCAATTGCACGGCTACGGAAGCGGCTCGTAGAACTCCTCTTTTAAGTCCATGATCCAAAGGGTATCAAGGCAATCCACAAGATTAGCGGCCCAGCCTCCAAATGGATCTTTGAAGCCGCCGGTAACCGGTAATAGTTCATCATGAAGCCAAGCGTGGTCTTTGTAGCTTTTCCATGATCTAATGAAAGCCTCGCGGACAGCTTCGCGGCGTTTCTTTGTGATATCATCGTCCTTATAAGCCTTGCTGAATTGGTGTTGTACTAATGGTAGCTGTTCTGGCTTTCCCTTTGGTAAAGGTGTCAAGGTTTCAACAGGAAAGTGCTGCTTTGCTGAAGACCAGTCGAAATTGGCCGGTTTAAATTCAAGGGGTACCCTATATGTTGGAGGTACGATGGGTGCATTTAATTGCTGGGAGCGACGGTGGAGTAAAAACACGATTAATGCAAAGACAGCAATAAAGATGATACGGTCCTTCCTTCGAACTGCAAAATCAGTTAACATATTGATTAAGGGTTATTTGTGAAGGAACTACCAACACATTATTTAGATGAAGCGCGCAGGATAATGGACGGTTTTCAATTCCCATGAAATCGGAATGTCGTGTTGATATGGTGATGTTCGTATCTTAAGCGCCGATATGAAACTCGCCAATATCCCTGTTATCCAATTTTGGTAGTGAGCTGCGATTTAGGCTAAATCCTGCAGCGGAAAAAAACGTATTAATCAAAATTGGCCAATGGATTGAGCTGTTTGTTACCGGCTTTTTGGTTCACTCTATCCATGTATCTCTGCAGCACACCCAAGCTGAATTATCACAGCGCGTCGTCTACCAATCGACCACGATGGCTGTACCACAAATGAAATGATCAGTGAACAGGGACCAATACATATAGTTATGTACATGATTTCCAAAGCTCCTTTGCATGCCGCCAGTGCACTCTTGTCATAGGGGTTTTGAGAAATTGTTTGCTTCTCCTAAGAATAACTGCGTGTAGGCGCTTAGGTAAGGCCCTGGAGATATCTATGTGCTTCCTAAAATGTGGCATGTATCTCCCTTTGCAAGAGTCGTGAGCCATGATTTTCTGTAGCGTTTGCACCACCCCAATTACTATGCAATTCAGCCTCTTTCTCCTATTCCTGTACTCTCTGACAGAGGCGACATCATGCAACTATTCAGCTATTTCTTTGCCACTGAAAGATATACAAGTCCTTCCTGACGTTCAAAACTCCTACATGCGAGGCATACCAGTCACAGTTGGAACTCCAGCTCAAAATATAGTGGTTCTCCCTTGGCGTAAATAACTCCATCTTCTTCCACATCTACTTCTCTCGCTAACACATTTGAGTGAGTTGAACAATACTTGGCTTTATGATTACGATGCATTATGCGACGCAAGCATTATCTTCGATGACACCATTTGCAGAGTTCGTCGCGGTAACTTCTTCTACGAAAATGCATCAACGACTTACGAAAAGGGTGCCAGCATGATGGCGGTAGGAGGGGCGAATATTGAAACGGCGGGCTATGGTGCCGAGACTGGTATTGCGAATCTTATCACAACAAGCCTTACAGGTTCAGACGTATTTTTCGCCAGGGGCTACCAATCTCAGTGAATTTCCAATTGGTATACCGAGACAGAATTGGGATCACGGTTACACCATACTCCATGCTATGGGAATGGGCACCAACTCAACATATCTTAATAGGCTTGTTGAAACGAGAAAAATTGCATCAAGGGTGTGGTCAATTTTCTGGGGTCGGATGTGGATAGATCAACCCCTAGATGGGCAAGTTGTGATCGGAGGATACGATCAGGAAAAGGTCATTGGGCAGAACTATACTCAAGCATTGGATTTTAGTGATGCAACAGGGTGCTGGACTGGAATGAAAGTTACTATATCTGATATTGAACTTATCGACCGCACCGGCAGCACCACCAGTATCTTCCCTCCTAACTTTGCTTTGCCAGTCTGCATTGTCCCCCAGCGACAACTTTTAATCGAAGCCCCCGGATCTATTTTGGCTACTTTTCAAAACAAAACCAATACTCAGACTACAGGAGTCTCCTATGGGCTCCATTGGCTCGCTCAATTGTATGACTCAACTAATTAGTGAGTGTCAGTATGGTTCCCCAATATCTTTCATACGTTAACGATATTTTAGTTTTCAAGGGGACATGTCGATTAAGCTTAGCTCTGGACTTCAAGTAACAGTCCCAAATAGTCAATTCATGCCACCTTTCGTTACAATTGAACGTAATGGAAGTCGAACTTTCAACCAAAGTGAAAGAGAGTTTCTTTACGGTGTCACTTCGAATCAGCCATCAACTTTGGGCCGTTACTTCTTAACGGCAGCCTATCTTATGGTAAATCATGATGAGAATACTTTCACTCTCTGGCAAGCAAACCCATCGGCTGCTACTGATCTTGTACCTACTATCTCCAAAGATACGGTTGAGAGTTGTGCCAATGTAACTACCAACGGGACAGTCGTAGTGAATGGGACTGTCACAACTGAACCGGGGGCCAGCAGCCCAACTACAACAGCCGCCGCCGATACTTCAACTGGGATATCTACCGCAGCACTTATTGGTATTGCTATCGGGGCTGTCTTGATTGTAGGTCTTCTTGCTGGAATAGGTTGGTATTTTTTCCAAAGAAATAGATCATATCGGAAAGCTGCAGAAGCCAAAAACCAGCCTCCTCCTGCGTTTGTACCAGATAGCACATTTGCGGGCTTCTATGAAGTTCATGGAACCCAATCCAAGTACGAAATGGACGCTAGTAGGAGAACCTATGAATATGGACATAGGGATGAGCCTGTACAGGAGTTACCATAGAGCAGTGAAGATTAGAATTTTACGGCCGCATTTTATTCAAATTTTGTTATAATTTCATGTACTTAATAAAACTATACTGTTATTAGAAGGGAGAAAGAATTGGGAAAGCTTCATCATATGGTAATTTCGAAACAAGTCTCTTATTGTTGTCTCGGGGATGCTATAGGTTCCATGATTGATGATGGTAATGCTAGTGGCATTGCGAATATAAATTCAAATCGCGAGTTATCTCAGGAAGCAAGAAAGATATTTTAACTAAAAACACCTTTCAATTAATATTTCCCTGAACAATCGTTGCATTTGAACAAGACTGCCATCAAGATTCGGTACTAAGAGAGCTGTTTCATTGAGCGAACGAAATTGCCACACCTTTTGGGTTTGAAAACGTTGTATGTAACCACGAGAAGGATGTACTCAATCATAATCGATCGTGGGATAGCGACTCTAGGTTCGGAGCACACACGTCGTTAATTGTATTTCTTGAGATTTTGAAAGAAGAATGGACCCGTTCATGAAAAGAAAATGGTACACATACATGGTGTGGTTCATGAAGCCACACTGGTTCATTACGATTCATTGTTAGTGAGCATCATTACGCAAATGGAAAGCATATACCTAGCTTGATTGAGTACCTTCAAGCGAGGATATTGATCTACGGTATATGCGGATATATCGATATTTAACAGTCCGCTACAAAGACGAGGCTAGATTGATATTTGTGTTATATTTGGAGACTTGGTTTAGACATGCACGTACTGTTCGGCAGTAGTCCCGCAATTTTTCCATCTTTAGATCATCAAATTGATATACTAATTGCCCGGAACATATCTTGAGGAGGTCATCCATAGTTGTTGGAAGCTCGATGAATATGATACTAAGCAGAGTGACTTTGTATGGCAGTGTTTAATATTTCTCACAATGATGATTGGATCATATAATCAGACAGAGACTATGATCCCGAACAGTCAACCTGGTGAGCCACTTGGAATTGGCTACGATGCCAGCTTTGTCGATGCTATTCCACTACCCTGACATGAAATCTTGTACCGAACCCGCCGGTTGCACCCTTCCTCCTACCATTGGCTGCCCCTTTGAGAACCTCAGAATCTACAACGGTGATAAAAACACATGGTCAGTTTGGATGTCTGATTGCAACCTTTACAAAACAGACGAGGCTTGTTTCAAGGGAGAATTTCAGTTCAGTCATCGATGCACTTCCAGCAGCGCACACATGACGCCCAAATGTCCTGAGGCTTTCAGCTGGGCTTATAATGACCCAAAAGCCTTCAATAGCTGCAATGAACAAAGCGATGTCTACATTGAAGTTGGTCTCACATCGAAAACGGTGTGTTGGAAGAAGAATTTGGATGGGATGTTGCGCTCCGAGAATCTCAAGTTCTTTGAGGCCCGCAACTAATACCAATTCCGTCAGATTTGTTCTTGTTTTGTCGTGACAGGAGTGTTGTGTTGAAGTTTTGAGGGAAAAGGAGTTTGGTGTTTGAACATATAATTCAGTTCTATTATCTAATGGTCGCTTTTCTTTCACATCTCCATCCAAGGCGATCTAGATAGCTCCTTGTAAAATCACACGGCACGGCGTTTATTTCTCCTTACGTTATCGGTTCACAGGCACCTAGAGGTAGAAACAGATTATGAGTTTAGGATTTTGTGAGCAATTGGTGGTATTTTTGGGCTGTTATCAGCTTGTCATGATTAGAGATTCTGGTGGTAGCTTCATTTTGAAATAGTATTGTGCTGAACTATTTCATGATGTCCGGTTCTTATAGACAAAAATATCTCCGAATGTGAGGGTGCTGTGGATAACTATTGTGAGAACCACATGAGCGAGAATCACATGGGCATCTTGTTCATATGATTTTCAAGTCTTACGTAGTATCTATTGCCTGTCGTACTGTAGCTAGAGATCATCAACTTGTTTACATTTTCCTATCTTGTCACTACTTACGCGTCGTATCTTTTATGCTTCTCTCTTAGCTATTGTGATCTCTATCTATATTCTACACTGACATCTTGGCGCCTGCTTATATCCTAGACTTGAAGGCCATTTCACTAGACGACCTACCTACCTCCATTGCTCTACACTAGTTGCAACAAAGATTTGAAATAAAAAAGACGGGTGTGGGATCTAGATAGGACTTGGATAACCTTAATCGGGAAACTGTGACTTTTTGTACAGTTATGAATGGCCTACAGCAGAAGTCTGTGTGCAAAGCCCTAACAAGTATAAGATGGGTTGATACAGTTATAAGATAAGATTTGCAAGCTTGGATTGCTATTAGGATCTCCACGAGACGAGTGAAGTATTGAATGGGTATATGCCGCTGACCAAAATCAATAAACCTTTTTGTCGCTCACCAGATAATAGATAGATACATCACTAACAGTGGGAAATGACCCCTAATCTCCATTCTCTCAACCGAGGAGATTCTTAAGGGGCGTTTACTGGCAGCTACTCGCTTAACAAATCTTCCGATAATCATTCGAGTAAATAAACTAATATCAAAACATACTTTGGTTAAATATTCTCCTGATGCATTGGCAAATTGACTATTCATCTCAAATTTTGTTCTCAAACACTGGTGAGTAGTTACTAGTTAGCCTTCATGACTCTTAGTCCCTCTTCTATTTTAAATAGTTCAGTTCTAGTATTATGTGCTCCTCGACACATGGCATACCCCTTCCAATTAACTGAGTTTAGCAATAAGGTAATTGTTAGAGTCCGGCTTTAATGATTATTTAGCAACTCAAGCTATAGATGCATCTTCAAACAATATTATGTCAGTCATCAATTATAGTACTTTGTGATCACATAACCAGCGTCGACCATTTTCTAAAATTCATAATTCAGACAGCTCATTCAAAATTCTTTGGATAAAAGTCTATCTGTATTCTGACAGTCAAGTTCAAATTGAGACCCTGATATGAATTGAAATATTTGAACTGTTCGGGTATCTGAGCATGAGTTATGATTAAAGATCGTCGAACAGTCTGCCATGTATCAATATTGCTGATGACCCGTCTTCGATAGTTCTTTGCTGATTATCTTGGAGAACTACGCCATCTCATAGAATATGAAGTAAGCTCTCGTTGCATTAATTCATTGTATTGAACATTTTATCAATCCTCGCAACACTCTAGGTCCAAAAATTCCATTCCGTCATATGCATTACTGTCGGAAAAAATGGACGAGTGAAGGTCAAGTAGTGACAGTAAAGTATCAGGGATATTCCGATGGTTTGTATTGTCCCAGGATACATCCCAACTAATAAAGTCTTCTGATCCCAAGGACACATCTCCAACTCTCGGTGTCGCATTGCTTCCGGGAACTTTCCCTAGCTGCCCATCAACAACTTTCATCCTGTACTCACCCATCGTCATACCCGTTTCTTTCTTAAATACCCTACAGAAATGACTTTCCGTAAAGCCAACTTCTTTCGCCATTTTCTTGACCGTCCACTTTTTAACACCGTCCTCCATCTCAATCTCAATTAACTTCATAGCTTTGTCAACCATTCTTTTTCCCCTTCCCATCTCACCTAGATCATCACTCTTAATTGCCTCTGCAGCATCCTCTGCAAGATTCTTTTCATGGTATCCAACTTCAGTGCCAGCTTGATTTCTCACTCTGCCCTCATCAACATTCGGCCGGCATCTCCTGCAAGCTCGAAATCCATCTCGTTCCGCCTGCTCCGCATTCTCGTGAAAAACGATATTTGCGCGACGTGCAAGGCGTGAAGGACAAGTCGGCCTGCAATATATCTTGGTCGTGATCACGCTGTATATGAAAGCGGAATGAGCGAGAGGATCACGGGACGCGAGTGCTTGGTGGCGTTTAGTTGAGGTCAAGAAGAGATTTCTGTTGATCATTTTGAATCTTGACCTTGATCAGGCCTCATCGTTTAGGTCATTGAGGACCTGAGGTATAAAATGAGTACCTTGGGATAAACAATGGCTGGAGAAATCGAGATGATGGAAAAGGTGAGGTTGATGCAATGATGACTAAGCAATCACTGTGATAGAAGTGACCAATGAGAAGCTTTCACCTTCAGCCACCAAGGACCACCAGACCATAGCTCCGAATTGTTAATAGACAGAACAACTTCTTTACTTCAACTATTTTGTCGAAAATTTCTTGAATTCTAAGAAACATATGCAATAGAAGATCATCAGTCGTCTAATGCAGAACTTTTCAAGACTGGAGAATCGAGGGGTTTACACGTGAACACAAGGTGTCTCTTGTTAATATAAGAGTTTCAAGAAACACAATTACTGCCGAAGATCAAAAGTGCAAGATCTAAGGAAATCCATTCTCAGAGCTCACGAATTCTCTTGCGCAAAGTCCCGACTTGCGACAAGCGTAAAATGGCTACTTCATCCCAGTCCAAAGAATTCGCCATGACAGGCGTCACAGATTTCCAGCGCGTAAGTATCTGTCCATTCATTCTAGCATTATTTGTCAATGACACCATTTCCAGAAAGTCTACATACTGCTTTTGCAAATCCCATCCGGCAAGGTCTCCTCGTATGCCTCCCTTGCCAAAGCTCTTTCAACTGCTCCTCGTGCAGTGGGTGGAGCTTTGAAACGAAATCCTTATGCACCGCAGGTGCCTTGTCATCGAATTATATGTGCTGATGGTGTATGTATCTATAACCAATCGATCTATCTTACAAGTTTCATGATGGTCTTTTCAGGAAAGCGACGGAGTGCTAATACATGATAGTCGATCGGAGGATTCAAGGGTGAAGCGCAAGATGCACCTTCTAAAATCAACCAGCAGGAGAAACTGGGGTTACTAAAGAGTGAGGGAGTTGAGTTCGATAGCAATGGTCAATTGATCGATGGAGGAAGATGGTGGGATGAGTTTCATGTGTGAGCAGGATTGCAGGTGATTACACATCAATTTTCGGGGAAAACAAACCAAACACTAAAAGATTATTGGAGAAAACTTATCGCTTCAAGTTGGCATTTTTATTTCTGTTCAGGTTACTTGTATGAACAGATTCAAAATGTTTACTCGCCACGCTTTTTCTTATCGCTTCATCAATATACTGCACAGACTCTTTCCCCCTTAACATCCAAGCGAATGCTTGGTTAACGCAGACAATCGATCATTCAAGTTCATGCGATATGCACCAATCAGCTCAACGAAAAGGCATTGTCTTTTGTTATCGGCTACGGCCCATAGACTAAGATTTAGCTCTCAACCAAACCAGTGCTAATACAACCAACGAAGTTGCATCTTTCATCCTTGAACTGTCCTTTGAATTATCTTCCACGTATTATCAACTCAATTCATATCATATAAGAGTTTATATGCTATTACACTGTCACATACACAAGATTCAGTCGTTCAAGATAATTTCAAAAAGCCGCCACGAATAGTCAACTTGAACCTACCGAGGAAGCATATCATTGCTCAGTGCCGAAACAAGCTCTTTTTCAAAGGATCAAGCAAGACAAACTGAAGGTTAGTCCATCATTCTTCTAGTGGAGTTTTGCCTAGGTTCATCAAAATCTTGATGACGTTCGACGAGGAATGTCTTCCTTATAGTTAGACGTGCTCAGTGAAGCTTTGCGACCTAAAGTTAGGGCCTGATAATCCCAGGTAAATACCCATTGTTGAGCCACTCTGTAACGAAAAGCAAACAAGTCCAGTTCACAATAATAAAATTGAGCAACAAGATCTGAAATGTGATTGTATCTCGAAAGCAGCTTTACTTTATGAACGAAGCCTTGATACGATGAAATTAGTATTTGCTAATCGGCTCAGATCCCCATGAACTCCACTAGGTGGGTAGTCTGATGGCTATAAGACCAACTCAATGATGATCCTACAACGAATCTTGACCCTCTTCCCTCCACAAAGACGTGTAGTCTATGATGCGGAAATCTGTCATTGAAGGACATCGGGAAATCCACAGGGCATTTCCCCAGAACCTTGTAACAGGATATCCCATCTTTCACGGCAGTTGTGCCAGAGTTAAGCCTGTGGATAATGAATCAGCGAAAACTTCAATCCTCCGGCCATGACTTCGTAATGTGATTTACCCATATCTCGGCAAATTTTAAGATGGCGGAGCGTCATGTCCCGTGGTGGTGTCCCCTGGGTGTTCCTAGAGGCGTTCCTATCTCCAAATTCAAGAACGGCATTAAAGAAAGCTATCAGGTGTATTTTATAGAAAGCTGGGATGCTAACTTGAAAGATAGGCGCTACAGGTACAGTTGGTACAGGACTTCCAGGAACATTTGGACGGGACTATTCGTTCATCAACAAATCAGCAATTGATATTTATGTGAACGAGAACAAGGTAGGCTCATGATCAGACTAATGCACTTATAGGTTATGATAGAAGAGATGCTGCACGAAAAGATTCTCTATCTAGCAGCTTTGCAGGTGAATCTGTTTCGTGTAGCTTTTCTACTTGTGCGGATGTGTCCACTTGCTACCGGCTTAGGGTCTACATTTAATGAAACGGTATATTCACGATCAATCCCTCCTTGGCAATGAAACGACATAATATCTAGAATAGCATTTCTCTTATTATGCGGATGCTATAAACTACATCATTCGAAACAAGTCGTCCTATGCTATCCTGGACCCTCATAACTACATGCGCTACAATGATCCATCTTCACAGCCATTTTCCGGATCTGTGATAGGCAATACCAGTGATCCTACAGCTGCAACAACAGCACAATTTGGAGCATTCTGGGGAGAGTTGGCCAAGAGATTTAGGAATAATCAAAATGTTATTTTTGGATTGATGAACGAGGCTAGCTTTTGTTCTCGTTTTACCCCTCAATTTTCAAAAAATGTTGCGGACAAGAGAATCAAGGCTGATCAGAGTCTGAGCCACACGATATGCCGACAAGCCTGGTGCTGGCTGGTGCCAGAAATTCGGAAAAACCAGAGCGATGATGCCGACAATGGATTCCGGAGCTAATAAGAACAGGGTCTTAGCCCCAGGTAATGCATGGACAGGGAGACATTTATGGACCGAAGGTTCCGACCCCTCTAGCGCGCACATGCAGAAACTTCTTGACATCAAGAACACTGCAATTGATATCCACGGATACCCCAATGTTGATTTTCCGGTGGCAATTTGATCTGCGCATCCCCGGCCCCGGAACTTCTCGCTCTTCTCACCCGTTGGCTCCAAACATAGAATCTCAAAGCCATGATTACCGAATTTTGCGGTGCTAATGGCGCAGAATGCGCTCCGTATATCAAGGACTTATCGATTACATGGCACATAATGATGAGTATAGATGCAGGTCAGCTTGGGCCGCTGGACCATTCTGGGGAAGTTATTCGCCGTGTTGTACCGATTCGTTGCAGTGGGGGAGCTTGGAGCCACGGAGCCTGACGAGTGATGGAAGTGGGTGAGATCAGTTCCATGACCTTGGTTTTCTGCTTGAAGTATAACATTCTGATTGGTGTTAGGTTATACAGTACACGACGGTTTGGTTGAAGACTGTACGTCCCTTGCTGCCCAAGACATTGCAGAAGTAGGTCCAGCGACTGTGCATTAGGGCCGAACAGCGTACCCATCCGGAATGTTTCAGCGTACTGTAGTTGTAGTTGAAATTTACGGGTCTAGTTGACGCCCCTGAAGGCCAGTTCCGCTACCCCTGTAGAGGTTTTTTCCGGGAGCAGAGAGGTTCTACTAGGATGTTCCAAGGTTGATCAATAAGTTCTAAATTTGTCTAACCGCTTACTTAGTTAGAATACCGGTTGACCTATACAAGCACGTGGAATAGTCACTCAAAATCATTAGAATTCGACAATTTTTGAAAGTTATCAAAAGCTTCCTTTCCAATTAATCCAATTAGAAAAAATTACAATAGTATAGATTAACAAAATGTATTACTGAATTTAAATTATATAAATTTCTTAATTTGATACTAGTGAAATATAGACCATTAGGTTGTCTGATCATTTTGGGAAAGAATCGTACCATTCGGCTATTTTTAGGAATCTTTAACCCTTCTTTAGTAGTGATATGCGTAGTCGATATATAAGGTATAAACAATGTTTATATCATATAAACATTTTTACATTATATAAGCTTTTTTACATTATATACTTCCTTGTCCTATGTAAACTCCGTATAAAATTTTACATAGTGCAAAAATTTCTATATTATATATAGGTCGTGTAGAAATTTTTAAAAATATATTAAATATTTTATAAAAAAATAAAAAAATAGATCTGTAATTATCTAAGCATATTAGATAATAATTATATAATTAGATTTTTTTGATTAAAGTTATATATAATACTATTATACTATAAGAAATATAATATTTGATTATGTTTACAAAAGTATTTTGAAATATATTTAAGCTTTAATTAAGTTTCTTCGAAAAATTTTATTTATTTATTATGTAGAAATTATACATTGTGTAAAGTTTTATATTATGTATATATTGTGTACAAATGTACATTATTTATACAAAGTACATTATATAAATACCATATACAAATCGTGTACTATCATGTACATTATGTACACATCATATTATGGTTTCGTATAGCTTCACTGAGGTTGCAGCCGAGCATCATAGCAGGGACTTTGCAGAGTAAGTGCCGGGCAGGTTACTGCCGTCGTTCTCTGTGCCTCTCCACTGCAGTTCCAAAGCAAACAATTCCACAATGCGGAGTATTTCTTTATTGCACCATGAATTCGGAAGATGTCTGAGACATGCAGAGAAAAGATGCGTTGACGTGGTCCACAAAGCTCTAGATCCACTGGTGATCTAATAGTGGTTGCACTTCGAAGTCATCGAGGAATCCAAGGATGATGTGACACCAGATCGGCGTGTATCTCAATGCCAAGTATATATTTGCTCGTAGAACAAGCGCCCGGTGCAAGAATCTATTGGTAGAATATTTGAGTATGGAATTTTGTATGCAGATGACAATCATTTGGACCCGCAATTCTTGTTGCGCCTAAAGTTTTGACGACATTCCATTGTTTTATGGTGTTTCTGAGAATGCACACATTGGATGACCTGTGCATGTAACCTTACTAGAACTATGAATAATTCAACCTGATTGGTTATTTAGTTTCAGAACGGCCTTTGAAGACAGATACTTGTATTTTAAAAGGCTGTTATCATTTGAATTTTGTAGCTTTTTGTGACGAGGAACGGGGAACAGAGGGGTCAACTGAAAATAATGTAGTTATTCATGAAGAGGAAAGGAAAGGATTGAAGATTCTTTTCTGTTAAATACTAGCGTAGATGGTCATGTGACCCTGTCAGAAGGGTTGCTTCCTGACACTTTTGAATTAAAGGAGGAAGTGAATGATTAAGAATTGTCAGAGATTTGTGAAGGTGAATTTTTATTATATATCCTACATATGAAAGGTTTCCAATCTTGAGATAAATACGAATATTCCCAAACATTTTGAGAATTCTGGTGGCTCGGGGAGTTAATAACCTCCCTATTAAGCGAAAATGTCCAGCATTTTAAAGGATAAGAAATTATAGCTTCCATCAAATCCACTCCATATCAAGATAAAATTCAACACTGTAGCACCCAACTCATCCCATGTCATACTATCAACAAATAGCAACCCCGCCGCCTATGAAGCCCCAATTGGTCTATTGGAAGAAGAGTCTGGCGCCGCGATGATCATAGGTGGAAGTAACATGGTGAAAGCCTGGCATAGTTCAAAGGAGCCTTGAGCCATAGCTCTCGTTGAATCCAAATCATCGTCAATTTCATTATGTGGAAATGATGGAGCCCGGCCAGGCGTAGTTGAAGGTGCTGTTGATATAGGTGTATGGTTCAAAGGCATGTTTGTGAGCTACTGCCCTTGTTCGAGATCAGGCTCTTCTGGTGTGTCCAGTCCAGTTAGTCGATTGTTGGAAGTTGAGGCGATATGATGAATATCTTACTTGGTGCACCTAGGGTAATTTGTTGTCTACACATGATATAGATGGAGATGATTGATAGAAGCACGCTACTCATGCCAAAGCAGATGGCGATAATGTTATTGGCAGGCACTGAATAGATGGATTAGCTTTGAAATCGGCGAGAACGTGTAGTACTATCAATGTATGACAGACTCGAGAATGTACTAACACATTTCGCAAATAAGTGTTTGGTGCAGATTGGAGTGATGTAAACTCGTGTCGAGGGTATCGTCGTAAACGAAGCTGATGATTTTTGTATTTGTATGTTCGTTGAAAGAGAGCGATCAAGATATAATACGCGGGGTAGTGCCTTTATATATCTGTATATCTAGAATTTCGAGCCAAGTTTGTCATTGCATACATAGATAAGATCATACTTCACCTATTAGTGAACCTCTACGTATCAGTTCCAGCACAGTCGGTGAGGACATTGAGGGGAAAGTTTGAAAATTCTTGCCCAGTCCTTTCTTTGGGCTTATGCTCTGTGGATCAAGCAAAATACATATACGGAGTAAGTGACTAGGTAGTATTTTATACTGTAGTTACTTAAATATCCCTGATGTACTACTCCCACTGCCCAACCGGCGGTGGTCTGCAGGTCAGATGCACTGTCATGGATGTAGACTCCCCAATCGGTCGATTTTGATTTCGTTAGTTCTAACTGGTGTAGCGAGGGTTGTATGTGGGGGAAATATGAGGGTGCATTTCACTGAATGGCAGATAGTATGTACTGTACAGTGCATATGCAGTACTACAGTACAGTACAGTACCGCACTGTAGTGTAACTCTAGCATTCCCATTCACCTTTTCGAACGATGACATCCCACTCTTGACTATATTACTATACTCCGTACACTGTACTGTACAGTACCAATGAGTATGCATTACATGGCAGTACGTCATGTACAGTATCTACTGTGTACATACTCCGTACATACGTAGCATTTCCCATGTTCGTCTCCTGTTCGTCCCCTGTTCATATCCTGTTCGGCCCCTGTATGCACCCTGTTCATCTCCTGTTCGGCCCCTGTCCCTACAGAACTAAAATTCTAACCTTTCGACAATCAGTGAATCTTATATTAAAAACCTAATTTCATTTACGATCTATTTGTTTTTGTTGTAGAATTATATAGAGTTATATAGAAATCCTTTTATATAGTTTATATAGCTTATATACTAAAAAGTGAAAAAACGAACTAGTATAAACTCTCTATTATTATAAAAGCTAATCCATTTTTGAAAGCATTACGATCACTTAGACGATCACTTGGACGATTACGATCACGATTATAAGCATTATAGTATTATTATTATTATTAAAGCTATTTAGAGATTCGAAATTGTTAAAGTTGTTAAGCCTATATAATGTGTTAACGTTGAAAAAAGCGATGGAATAAGGGGGGGAAAGCGAATGGAAAAAGCAATTTACCTTCGAATTTCAACGAAATAATTTTAACTTACCTTTTATATATATAAAAGAATAAAAGAATGAAAGAATAAAATAATAAAAGAATAAAAGAAGGAATGAAAGAATAAAAGAATAAAGGTATTCAAGAATTAGTATATCGAATATTAAAGCTATTCAACGAATATTAAAGCTATTTAACGAAACTAATTCATTTTAAGCCAACTAACAGATTTTAGACTACCTATAGATAAACTAACAGATTTTAAACTATCCATAGATAAACTAATAGATTTTAGGCTTCTTTTAATCAAACTAGTAGAATTCTAACTATTTATAATTAAATTAACATAATTTAAACTATATATATATATACCCATATATTTATAAAACATGCTATTTTTGAAAAAACGTTGATTCACTGACTTTTTATAGGAATTCTAGTTCCGTAGGGTGTATGCACCCTGTTCGTATCCTGTTCGTACCCTGTTCGTACCCTGTTCGTGCCCTTGTTCATGATTGAAATCATAAACTTTCCCATCCCAAACTTTCCCATCCCAAACTTTCCCATCCCAAACTTTCCCATCCCAAACTTTCCCATCCGGAATATATTGGATTTTGCTATATTACCCTGTTCGTCCACCAGGTCTGCACTGCCGCCCAAAACCATGCATATGGGAGATCGAGATTGAACTTAACATAATGCTAAAATATCAGGTAAATGTGATTCCTAACGTCACGTTATTGTCTAATTTGATAGCTTGAGCCTCGCACGAACCACTACCACTAGAGCAGGTTGCGGTCCACCTGGGCAAGGATTAAAGAGACGATGAAAGTTCAGGATGGGTTAAAATATGCTGTACAGTAAAGGTTGAGCTGTGGATTGAGGCTGGTGGCTATACAGGGTACGCTTAATAATTCAAGGTGATCCACGCTAATCCCCATTGGTAGCCGGGTTATAGCATTAGTCATCATTCTCAAATGCTACGGCTACTGATTACCTACCTAGTAGACACCTAGTGGTTTCAATATACATGTACAGTACTCGAGTAATGTACGAATATATCATTGAATATCAATCGACGTCAAAATGAAGCTCAACCTACAGTATAGAGGACATAAGCATTCTGTGGAGCTTTCTATCAAGATCTATTGGGGATACAGTACAGTACAATACTGTGTTAAAGACCATAGCAAAACCACCGGTGGTCAAGGATCACGGTGGATGGAGTGGTGAGTCTACTGTACAGGTCGGATCTGACCCATCTGGGATAGAACTAAAGGTCACCTGCACCTACAGAAGCCCTGAAGTGAAGATGAACAAGGCTATAAACAAGAGATGAACAAGGCTATACAGTAGAACCTGGTTATACCGGATCTAATTGACCCAAAACAACGCCAAGTATGACCACCTGCAGGTTCTTTTGTATCCTGGACGTACTTGTATATCTAGTGGAGTGAAAATGGACGAAGCTGTACAGTATATCTAGTGGAGTGAAAATGGACGAAGCTGTAAAGTAAAGTGGAACTGGATGAGGCTGTAGAGTGAAGATGGATGAAGCTGTGGAGTGAAGATGCACGAAGCCGAAAAAAGCCGGATCTACAGTAACATTTTCCCTGCGCAATCACCAAAAAAGTATTCTCTTGTTACAAATTACTGTACTCCGTACAACAGTACAGTATCATGAACCTTATTGGTTTCTTATTGAAACAAAAGTAGGAAATCCGGATTTATCCCTACACAGTTGATTAGAAAATCATCCCCTTGCCCTACGGAACTAGAATTCCTATAAAAAGTCAGTGAATCAACGTTTTTTCAAAAATATTATATTTTATAAATATATGAGTATATATATATAATCTAAATTATATAGCTTATATACTAAAAAGTAGAATTTAATAATCTCATTAGATGAGAAAAGTAAAAAAAATAATATAATCGTATATATCGTATATAATATGTTTAGTATAATATTTTTAAAACGCTTAAAAAGCGTTATAATATAAAAATTAATTACTTTTATATTATAAAATTCGAATTGATTTTACTATAATGCTATATAGATTCTATACTTTTTAAATAGAATCTAAGAAATTTAGAATCTATTTAAAAAGTATAGAATCTAAATAGTGAATTATAAATTTTCAAAATTTAATATTTTGATTGGTCGATTATTAGTAAGCAAGAAAGCTCCGACTTTCCGTTACCTTCGGAGCTTAGTTATTCCGGCCATTTTGAAGGTGATCAACCATTTCGGCCATTTCGAAGGTAATCAACCATTCTGGCCCTTCCATTCTGGCCTAGTCTAGTGTTTACTTAGCCCCACCTATAAGCCTCGACCTTTTTCATTGGTTAATTAACCGACGGCTTGCCGGAGGGTTTAGACGGCCGTTTTCTAAATTGCGTGTTTTTAACCCAGATTTTTTATTTATATATTTTAAAGTATTTTATTAATTAAAATAATCTTTTTTTTTTGATATATATTTTGAATCCTTGAAACTTAAGAATTTAGAGTATATATTTAAAAATATAAAAAGTTCAATTCTTATTTCGTTATAATATTTTGAAATATAAATTATATTTTTTAATTTTATCAAGTTTTAGTTACTTTTTATTTTAAGTTTAAAATGATTTAAAATTTAAAGAATTATAATATTAACAGATATTTATAATCTAACCAATTTTTAGCTTTATATGATATAAAATAAAATAAAAATCAAATTTATAATAATATTGAAATGGTATATTAGTAGTAGATTATATAAGCGAATGTTACGCTGAGCAACTAAAATTCCATTTTCAATTCTTAATAACTTTATTATAAATTAAATATAAATAATTATAAAAATATCAATAGATAGCTAACGTTTAGCTTTCTATATAATACTAATTTTAATATAAAAAGTTTAATTAATCGAATTGTTATTAATTAAAAAGAATTAGAAAATCTTGAAATCTAGATCAAAAACACGCGATTTAGAAAACGGCCGTCTAGACCCTCCTGGCGGAGTATATTTATATCACGTGAGCATCGGAGGGTCGGCGAAAGCTAGACTAATTCTGGCCATTCCATTCCGACCCTTCCATTTCGGCCATTCCATTCCCGACTTTTCCATTCTAACTGTTACAGTGTATTATCAATCTCATGGTTACATGACCATACTAGCCTAATTCGCCTAGCTTATCTTAGATTAGCTTAGTTTAGCTTAAATAAGCAGGGCCTATAAAAAGGGCTCCGCTCACTTTCATAAATCCTTATCTTATTTTAATATAATCAATCTCTTATAAATAGTAATAAGCTTTTTTGTTATCTATTACCACCAGCTATATATTAGCATTAGGGATAGATACAATCTATTCGATCAAACCTTTTTTTCAGCCTTTGTTTTATACATTAATTGTTCTTTTTAAGCCTTTTTTATTGTATTATTTGTATAATCTTATTACGTTTTAATATAGTATGAATAGTATCATTACATTTAAAGCATTATTTTACAATCAAATTCAGCTTCAAATCCTCAAAAAAGCACAACTTATCAACCTTTTCCTCACCCAAAAACCCAAAGCCAAAAACAAATTATCAGCGAATCAAATTAAAGCTATCACCTGAATTCTCGAAAATTACAGCGGAATAAACAAATCATCTATACCTTTCTCAATATCCGAACATATATTTACTACATCAACCAACATCACTCCTACATTACAGATCCCTACCAACTAATAGAATAATTATACTAGATTTACAGAATTTATACAAAAGCTTATAAACTCTCTAAATAATCTGCAATCGTTGTATAAACCTTGATCTTCTCAAATATTAGATCGATCTTCCTTATCATCTATACCTTCACTTGTATTTATATCAGATATTAAGAACATAAGTATATTTGGTGTTATTACCTTTACAATAGATCAATTTTAGTAGCTTTTTGCTGTTATCTAGAGATTATTTTCGTAAGCTATAATTAATAAATCTGTTCAGTTTTATCCATAAGATTTAGATTACTTTAATTCTAATAATAAATCAGAGTTATTTATAAAAACCATTAATAATAAGACTGTTTATTATAATATTTTCTTCTTTATTGTTTGGGTTAAAGTAAAGTTTGCTGGCGTTATTGATGGATCATTTGCTTTATATATTGTTGTTTTTTAGTTTAATTAGTGTTTCAAGGGTAAAACTAAACTATGGTATACAAATAAAATCTTGAATATTATGCGTGTGGGATTTAAAGCTAGCATCGAAAATTAGTATACTAAACTAAAAATTCGCTTTCAAAATATCATTTAAAATCGCACTGAAAAAAGCTTAAAAGATTGAAGTATATTATTAGTGATATACGAAAACATAAGGATTCCAAAAAGTTTGTTTAAAAGTTGATGATTTTTGGATACAACGTTAATATGATTAAATCCGAGTATATTTAAATATTTATTATTTACTGTTATTTATTTATTAAACTGTAAATTTATATCCCTGCCCCCATCTCCAAAACAAGTTTGTTAATCTTTATAAAGCAGATCGGATAAAAAAAAGATGATTAATTCGATATTTAGTGTTTAAACAATATACTATATAATCAGTATGATAATAAGCGGTTTTCTTATATTTTATGTTATTAAAACGATTGTAGAATCCTTTCCTTCTCTTCTTTTCCTTTGTTATTCAGCAAAAAATCCTATAGTAACAAAAAATCGGATACTAACAAATTAAAGAATAATGCTAAAAAAGATACCATATTATTAGAGAAAAAGCTATACTAAAGAAAGGATCCTTGTTATAACCGAAAATTTAGAGTTTAAACAATTTTCAAGATTGGCAAAATAGTTGAAGAAACTAATAATAAAGCTATCGTTGTAGAGTATAGTAAGGATGGTTTATATAATCAAACTTATTACCAAAGCTTAAAAAATAATAAAGATAAATCAAATCAAAAATTTAAAGATAGTAATAAAGATTTGAATATTCAAAATATTTATCTAATCCATTATATTAGTATTAGGCTACACAAGCTACTAATATCGAAAATTACCAGAAATGTAGGGTCCAAAATCGTTCATCGCTTAAATATTGGTATTTCAAAATTTTGCAAAGAAAATCAAAAATTAAGGAATACTCCTTTAATCTATGTTTCCAAGTATAATTCTATCCCACTTTCCATCATTCCCAACATCCATATAAATAAAGATTATCATAAATGTTTTATATATAAAGAATTTTTTTTATCTAATAATAAGTTATATTTATACCTTTACGATAAACATTCAAAGTTTAAATTTATTATATAACACCCCAGATCCAAGATTACCAATCAATTATAAATTATTAAACCTTCAACTTTTTGCATTATTGATAATCCTGATTGAATTATCCCAATAGAAATTTACCAGAATAATTCCTTACGCTATACCTTTGCCATAAATTGTTTAATCTACCGCCCTAAAAAGCAAATCATCATTAGATTACACTTTTTAAAAATCAAAAGTACATTAAAATTATATTAACATTAAATAATCTTTAAAAAAACATCTATTCTGTTTACCTTAATACTAATTGTAGTATAAGTTTGATTAATAAGAAATTCTTATTTAAAATATATCCTACCACTAAAATTTATACTATAAAAAAAGCTTTTGAAAGTTTGTAGTTTAGAGTCTCAGTTTCACAATACTAACAATTTTATGAACTTGAACTTCTTTTTACCTATTACTAATAGTTTCTTTACACATTTCCACCGTAAAATTTATATCGTTAATAAGTTAAATATATAAATCTTATTAGATCTTAACATTACCACTATAGAAAATTAAATTATTAATTTGGATAATTAATTAATAACGCTACCTCAATATACAGATTTACAGATTGACGTTTTTATACTAGTAAAATCTACTAAATATAAAATCCTTATTTTTGCTAAGGAAAAACTAATGATTCTACCTTATTCTCACACTTTCATCGTTATTTCGAGTAAAAAAAGCAATAAGCTTATTCTACCAAAATATAATATAATTTATAAGCCTACATATCAAAACAATTTTAGTTCTTTTGTATTTTTAGTATCTAGCACATACAAATCAGTTATAATTGAAAATTTTGATAATAAAGAAGTTATTGTTTACAAATGTATCAAATTTAAGAATATAATCAATTCTAATATTTAAGTAATAATAATTATGGATAATTTTTATATATACCACTTTATTTAAATATTAGTTATTATACAAAGCTTTATTAAACATCTTTTAATTAAAAGATTGTTGACAATTATTACAGCTATAATTTTATAAACTAATAAAACTTCTAAAAGTAATTCAAAGATTTTAAGATAGAAAAATAATACTTTCAAATAATATAACTATTTTTAGGGATTTATATCAATAATAAAAACTTTAAGAAAATAATTGTGGTTAATTCTATAATATAAAAAAATCATAAAGAATTTGCTAAAACCCCCAAAAATAAAAAAATATATATCAATTTTTACAAGAACTTAATAGAAAAAAATTTAAGCCAAAAAAAGCTAAGGTCTATTCAGCTAATAAAGTGAATTAAAAGTTTATCAATAAAATGTTTAATTAATTATATAAACAAGATTAGTTTAAATGGATTATAATACTAGTTTTTTTTAGTTTTCCTGTTTTTTATATTTACAAAAATATTATGGATGAAAAAAAGAGTTACCAATAAAAAAGATTATATCATTATAAATATCAAAGCCTTGAACCATTAATTGTTATCCCCAATATATACTTAATCCTTACTTAAGTAAACATTATTATAACAATTGCTTAGTTACCCGTTCATTTTTATAATTGATTGCACTAGTTTTTTCTACCAATAATATATTAAAGAGAAAAGCACTAAAAGTTTCTTACCATATCATCGCATCATTAATCAAAAAACATTTACATACGCTATAATAAGATTTTCGGAATTCTTCAGTATATATTCAACATTAAATCAACTTCATTTTTCGTATAAAGCATAAATTTGCAAAAACTTACATCGATAATATTGTTATCTTCAATCGCAATTTTAAAAAACACCTTTGCAATTATCTCCAACAAATGTTTTATCGGTTAAAATAATATTATATTGTTTTAAGTCCGAAGAAATGCTTTCTCGCCTATCCTTTGATTGCATTTCTTAATCAAAAAGTTAACGCTCTCGGTTTAGCTTTTACTACAAATAAGTTGGTAATTATTAAAAGCTTTAACTTTCCTGTAAACTTTAAAGTAATTAAAGTATTATTTGGGCTTTATTAGAATATTTGTAATAATACATTTTTTATTACGTGAAAAACTTTCTATTATATTGCAAAAACGAAAAAGTTGAAGCTAAATCGAATACTTTAAGAATATGATGGAAACAAAATTATTAAAGCAAAACGATGAAAAAAAGCAACTTTTAGCAAAATTTAAGAATATTACATAAAGGAGAAAAAGATTTATTTAATATGTTATAATATACTTTTAAAGAGTTTGTTATTCTATATTATATAAATCCGGAGAAGAGAATTATATATTAATATTGATATTTTGAAGGAATGGTATTAGAAGGTATAATCTACCATTCTAATATTAAGCCTTTAATCCAGAAATTAATAATATCTATTATGTTTTTATTCAAATTAATTATAGTTACTAAATTTAACTTATTAATCCATTAAATTGGAAGATTGCAAATTTATACTAAATTATTAATAAAATCTAGCATTTTATCAAATTTTTAAAACTGTTAATTATTATTTATATTAATTATTTTATTATTATCCAAATAATAATCTAAACTTTAATGAATATTTTATTATTGGTTAGATTAAATCTATAATATCTCCGAAATTCCGAAATACCTATCCAGATTCTGATTTAAAGTACAACACAAACCAGGATAGTTAAATATTATACTAAATGCTCTATTAAAACTTTATGTTATTAGCATTACAATCAATAAATAATAAGATTTTATAATTAAACTAATTTATAATACTGATTTAATAGAATCTTAAAGGTATCCTATAATTATCTTATAGATTAATAAAATTTGATTGCAGAATGTTAAAATAAGCTTACAATATAAATATTAGAACTTTTAACTTTATTGAAATAAATCGAAGAAAAATTCTAAGCTAAAAATTAATATTATAGAATTACCCTTTAAATTTAAAAATAGGAATACTTTATACAAAAACTTAATTAGGTTTACCCGTAGGCTCATATAATAATACCCAAATCACTTAAAAACTAAGGTTTTCAGTTATATATATAATTAATTTGAATATTTTGATTATAACAAAATCTATGAAAAAGTTTTCGGCTAATTTTTATATTTTTAGCATTTTAAAAAAGATCCAAACTTATTTATATTATTATTACTAATGCAGGGTATTATTAACCCCACGCCATCAACCTTATAGTAACTTATAACCAATCTTAACCCCTCCACATATTTTTTATATAATTTTTATTAATTTTATATTTGCTTTACTTTTGATTTACCCCAGATTTGTTTAATTACAGTTTATTAGTTATCAATAAATTTTTAAAAAACCATTATGTTAATTCTAGGTAAATCAATCTTAAATAATAGTTTAATAAAGAAATACTTTAATTGTATATTTATTATAAGTTTTATAAGGAAAGTTCCCCAAATAATAATATTAAATCAAAATAAAAAGTTTATTTTTAAGGTGTAGAAAAGTATTATGGATTTATTGGGTGTTAAGCTACTTTTCATTATTATTTAATATTTTTAAATCGATAATACTAATAAATATATTAATCAAATAATTAAGATTACTCTTATGTTATTATCTTAATTATTATAAAGAATATTTTTTATTAACCTAAAATTTTGCTTTTATTTGGTTATTACATTATTAAACTTTATTTTATATAGAATTGGTATATCCATTATTATAATAATATATAGTTTATGGATTAAGGAGCTTTTTAATATTGTGGTTAAAGTTATTGTGGAAACTTTTCGGAAGATAGCTTTTTTATGGGCTAGATTTGAAACTTATAGAACTTCCGGTTTAAATTTATTCTGTTGAAATCGTTAATTAGCAGAAAATATAAACCTATCTTAATTAAAACTATTAATATGAATAAAGTTTGTAGTAATGTATATAAAGCGTTAGTATAATAAGCACTATAAATCAATATTCTTTAAGAATCAGCAATTGGGTTTTGTTGAAATTTTATTATGGTTATAATATACCTGGTTTTGCAGAGCGAAACATTAAAATTAAAGCAGTAATTTGCAGAAAATTTTTCAAAATGTTAAAGAGGGTAGACTGTTTGGTGTATTAAATCAAATTGCCCAAATTGAATAAAAATGCACTCAATTATTAATATTATACATTTTAAGTTTTTATTAAATTTTATTAAGAATTTTTATTAGTAATCTTTTATATAAGGAATTTTGCGGAATCCAGAGTTGGTTGTTGATCGAATTTTGCGCAAACAAGAACAATGTAGGAGGAATGGAGGAAGTTATAATAAAGTATTTGAATATAATATTAGGGAAGAACTGTAGAAATAAAATAAATAGTAGAATAGCGAAAATATATTTTGATAAAAGTTATTAAAGCTTTTTAAAAAATAAAATAGTAAAAGATGGTAGAAGAATTATATAATATATTTTCTTTATTCTTTTTTCACTTTTTATACTTTAAGATAAAGCATTTTTTATTAGCAGCATTTATTACAATATATTATTAATCTTATGGTCACATAACCATACTAACCTTAATTTGCTTAGTTTATCTTAGATTAGCTTAGCTTTAGCTTAAGTAAGCAGGGTTTATAAAAAGGGCTTTGCTTACTTTCACAAATCCTCATCTTATTTTAATACAATCAATCTCTCACACTAACCATTCCATTCCAACTCTTCTATTTCGAAATAATATAATTATTAATTTGTTAATATAAATTCTATTATAAACCTCTAGATTCTATATCTTTTGAATCAATTCTATTATAGATTTTATTTAAAAAGTATAGAATCTAAGTGGTATTATAGTAAAATCACTTCGATTTTTATGGCATAAAAGTAATTATTTCGACTTTTCATAGCATGAGAGTAATTCACCGTATAAAAATATATATTCGTCAGCCAAAATATATAAATTATACAACCCTAGGGTACAGGAGTTCTAATTACCTCATAAACTATCTACAGTAACCTTATACTTTGCGAATCTGGACGTATTCCGATTCCTTCCTCAACCTAGAACATACCAACAATATGATCATAGAAGTGCTAAGTAGGTACATATCTTCAAAATCCTATCCTGGCGGTCGTTTGTCTGTTTTCACATATTTTGTCGTTTCTCTGATTTATTAGCATGAGAAACCTGCTTTTCGCTCCCACTATTCATGAATTTCCACCAATCAGAGCTCAGTAGCCCTGCCATACCCGAATTCGATTCCCATTTCCAAGGTTCTTGTAGAAGTTTGCCAACGAATCACTGAGTGCCTGGGTCATTATCACTGTACCCCAGATTCATTGCAATACTGCATCACCTGCAAAATGACATGGTCGCACCAAAACAGGAATATATCCTTGTCTTACAAGTATATCATGTTATGAGTAGGTCTTTGCGTTCAACAATCTTTGATATTGATGAGCTACCTTTTTTCATCACCCATCACGCTTTTTCATGAAGTAGAATAATTGGTACTTTCTCTACCCAAAGAGGTGGATCTCGTGGCGCTCTCATTGATTTTAAAGTCTCCAAATCTATTCTTTAACGAATTCATGAATCCATCGTTTTATGGAGTAACAAACAACAATTGCGGATAGATATCCTCAAAATGGCTCAGCAAGGTTCATTGCAATCTTCACAGTCTCCTTCAACGACGGAAAATCCGATAGTAGCAGTTGGTAGAAAGGTGAAGTCGGTCTTGAGCACACATCAACGTCCTACCATTCGAATTTATCGCGACTCGACATCGAATACAGAGTCACACAAGGTTCCCGTGACTAGAGATTTCTCAGAGAAACCCGCCTCTGCCTCGCTACCTCTTGGAAATGCACAGCAAAGTCGTGAAGACATTCCTGAGCAATCTGCCCCTCAAGCCGCAGTCCATCCTCTTCCATCCCAAGGAAATGCATTCATCAATCGCTTTCGATCTCTTTTTGGTCGCGGAGAACACTCTACGGCACCTGAGTCTTATGAGCATGAATATGACCCTGATATGGTGGATTTGCTAGATGTTGTGGGCATGTATGATCGTACCGGTGCCTCGTTAAATAGACTAACCCCTTTTAGACCCAGAAATATCTACACTCTCTACCCTTACTAATGTTCAAAACTCTCTCTTCGTTCCTCAAATGGGAGGGATTGTAAATCGTCAGCCTACATACAAACTTTCAGAGCGCCCGGGAGAAGTACGCACGATTGATAGGATCAAAGCCAAGTTGAAGAATCTACGAAGCCCGGAGAAAAGAGCAGATGAGGACACATGGAAGAAGCCAAAGTTAGAGTATGCTGTTCTGCCTGATGGAGAAAGGCTCGAGGGTTGGGGTCCTGGGGAAGTAGAAGAGCTGGATGATCTTGTTAGACATCAACTTCATTCTCGACGAGCAAAGTTTAAACGTTCAATGAAAGGGTTTGGGCAGTATGTCCGAAGACGTGAGCTGACTTTCTTCTATTCTCATCAAATTTCAAACTGACAACATTCTTGCAGCTCTGGGATTGTTCATCACAGTCTATGCAACCTTGATCACCCTTTTCGGTGCAGCTTGGGTTCTCTTCCTCATCGGTTGGATATCTCTGGGCTCCAAAAAGCAGTATATAGTCAACGTTGTGGATAATGTACTAGTTGCCCTCTTCGCAATCATCGGCGATGGTCTAGCTCCTTTCCGCGCAGTGGATACATATCACATGGCTTACATAGCACATTACCACCGTAAAACCTGGAAACGGCGCGAAAAGCTTGGCCTCCCAGAACTCTGGGATCATAACGACCTCCCCGAACAACGCAAGGAAGACATAGCTCCACCCCCTCAAGTCGATATCGAGAGTCTATGCGCCCGGCGAATGCCCAAGAGTCTTGCACACAAGATTGCCCCACGGATACCGAAAAAATACGCCGACAGAATGGTAGCTCGCAATCAAACAGAAGTGGAACCAAGCTACGAGTACACAGTCCTTTCACCAGAAGAGCAAAGCGTCCTCGAATTCCACGAGCGAAAATTCTCCAAAAGTCACACCTTCTACAAGCCACACGAAACAGAAACGCACTATGCATTTCCCCTCAAACTACTTTTCGCCGTCGTCTTGCTACTGGATTTACATTCTTGTCTGCAAATCTCGTTGGGAGCATGTACGTGGGAATCCCCTACCAACACCGCCCATTCGCCCTCACAACCGTCATTCTCTGCTGCAGTATAACATGCAATATCATGGGAGGAGTCCTAATATCCATCGGCGACAAACGCACTCGCAAACATGAAGTGATTGAGAAGATGATGAAACAAGAACTCACATCTGAAGCCATCGAAACCATCAATACGCGAAGGCTAAAGGAAGCGGAGGAAAGAGGGGAGATAGATCCTGAGATTCGAAAGAGGAGACAGGAAGAAAAGGATAGGGAGGAAAATGAAGAGATTAAGAAGAGTTGGAAGAGTGTGCCAAGTTTACCAAAGAAGCTGCTGGGCAAGGGAGAGGATCACAGACAGCCGAGCTTACCGGTAGAGGCTAGAAGTTCGAGTTCGAGTATGCATGTAGATTCGCCGAAGAGGGCGGCATCTGGCTCTTCGAGGGATAAGAAAGCGAGCGGCAGAAGAGGTAGTGTAGCCTTGAACCCTGTACAGGAACATCCCACGGTTGCTCAAACGACGTATCCCGAGCCAGTCGCTATGAGAGGCGAGGGTGCGGTCCCGCCGAGGAAGGGGGTGGGGCAAAGGGTTTTAGCGGGGTTCAGAAAAGCGGATCTGGATAGAAGCTAGAGGTATCTTTGATATCCGTTAAAGAACGTGGGTGGTACGTCCAAACAGAAAGCTAAAGCGGAACGATCAGAGACCTGGCAGAGATAAATCGGGATGACTATTTCATATACCAAGAGATTAGGGAGGCGTTCTATTGGGAAGTCAAATGGGTGGATACTCAGTGTGTATGATAGAGGATTGAATAAGATTATAGCAATTGTAATTTAAAGATCATGTTGACATTTTACTACTTTCGTTCATGATACACGATAGTTGCCATGCATGGTAGCACGGGATGCGAACCCAAAGTGTCGGCGCAAATACTGTAGCCGTGAACGGCAGATATCCAACTAGCTTTCCAACATCATACGGCGTGAAGCTTCAATATACTGTTGCGATTCTTTGCCTTGGTCCAAAACTACAAAATTGTTAGAACTATCTAGATGGCGGATATTAGAACATGAAAATCTGTAAAGCATGCGACGAAATGCCAAGTCAGGAGAGGAACCTTGTGATGGATGGACATGAGAATGAAGCAGCGAAAGACTAGACCACGCGTTCACGCTCTCCTGCCCTGAAATTGCAACGAGCAGAACCATATTCAAGCAAGATCCACCAACCAAGGCTACAATAACAGTTTTGAAAGAAAGTGTTTGCAAGTCCCGCTACTAATAAATCACCATGCCGAAGCTCCATCCACATACCTAGTATATCAAGCTTGCACAGGCTCCAATCACTGTTCTATATACAATAAAGCCATGGTGCAATTCATTTCATTTCAGTTCATTGCCTTTCATGGCCAGGAAATGACCCCGCGACGTACATATCCATATACCCAAACAAGCCACCCCCTCCATCAAACATCCCATTGTACGCTTGGCGCAGTGGTAAAGCACTGCGTTGTAACCGCTCATTGTGGCGGGCGGGATGTTTGGTGCGACAATTAACCGTATCTCAACGCGCCGAGATATGTGTTTCTTAAATAAAAAATACGGACAGATGTGACCCCATTCCGCAGGGTTCCGCTAGTAATAAATCCCTTCGAAGAGGGATTTTCCCATGTACGACTTGGTTTTTGCCATTTTGGTGCTTGGTTTTTTGCTTGACGTTTTTTTTTGGGTGGCTGTTTTTTTTTGTGGAGCGCGTCGGAGTGAATCTTGTTGTTTGCTTGGGTTGGATTTGATGTTTGGTGCGCGGTTGCGTTGGGGGGTGAGGGGGGGGTGTTGTAGGATTGCGAGGGCTGGGCTATAAGAGCATGCGGTTTCCTAAACGAGGATAGATATTCCTTAGAGTATTAAGGTGTTACTAACAGGTTGTGAAACGAATTCATGCCGTGGGTATAAATTATAGATCTTCTTGTCAGGAAGTTCATCCAACGTATATCATCTTATCTTGTGATGTACGGGAGTAGGTGCTAGACATACAGCAAGAAACGGCTAGTTATCCTGAGGGATCATTGATGTGTATTCATTTTATATAGCGTGCATTCGATATTCCGTGGTTCTTGATAATATCGCTTGTCCAATGGGTGAAACAGACGATTCCATCAAAGTAGATGGACATCCTGGGAACAAATGTATGGATAATGAATCGCGTGAAGAAACCATGCCAAAAATTAAGAAACAGAGAACATAAGGTTACTGCAACAAGCAGCTCGCTTTAAGTACCCGTGCAAGACGAAAGGTGTGAATACGAGATGGAGACCTCTATCGTAATCTGCATTGAGCCGCAAGATTACAGAAATGGAGTTTTTCATTGCCGTCCACCAAGTGCCATTATCGCAGTTGTGTAAAATTGCGCTGCTGCGAGATGGGATCACGAGGGTGCTGGCCATATCAGAAACTTGTTCCACAAATTAAGCGATGCGCTTTCGAGGGGTTCCCGTCCGACACCAGTAAAATGTGACTTTGATATATGGTCATCCTAAGAATGGTACAAGCCCATTTTATAAGATGTAGACCTTATAAGAAAACAAAGGAAAGTTTGGAAATCAAGTATTCAGTACTGTCATAAAATGCATATGCCGTGTGGACTATGCTCTTTTCTGAACTTATTCTAATCAGACCACTGATTACCTACCCCCTCCAAGATTTGCCAGATCCAACACCACATCCGCTAACAGCTCCAAAAACTCATTTGCCTCCCTCTTATCCTCCATATCTTTCACTTTAGCCTCCAATTCCCCTACAAGTTTAGTAAGAGCTCGTTGATCATTAGAGTGACGCTTTTGAATGCCCTCTCCTGATATTGACAATAACGCTGTGGATAATTGGAGCATCGCGATATGCAATTCGATGACTGTTGATGGCAATTTAGAGGTCGAAAATTCCATAGAAGATGTGAATGAGACTGCAGTTAACCATTCCTGTTTGATATATGATGTTGACTCTTCATCTATGACTGCGAGAAGAATGCGTACTATTTGGAGACCTCTTGCTGCTTCTGAGATGAGGAGAGAATGATTGTGAAAATTTAAAGTGTCGTTAGTTCTAATGAGAATACTTGCAAGGTCCTCGGAGACGACTCGCCATCCATCCTGATTCAAAAAAGCTTCCACGCCATCTTCGGTGGTCATGATACCCTCGAGTGCCAATAATATTGGATATCTGAAGTCAGGTTCTTCTTTGATACTTATCTTGTATAGTTCAATGAACATATCCATCATTCCAGCAGTTTCTTTTCGCAGATTTTCATTCTCGTCCTCACGAATCCATATGGCCAACGCTCTAATACTAGCGAGAATTAGAGGGTCCGCAGTAACACTATCTTTCATAGAATCCCATGTTAAAGTAAGTCTTGTCCCTTCGGATGTGGCAGTCGTTCCAGCCCGCGCGGAGGGATGCAGTCCAGAAGTACCGGCAATGGATGCATCCCATCTATCTCGTAGGTACTCAATCGATAAAGACATTGTTTCGGCAATATCTTTGCGCAACTTCAACATTAGGTCTGGGGACATGGTGAAAGCATTGAAATCTTCGTCATCAAGACTTCGGACAAGATGCCCTATAAAACTTGAGATTACATCGAATGCGGCTGCCAGTCGTTGTGAGATATTCGAATAATCACTATCGTTCAATTTGGCCAAGAGTGGTGGAAAAGATGATCGCAAGTCAATTAACAAAAGATTAACAAACAAATAAGAAAATGGCTTGCTGTTTCTTTCGGCCTTGTCCGAAGGATGCAGAGATTCATCGTTAAATAATAATGAAGGGCAGCTTGCAGGGTATGCTTGGAGTAATGCGGCTGCTGATTGAGTATATGCTACTCTACCAGCAAGTGTGGGTTTTCTATTGACTAAGGCGCGAAGTAAGATAATTGTAGACCCGAGCCATTTTGGACTTGGTGGAAGCGCCTAAATTATGTTAAATCCAGTAATTGAAGTGCAGTATTGATGCATACCTCTGATGTCACTTTTGGTATAAAGCTTGCAATAAATGATAGAAATGTGACAGCATCAGTTCCTTTGAATACCAACAGCAGATTTGGGATCACTTTATTGATACTTCCTCGAACCGCCTGTACTTCGGTATTGACTGTAGATGCATTTGCCCAAGTATAATTCAGAATGTCGAGGACAAGGGGACATTGTGGTGCTATCTCTGTCAACGGAGAGAGATCCTCAATTTTCAAAATTTCTAAAGAGCCCTCAACTTGACTAACTATAGTCAAAAGCGTTTGAAGAATGAGCTGTGTGGTTTCAGGGGAGCTGGCAGGTATCAGCACGTGATTTTCCAGCGAAAACGAAAAGGCTTACCTTTGAACGAGTGCCTTGACCATTGGTCCTGTCCTTCCAGTGAGCTTTGGCTCTCTTCTTATATTTTCTGGTAATAGTATAGAGAATGTGTGCAGTACAGCTACTGCGAGATCTACCATATCCCTCGCTTGGGCCTTGTCAACTTTCCCACCAAGTTGAGCTCTCAAAAGCCGATCCAGGAACTTTGGGGATATGCATTCCCAGAGTTTTTCTAGGCGTTCTGTATTCTTGACGAGCTGTTGTTCGTTGTCAAGAACGGATTTAAGAAGAGCAAGTCCTACGAACCTGGAAGTGTCGTCTTTTGCTTTTAGGAGGTCCTTCATTTTTTCGAAGGTTGCTCCGGGGCTGGTTAAACCCTTTGGCTCTGGGTTTGACCCACCAGCGACCTGTGGTTCTTCCATGATAATACCGGAATATACTTTAAAGTGACATTAACTTTGACATGGAAATTCGGAGATTTTGATCATTTGTGAGAGGAGCAAATGCATATGAAACGAACCATGATTAGGTAAGGTTACGCTTGATCGGATACCGGCATAACGTTCATCCGAAGAATCTAGATCTCCCAAAGGATCAATGCAACAACAAAGCTAAATCAACTGTACAACTACCACAGAAAATGCAAAGGCATCTATCGCATGTATAAGGATGGCGAGCTCATCTGCGGGTTATTTTCCAACCCGACGATACCCCAATTCGTCGTCAAGTCGCAATTCACCGCATCATCCCTCAGCCGAAGATGACAGCGATAACGATGACCCCCAAGCTGTACTTGTAGACGATGCCCTCGACGACGAAGACGATCCGAACAAGTTTTCATTTAAGCGCAAACAAAAGCAACCCGCCACCTCGAATTTCCTACCCGGTTTTGCGAGACCGGGTAGCGGGTCTCAGCCGCGACATGATACACCATCACCGAGAGGGAGCACGCCAAGTTCAGGCAATGTTCGGGCACACCCCTTGAATACACCAGTAGGAAGTGATCCACAGCACAGTCCTGCACCTAAAGATGGTGCGTCATTGGATTGGTATGTTGAAGGGCCAGGCCGACGGGTTGGATATGAGGATATGACAGCTATCGATTGGATCTTTGAATATACGAAAGAACGGCAAAGGCTCCGGATGTTATACTCAAGCGCATCAGGATTGGTTGGATATGTACAACATTTTTTGGATGCAAGTCAGATATGGGTAGTCCTTGTTCTAACGGGGCTGGCGGCGGGCGCATTTGCAGCTGGGATAGACATTGTCACGGACTTCCTAGCAGACTTGAAGACAGGATATTGTCGGGCTGGAGAAGATGGAGGGCATTTCTACTTGAATAAGTTCTTCTGCTGCTTCGGATATGACAGTGTTGTGCAGTGCCGTGATTGGGTACCATGGAGTGTTGCGTCACACATTGGTTCGGTGGGAGGGAAATGGTTCATAGAGTATTTCTTTTTTATATTATTTTCAGTAGGTTCAACCCAGAATTCGTACTACATGAAATTACTGATAGAAAGTAGTTATCTTTCGCTTTTATTTCAAGTGTTTTGGTGCAGGAGTATGCTTTATATGCAAAACATAGTGGTATCCCTGAGATTAAAACTATATTAGGAGGCTTTGTAATTCGGCGTTTTATGGGGATATGGACATTGATCATAAAGTCACTGGGCTTGGTGAGCTCTTTCCAGTGATTATGCCGGCTGTTTACTCATCTCAAATAGTGTTTATCAGTCGCATCTGGAATGTGGCTCGGCAAAGAAGGCCCACTTGTCCATGTAGCATGTTGTTGTGCCAATGTATTTATGAAGTTGTTTGATAACATCAATGGTAACGAAGGTATGTGCGGTTTCTGACCAGTAAAGCTCGATTAGCGTCTAATTGTATCTCTAGCCAGAAAGCGTGAGGTACTTTCGGCGGCTGCAGCCGCTGGTATATCAGTCGCTTTCGGATCTCCAATTGGGGGCGTGCTTTTCAGTCTGGAGGTACGTAACTCCGTCAAGTATTATCATACATATTGACTGAGAAAACCTAGCAACTTTCGTATTACTTCCCTGATAAAACCATGTGGCAAAGTTTCGTCTGTGCTATGACAGCTGCAGTGACTTTACAAGCATTTGATCCTTTCAGAAGTGGAAAGCTTGTGTTATACCAGGTCACTTACAGCACCGGCTGGCATGGGTTTGAGATGATCCCATATGCATTTCTTGGTATCCTCGGTGTAAGTTTTCTCTACATGATGTCTCTCTTGCATAGTCTCTAACATCATGCAGGGCCTCTATGGCGGGCTCTTCATTAAAGTCAATACAAGCATTTTTCAATGGAAGAAGACTGCTACTTGGCTCCCAGGTCCAATAACGCAGGTTATGATTGTTGCAACTTTGACCGCCCTAATCAACTACCCTAACCTTTACATGCGAGCTCAATCGTCGGAGTTAGTTTTCTCCTTGTTTGCCGAGTGTTCAAAGCTTACCGACGACCAATTCGGATTATGCAAAACCGGAGCCGCTACTATAGGAACCATATTTCTATTATTGTTTGCAGCAGTGCTTGGATTCTTTTTAGCATCCATGACATTCGGACTTCAAGTCCCCGCAGGAATTATTTTACCTTCCATGGCAGTCGGAGCGCTCTTCGGTCGAGCCGTAGGCATCCTCGTGGAAATATGGGTTCATAATTTCCCAAATTTTTTCGCTTTCTCAACTTGCGAGCCAGATTTCCCATGTGTCACTCCAGGTACATATGCGATCATTGGAGCTGCTGCTGCTCTAGGCGGTGTAACCAGAATGACTGTTTCGATCGTTGTTATTATGTTCGAACTTACAGGGGCTCTAACATATGTTTTGCCAATCATGATCGCTGTCATGATCAGCAAATGGGTTGGTGATGCTTTCGGGAAGCGTGGCATCTATGAAAGTTGGATCCATTTGAATGAATATCCATTTTTGGATAATAGTGATGAGACTCCGATACCTGATATTTCTGTTCGGCAAATTATGACTCGGATTGAAGATCTTGTTGTGCTCACCGCTACCGGTCACACCATTGAATCTTTGACGAATATTTTGGCAGGTCATCCGTATCGAGGCTTTCCTGTGATTTCAGATCCGAAGGAAGCCGTCTTGTTAGGATACATATCCCGAGGCGAACTCCAATATAACCTCAAAATATCCACACAAGCCCCTCGATCACTCAGGCCTGAGACAGAGGCATTCTTTTCACATCAACCGTTTGCAGATCCACGAACAACACTTGATCTTCGACCATGGATGGATCAAACGCCTATTACTTTACCTTCAAGATCAAATCTTCTCCTGACTGCAAATTATTTTCAAAAATTGGGGGTTCGATATGTTCTTTTCTGCGATCGAGGTGTATTGCAAGGTCTTTTAACAAAAAAAAGATGTTTGGTACGTGTTGAATGGTGCACAAGAAACTAGAAGAACGAATGGACAAGATGGTATGGGCATGGGAACGGGCCTTGTAAGAGAAGAAGGAACAGGAGAACAGAGAGGGTTATTGCATGGTGATGAAGAAGATTTGGTACCATTTACACCTGCTCGTGAAGATGCGCCGATGTTATGATGAATGATACTATAGACTAATTGAAACATTCTACTTTTTGACCCAGTATTGTTGCGATTTACCTCGTCACATTTTCCCCCCATAAAACACTGATATGGTGGACTTTCTGCAACACAAGTTAAGATTGGGCTATGCTGCAGTGTCACACTGCTTGAATGAGGGGTACTAGGTAGCTCCCACGCAGATGTCATCATTCAATTCGCCGAGCACATATCGAATGATCATAACCACTAGAATTATCTAGAGAGATTATAGAATAAGCAATGCGGACAGCAGTCTCTTATGAATTTGTATTGGAACACTAGGTAGGTACATTCGAAAAGAAAACAGATCATTACTTTTCGATTAGGTCATCAAACAGATCATGATGGGGTTTTTCGCAACGGTCGGCTGAGGAACCAAAAGCTAAACTCCCCACTAATAGCTCGGCATTTCCAACCTATTGACCCCTCGTAACCCCTGAACCATATATTGATGCCGTGATCATCCGACGGTGTAGGAAAAAGCTCAATATGCGTTCAGGAGCTAGGTAGCTGGAGCGCTGTTGTGCAGAGAAGAGATCCTCCATAGAATTCGATGCATCGGATAGCTCGTATGTTGACCTACAAACGCCTCTCATATCTCTGTCTCCGTATTGCATCACTCTCAGACTTTACACCAATGTAAGGTACGGAGGGAGGAGCATAGCCTCCTTTACCAAGTCGATGGCAAGCATGGCAACTAACGCTTCAGGTAAACGAATTGCCAAGCTCCAATGATTCTTGATCTGCCTTCGGACAACGTACGGAAGATATGAATGACCCAATGAATCCAATTATAGCGAGTGACAAGGCTGTGAATCCCTGCGTGCGTCATCAACAGCAATATTTATTATATCATCACCCCACCATTCTTAAGCTACCCGACGCCCCAACACCACACCTTACTTTTTATCATCCAAACAACTCACAAACGTCCACGACTTTCTTTTACTAACAGACAACCATTTTACTAGACCTCTTCAAAATCTTACTTAAACAACCCGTCATCTCTCTCCCTTTCCGATCCTTTTCCAAAAACAACCAAAAAGACTCTTAAAACCTTACTTCGTGAAATGGGGGTAAGCTTTTAAAGTCTTTGAATCAATATATATAAAAAAGATGTACGGGAGACCAGATACTAACACATATCCGGGTGGACAGCTCGCTTCAAAGATGGCAGCTGCTCAGCAGGCTCAGGGGGGAGCACCTCCATATGTATGTTTTCTTCTGCAGCTTTCCAGTCACTGCTTGGAAATGAGTGTTTACTGATGACAATGTAGCCAACTGGCGGTCAGCCTCAATATGGTCAAGGTCAGCAAGGTCAGATTTCCTCACCTGTGCATCCATCCCCATCCCCTCACCCACAATATCCATCGTATGGTCAAGCGCCACCGTCCCCCTATGGCCAACCTCCGCCATCCCCATATGGTGGCCAGCCTCCACCATCTCCTTATGGGCAGCATCCAACTTCTCCTTACGGGCAACCCCCAACTTCCCCGCACCCTCAGGCATATGGGCAGCCCCCTCCCCCACCGCCGCAACCGCCGCAACCACAGTATAATCAATACAGTCAACCTTATGGGCAGCCCCCACCTCTGCCTCCTCGACCATACCAACAACATGATCAATACGGGCAACCGCAAGCTCCGCCGCAGCAATATCAATCAAACCAGCCATACCAGCAGCCATATCAGCAGCCATACCAACAATACCCACCAAATCCACGAGACCAGGCTCTTTCACCGACGCAATCATTCCCTCCTCCTTCGCAGTATGGACAAAATCCTGTACCTCCACTAACACAATCTCAAATAGGTCAACAATATCAAGCTTACCCTGGCGGTCCACCACCACCACAAGGAGGAGCTCCACCCCGCGCTGGACCTTTAGGTTACGTCCCGGGTGGAAGCTCAATTCCTCCCCAAGCCGTTCAACAATCCCTCGAGCAGACCATTCGGGAGAAGAACCTGGGAAACTTTTTCAAAAACCCTCAAATTATTCAACAGATCTCCGCCATTGCTCCTCAAAAAATTGATCAACTATGCCAAGCTTGGAATGTTCCCAAGGAACTGGGTGCTGATATTGTGAAGCTTGCTTTGTTTGATATCATTCTGTTCATTGGTATGTTTGGGAACCCTTAAAACCACTTAAAAAATGCTAACCCCATGAAGATGACAGTGGTTCTATGGTTTTCCAGGAGAATGGCTCCCGTATCGATGATATGAAGCTTGTATTGGCAAGAGCTGCTTATGCCGGATCCTTATTCGATGCCGATGGAATCGAAGTCCGCTTCATCAACAGTGACGTGAACGGTAACAACATTCGATCTGAGCCAGAAGTCGAGGCACTTGTCCAGCGCGTCAATTTCAAGGGATTGACTCCATTGGGCGCACAACTCAGAAATAAGGTTGTCGAACCACTCATCATGAGCAAGGCGAGAGCCAATGCCCTTCAAAAGCCAGTCTTGGTTATCGTCATCACCGATGGGCAACCAGATAACCAAGATGATGTTTTCCAAGTCGTTAAGAACTCCTCAGCCGAGCTTGCACGTACGCAATATGGAAAACAAGCAATTTCCTATCAATTTGCGCAAGTCGGTAATGATAAGCAAGCTACGGAATTCTTGAAGAAGTTAGATGACGATAGAAGTATCGGTGATTTGATCGATTGCACATCCAACTTCGAAGCCGAACAAGATGAAATGGCCCGCACCAACCCTGGAACTGAATTGACTCCTGACTTGTGGTTGCTAAAGCTTTTGCTCGGTGCAGTCGACTCCTCATATGATACCAAGGATGAAACTGGAAGTCGTCCTCCGCCACCTCCAGGACAATATGGACAACCACCTCAAGGTTACGGCGCGCCTCCTCAGGGTTATGGACAACAACCTGGTGGATATGCGCCACCGCCTGGATACCCTCCTCAGCAACAAGGACAATACCCTCCTCCCCAGGGCCAATATCCTCCACCTCCTCCAGGCCAATATCCTCCCCAGCAACAGGGGCAGTATGGTGCTCCTCCTCCAGGTGGTGCCTATCCTGGCCAACAACAATACAGACCAGGTGGAGCTCCACCCGGTGGTCCTGTTAGTACTTCCTCTTCCCTCTTCAGATAATAATCCACTAACGGGCACTTAGCGCTATTAATTGTGTGTGCATAATACTGAGAATAGATGTCTCTGGCAAAATTTGCGAGGGAACATGAATGGGAAACGATATCAAAATATTTATTACGTGATAGGTGATAGGTGGCAGGAATGAATTTACGATCATAGGAATCATGGATTCTTCGCAGTACTCATTGGTTTAGTAGCTAGCAATTTTACCACTGTTTCAACCAAAGTGTCTTGATGTCCTTGATAATAATGATGATTTCTGAACAATTCATTCTCGTATGATGGTCACATGGTTGGATCGATACATCTTAATGAATATCTAAGTTTGATTGTTTGGATCATTTTCAAACGATGAGTTCTTATGTAAGCCCTGAAGCTCCTTTGAATATCCAACTTTGATTATATGAATCAGGTTCAAGTTACACTGGATGGAGACTTGGTGAATAGCCGGCCCTCCCTTCACTAGATACCTCTAGTTAACAATGATCATTTTGAATACATCCATCCTGTCGAACCATTGTTTATTGCGAGATCATAATGACTGTTTGAAGTTACTTTCTGCTCATTCTCCTTTACCTTTGACTCGAATGTCTATTGCAGGTATACTCATACATCATAATGAAATTTCGAGTCATCAGGTCTTTAATTTAGATTCATGTCTTTCTATTCTATTTTAGTTGTTTTCCTGCGGTTTTGACTGGACCTCGCTTTTTCAAACATACTCATACAGTATAACGATCATTTCGAGTCACAATTCTCTCCTTTGGACTCATTCCTTCACCATTTTTACTCAGATATATCATTTGGACATATTCATACACGTAATGATCATTTCGAGTCTGAAATCCCTCATTTGGACCTGATTAACAATCATTGTTCAGGCTTTCGAAGGCGACTTTGTACGGAGGTTATGTGTATAAGTAGAATGGGTTTACCCTCTTGGTTCGACGTTTGGAATAGCATAACATTCTCAGAATCCAACAGAGTTCAGAGAAAACAATTGAACGTCAACAGAAGATCATCACTCTTCCGTATCAACCTCTCTTGACAACAATCATCAACACACATTACATTCCTGACCAAAGACATATCTAGGGAAACTTTGAAAGTCATCTGCCGAACATACCTTCCGGATTGAGCTGCTGTTCGAACATCATCGGCAATACCATCTCAAAGATCTCAAAGACCTCCAGGGCTAGATCATCTATTTTGTGTCGGTTGTATTGTTCCAGACTAGTAGAAACTTTGCTCAGAGCTGTTTGATCAACTATGTCTGGTACCGATTATAGCACTTATGGTTGGACAAAGGAATATTCGGACGATTATCTCTTGCAAGATGGATGGCAAGAGTGGCAAATACGTGAGGTAAGAGTTTGGTGGCCGCAATCCTCAAACCCAAGCCAGTACAGTCTTGCTACGGGAAGCGGTGATGCACAGCAAGAGCCTCAATCCTCGGCACAAGGGGAGTTTCAGAGCTACTCGCAAGAGTCGCAATCAACACTTGAAAATGCACCTCAATCACTGTCTTCCCAGCAGTCTTTCAGAACCCTTTCACATGATTCATATATTCCTGTTTCTATCACCACATCTGATTTACGTCAACCGTCCTCCACCTGTTCGATGGTGTCCCAGCAGGACACTAACACACCCATGGTACGCCCTGAATGGCGTGGTTCCGGGTCACCGAGTTTGGAACCACAAAGTCCAGGAGAACCAGTTACTCTGTCGTCATTAGCATGGCCACCAATGGATCTGGTGCCAGGTGAAGCTCCCTACGGACAGGCGGACCGTTTTCCCGAGGGGAGCAAGTATTCGCCGGTCAGCAAACTCAAGCCCGCCTACTGTCCTAACGACGATAATGTAGCTGCTCTATGGCGAGGGGCTATCACTAATGAAAAAGAACAAGAATGGGTGAAACGGTGGGATCATGTGGATTTCTACCGGCTCGTATACATTACTGTGGTTCTGAGAGGGGATGTTACAAGGCACCACGATTCTTTGAATGATCAATATTTGCTCCAAAATATAGCAGCAATATTCAACCAGGCTAGCTCTGGCAATGCCAACCGACCACCAGGCTTTGAGAAAGTACTCTCAAATAGAAGAAGCAAGATCACGATGGGTGATCTGCAGCAACTTTTCATACTTCTCAACGATAGAACCAATCCTTGTCGTGGCGAGCCATTGACTATTTCATTACACTGGGCCAAAGACAGGGAGTGGGGCACGTTTAGCCCCAAGATGGTTTTGAATGGCGTACCCGAAGCTATCTTGGCGCATTTTCGGCTGACCTATGCCGAATCCTGTCAGAACCCCAGAAAGTTTCGCTGGGAAAGGGGGTTTCTCCCGTGCTTTCAATACCAAGATCTAGATGGTATTTGGCACCTACCCATGTCCGCGGCAGCACCCTCTCAGCCAATGACATCATATCACAGCGAGGTGCAATCACGGCCGTCAGGAAGCCAGCCATACGACCAGCAGCTAGCAGTGCCGCAAGAGCGAGGAAGTACCAGTCACCGAAAAGGGAAAGGGAAACACAGTGCACCTTCGGGTTCAAGCCAGTCACATCAATCACGCAGCACCCACCATAAACACAAAAAGGCTCAACATTAAGATGGTCGAAACAGACTTTAGGTGCAGGCAGGAAGGAAATATGTAGTATCACTTTGATAACACACGTTGGCTCTGCACAATCCATTCGCTTAAAACTCGACTTGAGCTAACTTTTGTGCTGATGCCCCTTCATTTTAAATTTATGTGGATGGTGATGTTTGAATGTAGCTTGTGTGTATTAACCTATCATATGATACTGGAAAATAGACTTTTTAACAAGTGCTATATGAGAAAATCATTTGTACTACAAAGATTACATTCAATAGTGGTTTGAAGGATGAAGATATAACGTTTGAACGTAGGTTACATACTAAGTAGCTAAGTAGCTTTATAATGTCGATATTGCATAATTAGGTAAGTAGCTAGCTAACCTTGTAACCTTATCAGTTTTACAGGGAAAGCATAATATTTCAAAAGTCATTTGGACAACAATACAATAAATGTATGATAGTATAGGAGTACTTCAAAAAGTGAAGATATAATATCCAAAGACGGATACACAATGCGAAGGAAATCTTAATTCGTCCCCGTCGTGTTGTTCACTCCATTCACTCCAACTTGCGTTGCTGCTCACCAAAAATTCCCCGCGGCCGCTCCACCACGTCACACACAGCTCAACTTCCTCACCTCGAAACGCTCCTCACATCCCACACCACTTCTCAAGCTTCTCAAACCGGCATCGCCACGCCGCAGGATAATTCGCGCTGCGCAATAACTGACAAGAGCATCGAAATACTTTACAAGATTAAGTTGCACATATTGAGTTACGATTACTCCTCTCAAAATGTCCACCAAGATCGATAAGATCATTGCGCGTCTGCAAGAAAAGTACCTCCACCCGCCCTTCCCCCCTCCCCCCTCTCCCCCAACACACACTAACCCTCCCCAGAACAGCCGAAGGCTCCTACTACGAAGCGCACCAACAAACCCGCGTCGTCGCCTCCCGCTACATCAAATCCCAAAACTACCCCGCCGCAACCAACATCCTCTACTCGGTCTCCCTCTCGCTGCTGACCTTCGCCCAAGGGGGTTCCGGAGGCGACCTAGCCCTCTTCCTCCTGGAAGTCTACAACCTCTCGGCGCAGCCCTGCGACAGCGCCTCCAAGGGCCGCCTGCTCACGCTCCTGCGCGCCTTCGCGCCCGAGGAACCGTCGAGAAAGCGGTTCATCGCCGAGACGATCGGGTGGTCGAGCAAAACGTCGGCGTACCCCGCCGGAGACCCCGAGCTGCACCACGTCATCGGGAGCCTGTATGCCGACGAGGGCGAGGCGTACGATGCGGAGCGCCACCTCGTCCTCGGCACGAAGGACTCCGCGGAGGTCCTGGCGAAGCTGGAGTACGCGTGGTATGCCGAGGATGAGAGCCACACGGCCGCGCTGTATGCGGGGCGGGCCGTGCTGCCGTATCTGCTGGTGGGCAACGTGCGGGATGCGCGGAAATCGCTGGGCATCTTTACGGGGCGGCTGCGGGAGTCGAATCGGGGCTTGACGGTGCAGGAGCTGGGGAGCAGCGGGAATGAGGATATCAAGATCTACCCGTCGATTCCCCTGCTGAATTTCTTGGGCTTGTTGCTGGTGGCGGTGCAGAAGGGCAATTCGCTGGATTACAAACAGCTGATGAAGAAATATGCGGCGCAGGTGAAGGAGGCGGCGGGTGAGCTGTGGGAGGAAGCGCTTGTTGGGGTGGGGGAGATGTACTTTGGGATTCAGAGGCCGCGACAGGGAAACCCGCTGTTGGATATGATGGGGAGTATGTTTGGAGGTGGAATGGGGGGCGCTGCAGGACAGAAGCAGGGCGCAAGGAGAATTGGTCAGACGGGCACTCCAGTTGCCGAGGGATTGGATTAGGGGGGCATGTGTATTACGGGAAAGGGGTTCAACAAGGATGGGGAGACGGAATTGTATCGTAGACTGGCAATGATGAACTGATACCAAAAAATTCAATACTGTCACTCCTGTATCTACCCCGCCTGTGCACGATTCGCAGGATCAAATGTACGCCTGGGTATCTCAATTTTCCCATCCATCCGCTCTGTACGCCATGCTACACCAAGTTCTCCATCCCAGGTCCATTATTTTCTCGGGTCGTGTATCCAGAGCAGGATTTGCATAACTAGGTAGCTCGCTTCACGTCATAACCAAAAGTGCATTGCATCAGGTCCAAAACCAAAACACCAATGTAGAAAAGGCCTCCCGGGAGTATCTAGACTATCGCACCACTCCCTCGTTCTCCGCTTCAAACATCCAATTATCATCCGAGAGCGCCGCCGTCTTGGCTCGGAGACTGTTGCGTACGGCTTCAAGTAATTCTAGCAGGAGAAGTCGCGTTAGTCTTTTGATGCGCAGATGCGTTAGATGGTTACATGGGGGGTTACTTTGGATGGATCAGTGAATCCATCGAACTTACCAGCCGGTTCACTCGGCGCGCGGTTGCGATCCCGCTGGTGGTGTTTGATCGAGTCGTTGAGACGTTGTCTCTCTCTTCTATTTTGGCATGCGGCATTAGCATCGTCCTCCATGTGTGTAAAGATCCGTGTCGATGCATGCTTTGCGCCACCCCCTTTCCCCTCGGCGTCATCAATCCAGCATGCGATATCCTCGAAGAAGGAAACTTACTCTCCTCTTCGTCGCCCTCTACCCCAATCATCTCGTCGTCATCGCCCCCAAATAATAATATACCCTCGTTGTCCATGCCCCCTCCGGGCCCCAACATCCCCCCGGCAATATCAAATTCGCCATTCTTGTCGCGCATCACAATGTCCGTTGTGCCGTCGAGAGAAAGGGTACTGCCGCTCCTCCCATTTGTATGGTGGGGGAAGGGATTCGAGTCGCGATCGTGGTGGGAGGAGGGGCGAGAAGGAGGGAACGAGTGCGTGTGGTCGAGGCGCAGGGTTTCGGCAGACGTACTGGTTGACGAGGTCGTTGGGCGGCGGGAGAGGAGGGAATGGGGTGAGTGGCTGAGGGGTTGGAAGGGGTGGTGATGGAGGGGTTGCGGAGGCGGTGTGGGTGGTGCGTAGGTGTGAGGGGAAGAGGTTGCGTCGGACGGAGGGCCGGGTTGAGGCGTGAGCACTGGAGGGGTTGCGGCGCTCGGGCATGCTGGGCTGATGTGAGGATTACTAGGTAGTGGAGGTTGGTTGGAAGTTTTGGTTAATCCTGGAATGTAAGAACGTGTTGGATTAGAGATAAACAGCGATGATCAAAGGAATAACAAATATCTAGGGAGTGTATGTATTCGTCAAGCAGGTAATAATGCCATGCATGCTATTATTGTACTGTTGAAGCCAAAATAGAAATAACCCAAGTAAACATCTAATCGTTGTCCATCCATAAGGCTGAAGATACTTTATATATATCGGTTGCTGCACAGTGCATACCCTTAACCTGACCCTTTAGCGGGGAAACTCGGCAGGGGTCATTTGAACAAATCGGACGAAAGCTATTTACGCTTAGGTAGTCAGTCCTCGTCTTCTTTCAAGCGAATTGTGGCGTCTAGACCAGGTCCAGTTCTCTTACTACCTTACCTCATCTTATCATCTACGTATGCCCGGCGTCACGAATCACCGCTTTCGAAGCTTCCCATTCGCGAATCTCTGAAATATCTCTTGATATGTTATAGATTTATATCGCTCCTATTAAGGTTAACCTTACATGATGAGTACCAATCGGAATGCATATCCTCACGTACATGAATTCAACACACTTCCTCTGACACAATTCGAGAGAACTCGTGATAGTCCCAATACCGCCATTACAAGACCACAGGTATATTGTTCCTCGTTACTGTTCTTATTTTGAACTAATCCTGGACATAGGAAATTGCACATTTCTCCTACGATGATAATCATGAATTCCGCTTGGATGATTCCTCGATTCGGTGGTATTATCCACCGGATATAGGGACGGATTTGAATCGGGGGTTTGATACTTTTCGGAAACATGATGATTCGAAAGATGAGCATTTAGAATCGCTATTAAAGGCGCTGATAGAGAGGGAGAAGGTGATAGGTGTCAAGACGGATGCGGATGTTATTACTTGGAGGGGATGATGACTAAGGTTTGTTTATTTAGAGGCAGTCAGAGAGTGTAGGATGTGCTGATGAGGGAAAGTATAGATAATTGCGAGTTTATTTGATTCTAGAGATGGGTTTCAGATGAATGCTACGTGTTTCGAGGTGAGTTGATTATTGGGCGTGGATCTTTTGTTTCCTGTACTAATTGAGGTAAAGGGGACTATGTATGCTTGATCATAAGTTATCGTTTAGTGAGCATGAGGCTGACTCCTATAGTTTTATCGAAGAGGATCATCAGTATAAGGTAAACAGTAGAGCTAGACAAGATGCACGACAGCAACCTCGACCAGGGAGACCTTCGGGGGATGCAATGAGCTTTTGGGGTAAGTTTTAGATGTCGAGATCAATTTTTTGTGGCATTCACTGACAAAGAATAGGATACAAATTTGAAACTCTGTGCCTCATGCCAAATCCCTGGTCAGAAACTTCTCGAGATTATATTGAGAATCGAGATAGCGAGATTGTCAACAATCATGCCCAATATTGCTCTATTGTAAAGACAAAAATTGGAAGTAACGTTTTGGTTATTGGTGGAGAAGTCGATGGAAGTATGTTCACACTTTGTCCTCCAACTATGTATAGCTATCTAATAATAATCATCAGTATATAAGGGATCCAAATCTGAAGATGGAAAGTCCACTGAATGGGTCGAGCTAAAAACTTCTGTGACTCCTAGACATAGAGGAGATGAACAAAATTTTGAAAAAAAGCTTTTAAAATTTTGGCTGCAATCATTTTTGCTTGGGGTCCCTCATATTATTGTAGGAAAGCGAAACCCCGATGGGATTCTTGAAAGTGTCGAAAGGATCAATACAGCAAAAATCCCTGGTATGGTAAAGAAAGAGGAAATAATTCATGGGATGGAGATATGTGTATTAAATTTGCCGATCGATTTCTTACATGTAAGCGCAAAATCCTTCGCCATTCTGACTCAACTAACAAAAATAGTCCTCAAAGCCACCATTGTTGGTGATGGTGTATGGAAGATTCGAAGAAGGGAAAGATCCATGGTCATTGAAGTATTCAAGGTTGCAGAAGTAAAGGGATATGGAGGTATCCTTTCGGATGAGTTCATTGAATGGCGCGAGACACTTCAGCGACAGACAACAAGCCTTAGTTCTGATGATGATCTTAACACAGTGCAGATACAAGGTACACCAGTCACGGCAGTGGATACTACATCTGATGCCACTTTGACCAAAAATACCTATGAGTTGAAGGGCTGATGCAGTCATACAATTCTACTACACTGCACCTATAGCTAGCAGCAGTAGCTCCGACTTCGGACATTTTTCTGTATGTCAGACACGGGAACCTCAACAGACAAGAGATTCATTATCCAAAAGAGACAAAAGCCGTCAATCCTTTCTCGGACTTTATATAGATGGCTTACCTGCTTATCCATGAATCTTCCAACGCCATGAGCCCATTCGATATTCGGAAAGAGTTCTGTTGAGATCACATGATTCCAATTATGGAAAATCCCCGGACTTCCCCCTCACCAAGTCGAACAGCTGGGGAATCCGGTGAGAAGCATGATGAGATGCATCTCGAAGATGTGGATTGATTGGGTATGTGGTATGTAAGGTTAAGGATATCCATGGATCGTGTAATATTAGCAGGAAGATCTTAAAAAGAGAGAGAGAGAGATATTCGAGTATAAAAAAGATAAGCAATTAATTAAATTTACATGTTGAAAAAAGAGAAGCTATAATTATTTATATTATTGAATTATTTTATTATTTTATTATTTTATTATTTTATTGTTTATTTTATTTTTTATTGTTTTATTGTTTTATTGTTTTATTGTTTTATTGTTTTATTGTTTTATTGTTTTATTTTTTATTATTTTATTATTTTATTATTTTATTGTTTTATTGTTTTATTGTTTTATTGTTTATTGTTTTATTGTTTTACTATTTTATTATTTATTATTATTTTATTATTTTATTATTTTATTATTTTATTATTTTATTATTTTATTTATTATTTTATTATTTTATTATTTTATTATTTTATTATTTTATTATTTTATTATTTATTATTTTTATTTTATTATTTTATTATTTTATTATTTTATTATTTTATTTATTTTTATTATTTTATTATTTTTATTATTTTATTATTTTTATTATTTTATTATTTTATTATTTTATTATTTTATTATTTTATTATTTTATTATTTTATTATTTTATTATTTTATTGTTTTATTATTTTATTATTTTATTATTTTATTATTTTATTATTTTTATTATTTTATTATTTTATTATTTATATTTATTATCATTTTATCATTTATTATTTATTATTTATTTATTTATTATTTTATTATTTTATTATTTAATTATCTAATTACTCGAGTATTTCATTATCTAATTATTCAATTATTTGTATTATTGCCTTCCCTTCTCCTCGACCTTGATGAAAGAAGGAAGGAAGGAGGAATTGAGGTCAAGGCTGATTACCTAATAAGATTACCTTGTAGATATATAATCATATATCACCTGGGCATATATAAAATATAAATTGGGAAAGAACTCTTTCTTATGCGCATATATGGAAGTCTTATAATATGGATACATATTATATACCAGGTAGTTCTACACTTGAGTACACCTGGGCACACACAACACACACAACACACACACACACACACACAACACAACACACACACACATCCGTATATAAATATATATATCCACGATTTTGATCCACCCAATCTGATCAGCTCATATTTGATTCCCTCCTATGACTCCCTCCCTCCCTCCATATACGTTATTTTAGTATCCATACATGAATGTTTTCTATCCACCTCGAATATTTCAATTCTCCTATATCAATCTCTCTCACTGCTCGTCCTATTAAAAATCAACCCAAAAAACCGAATGAATCCAATATTCCAATATACAATATCCAATATATACAATATCCAATATCCAATCACCAATCACCAATCGCCAATCGCCAATCTCCAATCTCCAATCCCCAATCCATTCCCTTTTCTGGAATTTAATTGAATGAAACGGATGAACTCATCCATTTATCCATTGATTCTATTGATTTACCTAGGTAAATAATTATCACCTACCTCCAGCCAGCACCGCCTACTACTTACTTCCAACCAACGGCGAATTCGACATACCAGGCACAACTAGAACTATGTACCGAGGCATGCGACCTTCCAGGATTCGTGTACGGAGCCGTGGATCCCAGTTGGCGGGCACGGGATCGCGAGGCTCCTTCCCCTATAGATACCAGTCCACCTCTGCAGCTGGAGCGGAATCTGCACGACCACAAGTCGATGAGGAGATAGCCGTTTCGAATATTCCTAGATCCTATATATATCGCATACGCATCTTGATTCTTTGGGTAAGGCCACGAGTACGATTCCGAAGACGAAAATAGTCCTGCCGGCTTCGAGGGAACCATTTGTTTCTTTGAATTCTTTAGAGGGGGTTGTGGAGAGTATCGATATCAATATGGCGAGATCCGGTCAATCGTGAGTCGTGGCTCTTGCTTCTTATCTTGTTTTTGCTTTCTTTCCTGTAGGGGGGGAACTTGGATGATGAAGAGGATCATATGATGCTGCCTCTGCTGCTGCTGCTGCTGCTGCTGATGTGGTCTTTTACCTTACTCATGATGAATATAGCACCCAACCTGATACCTCACATTCGATAGAAGTGAGAAGACAAAAATAAAACATTGGGTCTTGTTCCTCCTAGTGTAGAGAGTTATGCTCTTCAAGCTCAGAGATGTGAGTTTGTTATTGAACATTTGATGATTTTCTTTCCGAGGGCTATTTATTGAACTGAATGAATTTAGGTCTCAAGCAATTAGAAGCTAAGAAGAGTCCGATTGAGAAGTACATGTACCTCAGTAATCTGAGAAATAATAACGTGCATTTGTTCTATCGGTTGGTGAAGGAGAATTTAACGGTATGTTTCTCTTTCTCCTTTTTCCTTTGGGGGTGGAAGATGGGCCAAATGAAAGGATGGAATGAGGATTGACAGTTTTTTGATTGTAGGACATTACACCTTTGATTTATACACCGACAGTTGGGGAAGCTTGTTTAAGATGGTCGGAAATTTACCAACAGCCCGAAGGTATTCATGTTTCTCCTCCGATTGTCATATAAAAAGCTGACCGGAATAGGCCTATATCTCTCTTACCATGATCGGGGCAACCTAGAGGCAGTCCTCGGTAATTGGCGTCAACCTGATGTTGAGATGACGGTTGTTACTGATGGTTCTCGCATTCTTGGTTTGGGTGATTTGGGTGTCAATGGAATGGGTATTCCGGTTGGAAAATTGGCATTATATACTGGTTGTGCTGGTATACATCCTGCTAAGACTTTGCCAATTACCCTGGATCTCGGTACTAATAATGAGACTTTCCTTAACGATCCATTGTATATGGGAAATCGTATGAAGAGAATTTCTACCAAAAGAGGAAGCTGAGTTCATGGAAGAGTTGATGGTGGCACTGAATAAGACTTGGCCTGGGTATGTTCTTGTGATTTGGACGAAAGCGCTTTTTACTAATCTATGGGTAGGATTATCGTTCAATATGAGGATTTCAAAAATCCATTCCCTTCTTTGGCAAAGTATCAGAACAAGTATCCTTGCTTCAATGATGACATTCAAGGTACTGGTGCTGTTATCTTGGCAGGTATCATTAATGCTTTACGTCGTACTGGTGTTCCTATCAAAGACCAAAGAGCCGTTTTCATGGGTGCCGGTAGTGCCGGTGTGGGTGTCGCACAACAAATTGTACAATTCTTCCAAAAGGAAGGATTAACGGAAGATGAAGCACGTCGTTGCTTTTGGTTTGTGGATACTAAGGTATTTACTTCCTCACGTGCGTAAAGGAATCAAAGGCTAATCTTTTAGGGCCTGATCACAAATGATCGAGGTGATAAATTGGCGATCATAAGGTCTATTTCTCTCGTGATGACAATGAGGGAAAACAATTCAAAACTCTCCCGGAGGTGGTCGAATATGTTAAGCCTACAATCTTGATGGGATTATCCACCATTCGAGGAATTTTCGATGAGTCAATCGTCAAGAGAATGGCCGAATTGAATAAGAGCCCGATAATCTTCCCATTGTCAAATCCCTCTAGTCAAGCTGAATGTACATTTGAGGAAGCTATGAAATGGACGGATTGTCGAGCTTTATTTGCTAGTGGAAGTCCATTCCAGATTATGTTCAGGATGGTAAGACATATTCCGCTGGACAAGGAAAGTAAGTATTCACGTGGATCCGATTCTGAGGTATGAATTCTGATGAGATCTCAGCAATATGTATGTGTTCCCTGGTATCGGACTCGGATCAATCCTTTGCAAGACTTCATGCATCAATCAAGAAATGGTAAGTTGTCTCATCTACCAACCTCTCAGGTGAACCCCAAAAAATCTAACCTCCAAAACTACAGATCTACGCCTCAGCTGAAGCTCTCAGTACTTCCCTTACCCCATCTGAAATCTCATCCGGTCGTCTCTATCCCGAACTCAACCGTATTCGCGAAGTAAGCGTCATTGTTGCTCGTCAAGTAATTCGTGCAGCTCAAAAATTCAATTTCGATCGTGAACCATCTATTCGCAACTTGAATGATGAGCAACTTGATGAGTGGATTAGAGGGAGAATGTATGACCCAACTTTCCCATCCAGATCAGCTGTAGAAACAGAAGAAGTCGACGCCTAGATCATTACTTTAGTTTGCTTTAACTTGGTTTTACAGGAAATGCTAGAGAGAGAAATGAGGGCTTTGTCGTAGCGGATTTTGTAGCGGCAATTCTGGGTCAGGAGGGCTGGGGATGGTCTTTGCTGGGTTGGTTGAGATGGGTTCCTAGATGGGGAACCCTCGAACAAGGAGTCTTTAGAGATGTAGAGTGGGACCGTAGGGAAGGAAGCCGGTCATCGACACGGAGAAGATTATAGATTGATTGGTTGCTTGATGGTATGCATTTCACTCTCTTTGGCTACAACCTACAACTACGATCTCAATTATAGAGTGGAGATGGTCAGGAGATAGACTCATTATGAAGGTTTGTCGTTCATGGTGGAGAGGGGAAGGGCATCTTAGTTTATCGATAGATGAGTAGACAGATAAAATCTTGGAGGTAGATGGATTGACGGATGGAGGAACAAAAAAAAATAGCGTGTCTCACGACAATAGAAAATGATTTATTTATTGAAACACACCGTCTTACCTTGCCGTGACCAGTCAATAGATCTTAACTACTAGTACGTAGCTACACTACTCCAGCAAGAAACCAGAATCTCAAAGAAACAACCTCAGAAAGCACAACTCCATCCATCCTTCCATATATACAATAAGTATAAGTCTATCTTCACTGTAACTGCACGCACCGCCAAACACGAGATGAGGGGCACACCCACATACACCGATAGTGGGGCACCACCCAAAACAGCTAGCCTCCCACATCTGCCCCTCCTCACCGCCTTCTCACCCCCCCTCGCCCCCGCCAAAGGAGAATCGGAAAACGTCAAAAAATTACAAGTTTCTTTCACCATTCTATTGTGGAGCGCGTGGGATCTTTTGAAGTTTCCGGCTTGTTGAGGATTTGAAATTGAGGATTCTAGATTCTAGATTGACGGTTGACGGTTGACGGTTGACGGTTGGGGATTTGGAAGATTGGAAAGATTGGAAAGATTGGAAAGGTTGGAAAGAGAGGGCCGTTTGGTTTTGCTGAAGATCGATCGTCACGATGGTTAATATTACGGAGAAGATTAAGGAGTGAGTTTTTTTTTTTTTTCCTTGTGCTTGTCTTGTTTTGGGTTGGTGGTGGTGGGTGGTGGATGTTGAATAGTCGGAGGATGGGGAGGGGGAAAGGAGATGAGATGGAGTGATTTATGGTATGCGTGCTAATGGTTTGAAGGATTGAGGATGAGATGAGGAGGACGCAGAGTAAGTATGCGTTTGCTTGTATTTGTCGTGCTGCTTTTTCCGAGGCTTGTGATCTGAGGATGGAATTGGCATTGGCATTGGCATTGGCATCCCACTTGATATTGGGATATATACTGACTTCTTGGGATAGAGAATAAGGCGACTGGTATGTAGATGTTCGGAGATTGTTCACCACGTGATCATGGCTGATGTGATGTTTTGAAGAATATCATCTTGGTCTCCTCAAGGGGTGAGTTTCCTTTTTTGTTTCTCTCGTGGGGTGGGTATGAGGTGGTATGGGGCGTTTCACTTGGTAGCTTGAATGATTGTTCACTCACGACACATGTAGAAAACTCGCCCGTTATCGTGCTCAACTTCTCGAGCCGGGTCCAGGAGCCGGAGGTGCAGGTGGCACGGGTTTCGACGTGTCGAAATCTGGGGATGCCCGGATTGCCCTAGTGGGTTTTCCCTCGGTTGGAAAGTCTACCTTCTTGTCCAAGATTACGAAGACGAAGTCGGTTGTTGCGGCTTATTCGTTTACGACGCTCACAGCTATTCCTGGTGTATTGGAGTATGGTGGTGCGGAGATTCAAATTTTGGATTTGCCGGGTATTATCGAAGGGGCTGCCGAGGGAAAGGGCAGAGGAAGACAGGTTATTAGTGCGGCCAAGACGAGTGATTTAATTTTGATGGTTTTTGGATGCTACGAAGAAGGCGGAGCAGAGGGCGTTGTTGGAGGCGGAATTGGAGGCTGTGGGTATTAGATTGAATAGAGAACCACCGTGAGTTCATTTCTTGAACTATATTTTATACTAAAAGATGCTGGCTCCAGTCATATCGAAACAACAGGCTAACGTCTCCAGAAATATCTACCTCAAACCCAAAGCCGCCGGCGGTATGAAGATTACCTTCCAAAACACCCCCAAGTATATTGATCAGAAGATGATCTACAACATCCTTCGCGACTACAAAATTCTCAAACTGCGAAGTTCTCATCCGAGATGAATACTGCACCGTTGATGACTTCATCGATGTCATTATGAAAGACCATCGCAAATACATCAAGTGTCTCTACGTCTACAACAAAATTGATAGCGTCTCTCTCGACTTCCTGGACAAGCTTGCACGGGAGCCTCATACCGTCGTCATGTCCTGTGAAATGGATCTTGGCATTCGCGACGTGGTGGATCGCTGCTGGGAGGAATTGAAATTGATCCGTATCTATACGAAGAGGAAGGGAGTTGATCCTGATTTTTCCGAGGCGCTGATTGTGAGGAGTGGTAGCAGGGTCGAGGATGTTTGTGATCAGATTCATAGGACCTTGAAGGATACTTTCAAGTATGCGTTGGTTTGGGGGCGAGTGCTAGACATGTGCCGCAAAGGGTAGGGTTGGGACATCTCGTCGCGGATGAGGATGTCATTAGTATCGTGAGTGCTTTTAAGGCTTAGATCTGGGAGTGTCAATGAAACAAAGTGAATGAGATGGGATAGACATCCATGATCTGATGAATGAAGCGTTTTCCTTTCCCATATGCGAATCAAGGTGTATGTATGTATTAGTGACAGCAAAGGTTAGAAACGCAGTGTCGAGAAGGAATTAGTCCACTTTCATATTACGCACCCTTGCGGCTGCGATCACCAATTCGAAAATTTTGCTATGTGCTCAAAATATCGTCAACGTACCCCACCTCACCTCAGCTCAACTCACATCAAAAAATCAAAAATCAAACATCAAACATCAAACATTACACTCACCACCGTCCTCCTCACTCACGCACTCACTCGCCACGAACGAGCCAGTACACCAGTCTATCTACCATAATTTCATCACGTCACCATTTGTGTCACACACACACACACACACACACATATACCTAGATACACAAAACTCCATAGTTCCACCCACAAACGAGAGAGAGAGAGAGAGAGCACGCATGAAGACTCCCAAAACTCGGCATCCAATCCAGCAACCAAGGACACACGGAGGCAATCTGTGCGCCGATCCCCAGCCGGGCCATGACGATGCATGCACGGTTACAATCGCGGCAGAAACACGAACGTCGCCCATCCCATGTCGCGTGCTCAGTTAAAAGCCATCGCTCGATGGGCGTAAGACGTTGGCAGTGTCTCCGTGGGTGTGTGGGTATCTATCTGAGAGTTGCGCTCCGCTCCCCCTCCCAATACCCAAAGATCCATCCCACCACGTCAGAAAAGCAGCGCACCTCGCCTCACATCAATCAGCATGAATGAATGAATCATCTCAACCACTCTCAACACTCCCCTTCCCCCACCGTGCTCAACCCGTCCAAACGTCGATACCTGGACACCAAGAACTGATCGCGCGGAGCAGTCTTGGGGGAAGACTATGAGGGATGGATCAAGTGCTTCAGTGTTCTCGCGAGTACTTGGGATGACCTGGGACGGCTACCTTCGTACATGTCTAGCTTTAGAACTTGAAATGCTAAATGGAAATTTATCTGGGGTCGATGCGTAACTTTGACCACTGAAGATACGAACAGATATCGAGTCATGGTAGAGGGTTCACTTAGGAGTAGGTATCTTGAGAAGGACCAGTGATGTCATTTCAATTTGTCTCTCGGTTATGGAGTGATAACTATCATAACCACACCATCAGATATGCATTCTCACTTGAATAGACTTTCAATTTAATTTAATTTAATTTCCTATTTAATGAGTTCTTTTTAACTACCCTGCCTGCAAAAAAACCCCTGCAAGTATGATACAAAAGCCATGTCGCGCTCGTTGCACACAGAGAAACAGAAACATTTATTTGATCAACGCCAATTCTCATCCCCACCGTAACAAACACAAGGAAACCGAGAAGAAGGAAAAAGAGAACTCTAGCTCCGAGACACAATCATGACAATGAGTAATGTGAAAATACTACTTTTCGGATTTACTCGCTATCAGAACTGCCTGCTGCGCGGATTTCTTCGACTCCCTCTTGGCTTTCTTCTCCTTCTTCTTTCGCTTTCTCTCGGCCTTTTCTTCTGCTGTTTCTTCCGTCATGTCTCTTTCTCTTCTTATCGGTCTTTTCATCATCATCATCATCATTGGCAGCGTTTCCATCGGTTGGTGCAAGTGCTGTAGTAATAGCAGCTGAAGTAGCTTCAGGTTTTGGGTGATGCAATTGCAACAGCTCCTTCCTCAGGAGGAGCGGTGAAATCCTTATACTCATTGTTCCACTTGGCAGGTGTGGCTTCGTTTGGCCTTCCGTATTTATCAAGCTTACCCTCAGTCTTCATCTTCTTCTTCTCGACTGCAACTGGTCCCATTCCCCATCTGCGTGGGTAGAGATCACGTTCCATGATACAACGCTTGACCTTGGCAACAACACCGTGGTCGCAAGAGGAGAGTTCAACGGTGGACATTTGAGCGATACCAAGAGCAATGGCTTCTCCCTTGGTGGTCATAAGAACAACTTCCTCGTGAACCTCGATACCAGCCTCTGTAATCATAGTTAGCGGATGTAAACATAGAGTAAATTCTCAAAATATTGTAGTGCATCCTCTTGCTCATTCTCAAAAGTGGTTTGTTCCTCATCAACGACCCGAAGGCTATATGAGTGGTGCATGAAACTCGTGTCTAATCATTGCGGGGCGGGGGCAGAAAAAAAGAGAACACCAACGTACCATATCTTAACAGTCCAGGAATCATCAACTTAGCACCGTAGCAGACGGCATTGACCGCGCTGTCCTTGACAACAATTCTCTTGTAGGTGGTGAGAAGTGTCTCCAATGGCTGAATAACCTTTCTCAAGTAGGCCTCGTCGCGTGCGTTGTCTTGCATCCATTGAGCATCCAAAACATCATGAAGAGTGACCATATCCTTAGTCTCGTCCATAGCACCACTTCTAACTCTCCTCAACTCTTGCATGTGTGCGCCAACACCCAACAACAATCCGAGATGAACACAGAGAGTACGGATATATGTACCAGCTTCACAGCTAACCCAGAATACACCCAAATGTCTATCATTATCGAACTCGTACAACTTGCTCTCGTGGATTGTTCGGATACGAAGTTGACGCTTGACGGCGGAAATGAGAGGAGGACGTTGGAAGAGAGCACCAGTCAAGGTTTCCAAGGCTCGCGCAAATTGTGCTTCACCACCTGGAAGTTTGTCGTGTAATCTGATAACACAGACATACTCCTTTCCGGCTCCTTGTTGAGATTTTACGAGTCTTGTTGCGCGATCAATGCAGACAATCAAACATCCGGTAACCTTTGGATCGAGGGTACCACTGTGACCAGTCTTCTCAACTCTATAATTTGCAGCAATTAGCATTCGAAGCGCTTCAATCGCGCGACAGTGGTGAACATTTACCTCAACATGCGCTTAACCCAAGCTACAACTTCGTGACTGGAAGGATTGGAAGGTTTATCGAGGTTAATGACACCGGAGCTGATGTAGGACTTGAGGTCTCTGCTCAACGGTGTGCAGCCATTGGGAATTGGAGTAAAGTGTCCAGTTCGAACAAGCACTTTATGGTGTCAGTAAAATTCCAATTGATTGAATACCTCTATACATACAGTTGCTATAGTTCTTCAACAATAATGGCCAACTGCTGGTGTCGATGGCTGGAGTTAAAGCTTCAGGTTTGATGGTATATTCAACCTCTTGCTCTTTCTTTGTCGATACAAGCGCCATCTTGGATAAAGATAATTGACGAATCTACAATATCCGAGTTGTGTGGCTGCTGTCGAGGTGGTTGATTAATTTTCACTTTTTTCCTCAAAGATTTGAAGCTCTAGAAAATTTACCGACGAGAAATTTTGGTGGAGGGAGCTAAGTCAGACAAGGTAAAGCTCCCGCGATCACGTGTATGTCGATTTGACCAAAGAAAATTTAATCGAACAGCCTTGGAACCTTGCAAATAAGAGAACTTGGAAAGGTTCGAGAGTGATCAAAATTGGAAATACCGAGTAATCAAAGGTTGTTTGTTCTGTTGATGTCAATAGTCGGGTACATATGATTATATGACGGATGTCTTTTTGATGTCTTTCTGTTCTTCCGAGGTTCATTTTATACATCTATAGATGGATAAATAAATAAATAAATAAACAAATACCCATGGATATCCATATATATAGATATTATTATATTAATAACAGTAGAATCTTATGATCCTCCAAGTAACTTGATGTCTGTCTATTATAGATCCTTTATATATAACCATGAACTTGAAAAGGAGACACTACAGAGATAGACTCATTGCTCAGGTGAAAAAAAAATTGATATTTCAATTCCCTTTCATCTCATCCAAAACTCTTCTTGTGTGGCATTCTATTAATGTCCAAAGGTACCAAGGTATCATCAATCTCATACTATACAATCCTTAAAACGCCCATAGATGCCAGCGTTAGCTGCCATATCCCCCTATCTTTCGGATCTCATCATAAGTACCGTCCCGTGGAGAAAAATAACGCCTTGAAATGCTTTGAATACATCTATGACCATGATCCACTTCTGCTTTCAGAATATCTATCGACTTCTCGTCTTAACCACTCAGAGTCTTCATCCATTCTTTCTCTGATCCTCTTTGCTCTCGCAAACAACTCCTCATCACCGTCCAATCCACGCTTTTGTAACTTTCTTCCAGAGTCAGCTGCCATAACTGCTCTAGCCCGCTCTTTCAAACGTTGAATTTCTTCGTCACCAGTCGGTGCAGGCATGAGTAATTGCTGAGCAGGTACTCTAGCAGGGCTACTTCTTGGGATCGGATTCTCTTTTGGCATCATCGATGTTCGAGTCCTAATAGGCTTGCTGACACTATCAAAAGATTGCTTTTGGCGTAGAGGATGTTTTGCCACAGAGGTAGCAAGAGGGGTTCCATTAGGAAGGGTAGTAATACCTCTGGCTTTCAATCGAAAGTAATCAGTTTGTACTCCACTAATCTGTGGCCGAGTCTCATTTGCGGCTTGATAACTGGGCATAAGGTGAATCCGAGACCCTCCACTCAAGAAAGAAGGATCTGAAAGTAGTGAACGTTGTAAAGGGTTGTCCGACTGGTTTCGCCTATGTGTGGTTGAACTTGAATCCGATGCGATAGAAGATGTAGAAGACTTTAGCCGTTTGTTGCTAGGCTCGACTTGCCCGTTGTACACAATTTCTCGTATCTTGTCCTTTGGATTATGTACACCCGCAAGTACCCCAGTTCCCTCCAAGAGACTCCCCACGCTTAATCTTCTATCTTGAGAATATCTAATTGTTCGCTTTTGGCCCTTCGAAGTTGAAACTCTGAAATCATCAACAACACTAGCAGAAAGTGCTGCCCTAGAAGCCCTCATGTTTTCAGCATGTTCTATCCTAGCCCTTCGAGCTTTACTCCCTTGTCGACGTACCCAGATATTGTGAGCATTAATCCGCCATAGATTGAAATATTTTTCAGCTAATGCTTTACTTCGGAACTCGTCTGCTTCCTTTCGTACCAATGCTTCTTCTTCTTCGGCGATGCGCGCTTAGCCTCTTTTCTTGCCTTTTTGGCCTCATCTTTCACGAATTTATCGAATGTCTCCCCTACTAAGGTCTGGACCGTATATGTCATGAACTGCTCAATGATTCCATCCTCTCCGAGAGCAATCCATCTAGCGAAGTTGTCTAACGCAGAGACCTGAGATGATGGTTCTGGTATGATCTTCCGTGAAGATTCGTTGGCAACAGGTTCGGATAGTTTATTGAGGTCTGGCTGTGGGGCTGCGGTAAACGTAGTGACGTTAGAAGGCTCAATCATCGATGGTTGCGCTACCGATCCAGGAAAAAAGGGCTGGGGCACAGGCTTGGAACTGATACTCCAATCATTAAGTCTGGGTCGACTAAATTCCGGCGTTGGCTCTTGGGAATTGAAAGTTTTGAATCCTGTTGGTTGAGGACGCTTTGGACTTTCTGTGGGAGTTGTTTGAGGCAGGGTTGGAGCCCCTGCATTGTCTGATGGCCAATTAAATTTCGGTGCTTCAATAGGAGGTATTTGGGGCAGGCTTGAAGATGCTGCATTATCCGATGGCCAGGTGAACTTTGGTGGTTCTGTGGGCTTAGGTGAAGGTAGTAAACTCGGGGAGGTATCTGCAAAAGGAGAAAGTGGGGCTAACGGAGTAGCTGTAGGGAGCGGAGCGGATTGAGAAAATAGAGTAGAGGGGCTGGTTGTATCCTTGGGTTTATCTGCAAGAAAAGATGCAGTGGTGGGCTGAGCGGTGTTTGTCTGTGATGTAGATGGGGAGCCGAATAATGGAGCAGCGGGAGAGCCAGGGGAAGCTTGTTGAGGTGCTGTTTGAGCCGCTGGAAATTCAGGTGCTTTGGATGGCTCAGGAAAGATCGTTGGTGGAGGTAAAGAGTTCATCCCTCCAATATTGTCCTTCACGAATAATCCATCGTCAGAGCTTGATTCGTCAGATTGATTCGCATCTTGCGATACTTCTTCGTATACAGTTATATCAATCACCTCTGTCAGAGTATGGCCAACACGTTTCCGCTCGACAATCTCTCCAGAGTGGGGTTGCTTGATTGGAGGAAATGGATCAACAACTTGATTATCCAGTGCCAATGATAAGCAGTAATCACCATCCACCTCGTCAAACCGAAGACCATAAGATTCACCAAAGTCAACGATATCCCATGGGTCATCAAACTGCAGATATTGGTTCAGCTTGCCAAGATTCCAATCCTTTGGTTGGTCGCGCTGTCGCTGGTAGGCCGACAATATTGTCTTTAGAGCGTTCTTCCGAACTTCGTTGAAATGCATCTCGGCGAAGCAAGCCATGGTATAGGAAACATTCCGGCCTTTCAAGATTGTGAAAAAGCGAGAGAAAGCATTTTCGGCGACGTTTAATACCGTGAATGGCTGTAAAGGACCACGTACGCTCCAAATAGTCTGTAGACATTCGACTAGACCGACAGCAATCTTAATTTGCTCTGACTCACCCCAGAACTTCCATCCCCAATTTTGTACAGTCTCCAGAATTCCAGGATTACTACTATTGAGCAGTACATAATATGCCCTGAATTCGGCTTCGTTCTCGCAAGAAATATTTTGAAGATTGCAATCTTCATAAGCATGTATGAGCGAGAGGAGAGATTTGCTAAGTTGTTCAACCTCTTGCTGTTCCACAAAATTTTCTGGTGCGATGTCAGGCTTCGACATTTGATGTAATGCAGTGACATGGAATCGAGTAATCTTTTCGAGGCAGTAAACTTGATCGGCCAACTCTGGTGGGCTCATTGAGGATTGGAATACAAAATCACGACGTATTGCTCGCGTTCGATCCCACAAGAATTCATGCTGGGCTGCTAAGTTGTCATCCTCCCCTAAGACCGAATTGATGAGATAATCGAGTGTTCGTCTGAGTGCGGCAGGTGACCTAACATCTTGAGGAAGTGGTGCATCTTCTCCAGCTGCGGATCTAGCCAACTTCTTGATCATCATTTGAGGTGAAGGGCGCATGGATCCGTCGGGTGCTGCTTCCTTTTCAGCACGCTGGACATCATCTTCGATAATCCGTCTTATAATTTCCTCTTCCGGGCACATTTGGTCGCATGTTCCTTTGAAGTCGATAGCTTCGCTAAGTTTCTTTGGTTTCAAAGGATCATCGATGAAGCCAGCTTGAATAAGGGATGCGCGCACGCGTGTTCGATACTTCTTGAGTTCATCTAGATAGGTCTTCACAGCTGCCCTCTCGCGTGGATCACCTGGATTTTTCGCGCTACATCGTGGTGGTGATATTTTTTCTTTTCGTAGAAGAGCATCGATTTTGCTGGCTAGCTCACTGCTCGAGGCGAACGAGGCTATATCTGAAGATGGCAATGTGGCATTTTCAAAGCTTGCCTTCGACGGGTTAGATGCTTTGTTCGTTTTCTCCATAAAACCATTGTTCGCCTGGGATAACTTTTTCGAAGCGTTTTGCTGGTTAGACTTTTCGGATTTCTTCTCAAATGAAACATGTTTCGAGGATAAGCCTTTTGTTCCTTTCAAAATACCCGGCTTCTGAGTATTGGTTAGGGAAGATAGAGGGGTTGTCGAGACACTTGATGGGGTGCCAAAAGTCGACGAAGGTGATGCAGTACGAGAAACACTTGAAGGGGCAAATGGATTTACACCTGTCGACTGTGGTGTGCTTGCTGAGCCGAAGCCATTCGAGTTTGAAGGGTTAGAGCCAGACGAGGGAGCAAAAGGTGATGGGAAGTGGTTCTGGCACTAGGTTGGGTGAGTGTTCCGAATATATTTGATGATGGTTTTGGTGTTGGATTTGCTGTAGTCGAAAAAGGATTGGAAAGTGTAGGAGTTGCCGTCCCCGCGCCAAAAGGGGTCTTCATATCTGATGGTGTTGCGTTGGCAGACGAGCCAGACGAGCCAGCTTGCTGCTCAATAGGTGGAGTTGTGAAGCGAACCTGTTTATTGCTATGTAACCCGCCGCGCGATGAGCCCCTTCCTCTATTATTTGCCGTAGTTCCGTTTTGCCCTCTCTGTTCGCGCTTCGCAGCATTCTCGAGCCGTTCTTTTTTCGAACGGATCAGTTGTTGTCGCGCTCGGGATGGAGTAGCTAAACGATCAAATTTGGATGAGCTTCTTTCATGATAATGTTAGGTTGATTTAAGTAATAATTTTGCCGAGTACCACGAGACTTCCCATGATAAATATTGGCATTGTGGCCAATGTTCGAGATCCCAATGGCGTTATGAAATTGTGATTGGGCTTACCAAAGGAGTTGTTTGAAGCTCCTCGACCCGCCTGTCCGCGACCTCTTGATGATCCTCGTGAACTTTTTGAGTTTCCTCGTGCGCCTCTGGCGTTACTGCTATTGAGCAGCATTCTTCGTGATATTGATCATGGAGGAATGGAGGGGCCAAGCAAAGAAGGATTTAAATAAACCTTTTTTCTTTTTGGCTTTTTCAGGTGAAATAGATTTGGTTTCCTTTGAATTGTTTTTCACTTTTCAATCATTACCAGAAATGCCCTGTAACTAGGTAAGTAGGTACTGTAGGTACTTGTAGGTATCGGACTATCGCGAGTCCAGTGAGTCCAATTCGAGAACAAGGCTAATGGATATTCACGCTAAACGTTATACGGCAGTTATTTTGGAATTCTGCCAATTGAGCACACCGCCGGCCGGAAATGGCTTCAAGGTTATCTTTTTTCGCTGTTTGAGCAGTCCACGGGTCTACGATTACCTACCTAGTAGATATCAGGAGTGAAGAACTGGCCATTATCTAATTCAATCAAAATATTGTGTATTGTCAAAGCAGCAGTAGATTCATATTTCCATTCTATGATGGTCAATAAAAGCTCTAAATGGAAAAAGACACCGATATACGCCATGATATGCTTTTGTGCCTAGATGTCCTGACCTTGGGTAATTCCGTCCTCTTCCAGGTATTTTTTTTGCCAGAACTCCCAGCGCCATATAAATCACATCTAGAATCAAATTCCCAACCACAACTCCTTCCTCTTAAAGACCCCTACTGTCATTTACGCCCTTTGCGTACGAGTGGAGCGACTGGAGAAGCTGGTGAAGCGTGCTGGACCGAGACCTTTTCTAACCTCATCCAACTGTTCCATACCGGTCTGGTATTTCATCTTCTTGACATTCTTCTTACCGCTCATAGAGTGACTGCCCAAGAAATCATCCATAATACTATCGAAATCCTGTCGAACATCGCCATCAACAGTGGAAACAGTAGACGAAGCGATCGAGACGGAGGCCATATCATCAAAATCCTCGTTGTATTGCTCTTCAATTCTTTCAAATCGTTGATCGAGGGTAGTAAGTCCTTCTGTCCTGAATAACGAAGATGAAGTCATAGAGTAAGCTGAAGGGTTGGTCAAAGCGCCCTTTCTCTTCTTGCGCCTTCCCCCGTTGGTAGTGGTAGTGAACAAGGATGACTGTAAATCTGATTGAGATGGCGCAACTTGAGCCTTGCTGGACTTCTGATCCTTTTTGAATTTACTGAAGTTTGCCATCCAATCGCCATCACCATGGTCTTCCCGCTCATCATCATCGATATCTTGAGTTGTCGCAGGTGCGTCTTTGAATTCCTGCGTAGGTTTGGCCGTGGCATCTGATTCCCATCCATCTTCATCATCCCAAGTTTCTTCAAACTCTTCATCATCCAACTCCTCCCCATCCTGTGCCAATTTTCCAAAAATCTCGTCATCGTCATCCACATAAGCCTCATCCTCCAAAGCCTCCAAAACCTCTCTCAGTCTCGGGTCCATATCAGGTTGGAAACCGGCCAGAGCATCAGGGATATCCTGTTGTGCTTGGTAAGTAGCCTTTCGAAGATTCTTGGATGGTAAAATCTCGTCATCAAGAAGAGCTCCGGCCTTCTCTTCCAGACTTGCGTTTCGTAAAGCGTCTTCTAAAGATTGCTTCCCTTTCCCCTTATTTTTGTTTTTTGGTCCAGTGGCCTCCACAAATGTTGAGTCACCACCTCCACGACCCAAATCGCGCATATGTTGCATGTAATCATATTCTGTATCATCGTAATAAACACCATAATTTGCGGCTTCACCCTCATTATCTCGAACACGTGCGATACCTGAGCCAAGTTCGGCAGTCAAATCGTCGAGTTTCTTGACTTTGTTCGAATTTGGTACGTTGGTGGGATTGAGGACCATGGAGGATACAGATTCATCATGAATTAACGGATCGTTTTGAGGACGATGAACAAGTTGAAAATGCGTCGCATTCTTCTTATCAATCCACTTTCCTCGAGCCATATTGACGGGTAGTTGTAAAGTTGAATAATATCTATTGCTGTTTGGTCGAAGGGGTTTGATTTTGTAGTTGTGTTATCGAATTTGTAAATTGAATTGAATTTGTGGAAAGATTTAATTTCTTAGTTCGTCCTAACTTTAAGTAGCGCGGGGGCAGTTTTTTTCTTTGGCGGTCAAATTTCATCACTGTGCCGAGAAATTTGCCCCTCATTTTGCTCGATAATCAGAGATAATCAACCTTCAACCATAAAATTATCAAAATCAATACTTCTTCCTCAAATCCGCGAATTTCTTGAAATTTATTCCGGATTTTTTTAATACCTCGGATTTATCCAGAAAGAAAGTTATCAAGAGCAAGAAAGAATATAAGTACATACGATGGTCCTCGCAAAATCCAAAAATGCCGTTGGACTGGGCAACAGTTTGATGAATGATAGATTTGGAAAGGGTAAAGGAGCAGATCGCAAGAAGACCACAGCAACTGGAATTCAGAGAACGCATAAAGATACCGGAGAAACTGTATGTATGAAATGTTCGATTTCACTGTCTGATACTAAGAGAGAATAGTATGTCACCAATGAAAAGCAGGAGGCCAGCTGGGTCAAAATGCGATCGGTCACAGAGCAAGCAGCACTCGATGAGTTCTTGTCCACTGCAGAGTTAGCGGGCACAGATTTCACAGCAGAGAAGATGAACAATGTCAAGATTATTCATACCGACCAAAAGAATCCATATCTGTTATCCGCTTCGGAAGAACGAGCGGCAGTTGGCAAACAAAAGGCACACAAGGAAAGACTTACGGTTCCGAGAAGACCGAAATGGGATTCTTCCACAACCCCGCAGGAGCTTGACAGAATGGAGAGAGATGGTCTTCTCGAATGGCGAAGAGGATTGGCTGAACTTCAAGAAAATAACGATTTATTGATGACGCCATTTGAACGCAATTTGGAAGTTTGGAGACAGTTGTGGAGAGTCATTGAGAGATCTGATCTTATTGTGCAAATTGTTGATGCCAGGAATCCACTTCTATTTCGATCCGAGGATTTGGAAAGATACGTTAAAGATGTCGATAGCCGCAAAGAGAATCTCTTATTAGTCAACAAAGCTGATATGTTGACTTTGGAGCAAAGGCAACATTGGGCTGATTATTTTCAGGCCGCTGGTATTAAATACAAGTTCTTCTCAGCAGCTTTGGCAAAGGAGTTAAATGAAGCAATGTCAGAGGAGACGGAAGAGGAGACTAAAGCTTCGACTTCTGCATCCAAGCTAGCGGAGAAAGCGAAAGCACTTGGTCTTGATGATGAAATTGATGATGATAGTGAAGCGGAAAGTGATGAACAAGACGAAGGGGCGGATGCGAAGGACGAGGGTGAGGACATCGATGACGAACTCGCTGAGACCGAAAGCACCAGGATCTTGACTGTGGATGAGTTGGAGGCTCTTTTCTTGGTGCATGCACCCGATGTCCAAGGTAAGGTTCATCAATTCAAGCAACTAATTCCATAGCTAACGAAAGTAGACTCCGAGTCACAACATCCTAGAAAGACTCAAATTGGTCTCGTTGGATATCCTAACGTCGGTAAATCTTCTACCATCAACGCCTTGATTGGCGCTAAGAAAGTCTCTGTATCATCGACACCAGGAAAAACGAAACACTTCCAAACCATCCATCTCAGTGACAAAGTTCTGCTTTGCGATTGTCCTGGATTGGTCTTTCCAAACTTTGCAACCACCAAAGCAGAGCTTGTATGCAATGGTATTTTACCTATTGATCAACTTCGAGAATTCGTGGGCCCAGCTGGTCTAGTAGCCCACCGCATCCCCCAAGGTTTCTTGGAAGCATTGTATGGAATGAAAATAGTAACCCGACCTTTGGAAGAAGGAGGAACTGGTATTCCAACAGCTGAAGAGATGTTAACGGCATACGCCAGAGCAAGAGGTTTCAGGAGAACCGGACAAGGTCAACCAGATGAGTCGAGAGCCGCCAGGCATATTCTCAAGGACTATGTCAATGGAAAATTACTGTTCTGCCAGCCTCCACCACTAGACATTGACCCCTTCGAGTTCAATAGGGAGCTGTATGATGAAGGTCATCTACCAGAGAAGAGACGACAGGCTTTGGCGTCTATGGCATCCTCCGCCGATGATCAAACTTCGGTTGTGGATTCCGACATCATCGAAATACCACAAGGGCCGAAATCAAAGAACCTTGACAGTACCTTCTTTGCTCAAGGGCAAGGTAACTCAGCACACTTACGAATGCCCTTCAATCACAAGTATTCAGAACAAGGAACTGCGAGCGGAAAGCAGCTGTCTGGAAGAAAACAGGCAACTTTGATAGCCTTGGAGAAGGACGTAGATCCAAATGATCTTAAGAAATTAACAAGCAAAAAGCATTTCAAGGGAAATAAACCAGGTGGAAAGGGCAAGAGAAGAGCGAATTATTTCGCTGATTGAAGGTCTGATATCGGGTTTGGGTCACACACAAAGGATACCTCAATACGGTGGCGGTTTTGCATTCTGGTTGGAGTTACGGTAGTAGTGGTCAAATAGAAAATAAACGTCACTTCGGCCAACGAATGCTCAGGAAACCTAAAAGCTGCATTCTTTGGGATCATTTCTTTAGTAACATGAAGCTACTCCTCATGCCATTTGCTTCACATCATTGTGGAGGCGTAGTATTGTTAGTATTGTGATCCTATGAGGTTTGATTGTTTGATGATCGTTTGATGATCGACCATCCACCTTGTCGTAAATTGCCTCGGTCCAAGTACAAGATGGCCGAGCCGAGTGTGTGGAGAAGTTTGGGGTAAAAGGAACGAAGCACCTACCTAGGTAAGGAAGGGGATGGATACATAAATTAATGAGATAACAGACAAGAAGCTCAATACTGACTGTACTTTTATCAAACGCTCCCCTTGAATTGGATATTGGTTCAATATAATAGCTTTACACAATTCACAATCGTTATTATATTCAATAATACCCGTGGACTTCGTACACCTTTTCCACAAACCCAAATCTTCTATAGCATCCCGTCTCATCCATTATGTCTGACAAGATCCCTATTCTTGTAAGAAAGAGTTCATGAATCGATCTCACTCCCGCAAATACTAATTAAATATCGATCAGGCCGCCAATCGAGTGAGTGATCATGCAAAGAAGACTCTAGATCTCGTTGCCAAATTTGTCGAGGAGAAATGCATCCCGTATGTTTTTTGCCGTGATGCCATCTCATCTGCTACATTCCTTACCGCATAAAGCCATTACTCACAATCCACAGTGCCGACCCCGTATTCCACGCACAGCTCGGCGAGGGTGTCCATAGATGGGATACGTACCCTCTTATTATCGAAGACCTCAAGAAGGAGGCCCAGCGTCTCGGATTATGGAACTTGTTCCTTGCGAAAGGACAGTACAACCGAAGGCGCTGGCTTCACCAATCTCGAATATGGCTTGATGGCTGAACAACTGGGCAAATCACATTTAGCATCTGAAGCCACGAACTGTGCAGCTCCAGATACGGGGAACATGGAGGTGTTGGCAAAGTATGGAAACGAAGAACAAAAGAGACAATGGTTGGCTCCGTTGTTGGCGGGAAAGATTCGTTCGGCGTTTTTGATGACAGAACCGGATATTGCCAGTTCGGATGCTACAAACATTCAGATGGATATGAGGAGAGATGGGGACTACTGGGTTCTGAATGGGTCGGTAAGTTGTGATGTCTCCCTGTTCGATCAGGGACAATTAGGCTAACAGGTGGTAGAAATGGTGGTCGAGTGGCGCCGGCGATCCACGATGCAAGATTTATATTGTTATGGCCAAGAGTGATCCTAACAATCCGGATCAATACAAGCAACAGTCTGTCATTTTGGTACCAGCCGATGCCCCTGGTATCACGATCAACCGAATGTTGTCGGTCTACGGTTTTGATGATGCGCCTCATGGACATGGACATTTGACATTTAAGAATGTTCGAGTGCCAGCAAGTAATATGGTACTCGGACCTGGACGTGGATTTGAGATTATTCAAGGTCGTCTCGGTCCAGGACGTATTCATCACTGCATGAGATCTATCGGTGCTGTAAGTTGTAACAAAATTCACACAGATATTTCCAGACTAATTATTCATAGGCGGAGAAAGCTCTCGACTGGATGCTTATGCGCATCAATGATCCAAAAAAGACACCTTTCAAGAAACAGTTGAAAGAACACGGTGTAGTTCTGGAGTGGGTAGCAAGATCAAGAATAGAAATCGATGCAGCTCGTCTAGTTGTACTTAATGCTGCTATCAAGATAGATGAAGGTGGTGCAAAGAATGCACTGAAAGAGATCGGCGAGGCCAAGGTTCTCGTACCAGCCATGGCCTTAGCAGTTATTGATCGTGCTGTCCAATCATTTGGAGGAGCAGGTGTCTGTCAAGATACCCCTCTCGCATCAATGTGGGCGAATATCCGAACGTTAAGGTTGGCCGATGGACCGGACGAGGTACATCTACAACAATTGGGTAGAAATGAAAACAAGAGAGGAGCTGAGGTGACTCAGAAGATTCATAGGCAGATGGAAGCGGCGGCGGCCCTGTTCGCAAAGTACAAAGTCAAGCATATCGAGCCTGGTCCAACTATACGGGAAAAGTCCAAGTTATAAAGTCAGATAGGGATTAGGGGTATATTTCATTTATGCGTACAGGAGAAAATGAGACACAATTCATATGAACTCAAATTGAGGTATAATAGATTGATAAATTGATCAATTGATGAATTCATAACATAACACAATAATATCACAAATACGAATGAGATGAATAACAAGTATGTATGCATGTATGTGTATGTATATGTATGTATGTATGTATCCATATTCAAACAACCAAAACATTCCGTAGATCCATAGTTCTATAGTCATTTAATTCTCTTACTTTTACTTGTATATCATTTCTATACTTTAAGTACGTCAGTGATCGATGAATGTTTTTCCTCAACCTGGAGGGGAAAGTGGAGATTCGGAAGAAATATCTAATGGATTGCTTACAGTTACTTTCAGTTACCCTGACAACGAGCGTAAATACCAAAGGCAGAGCTCAAACTCATAAATTTTCACACTTTCTATCATCAAATACAACTTTAGTGCGTACATAAAAGAACATAAAACCTCAAGCAAAGAATCAATTCTACAATATTCAATTCTCAAATCATACTCAAGTTCAAGATCAACTGCAAGGCCAACTTCGACTTCAAATTCAACTTCAACTTCAACTTCAACCACATACATACTTGTCAAAGTCAAAGATACTTACTTCCCTTACTACGAGCCAAATACCATACCACTCGCTACATTACACTCCCCAAGACAAATCCAAATACAATGTCTTCACCAAGCGTTCTTGCAAACAAAGACGTCAACATCGCAGCTATGAATCAGATTAACAGTGTTGATGAGAAGAAAGCACCAGTTGCTGCTGATCCCCATAGTATGGAGTATCATCGTCAGGTCTTGCAGAATAAGATGCAACAGAATGGGTATGTTTTTTTTTTGCTCTTAATTCTTTGACTTCTTTTACGTTTGGCTTCAATCTCAGCAACGTTTTCATTTGATGTTTGTCGTTTTGAAGAGAGAAGAAGGAAGTAAATAAACATTCACTAATTCGTAACTTCAATCTGTAGTCAAGAGGAGAAATACATCTCGCCATCCGATACCATCCAATCGCCAACCACTGCCAAGTTGTCGGCTTATCGCAACAAACAGGTTGGAAAGTGAGTATCTTCCGTTATTCCCCCTTCATTCATATTCCTCCCGATGAGCATCTTCAAAATGAATCTATCTCCAAATCGCCAATGTGAAGAGAAACGACACTAACCGCTTCTTGCAGAAATGTCAAACCCCGTTCTCTCTTTGCCAAAACCTCTGCCAAAAATCTCACGGCTGCAAACAATGGTCAGCTCTTTGGCCAAGATATCTCAAGCCCAAAACAAACTACAAACAACAACGATGCTGGTGACGCTATGCAAGAATAGATTCCTCATTCTCTGATCAAGGGATGAGATGAGTTTTTGCCTTTTGCACCGCGAGCGATTCTTCAATAAAGAGGCGTATTAGTATCACGCACTCTCGGCTTTATTATTTTTTGGTTCTGGTTCTGGTTCTGGGATTGTTTCCGTCACAAATCATTGGAGAATGATACACGCACACTATCAAGTGAAGGACATGAAATTGTGTTGAATTGTTTTATTGCTAGGCAGGGCTTTGGGTGGGGAAATAGGGAAGGGCAGGGAAGGGAAAGTGAAATGTTATGTTCGTGTATTTCTTCTTATTCTCCACGTTCACGGACTGTTGGAGTGTAGGGTGGTTTTTGGTACCCATATGATGGACCTGGATATCACATCACATTGATGCGAGGAATGGGTGGGTGTGGTACTCTTCCTGGCTAGGATTCTTATGTGCTTGCTGGGTGGGGGAATCATGGCTTAACTGTCATCGTGCGTTTGGGTATCGATCATGAGGCGTTATCGGGATATTTACTTTCCTTTTTGTTCCGTCTTCTTTCAGAAGTTTTTTCGGGGCTGCCGTCAGGCTTTGATAATCTAGTGGAGGTTAGCTGGGTTAATTACATGAGAACGCTCTCTTTCTCCTTTCATCTTTGAAGCTCTTGATGTGCAATCTTGTTTCTGTGATCGTCTCGCCAGAATGGTGGACCCCATTCCCATGCATGACATCCATCTCTCGTGCCAATGCGAAAACACAAGAAGTATCACTATCGCGTTACTGACGATCCTGCGCTAGACATCTTGTAGGTAGCACCAAAATGGAGTTTGCTCCCGCCACCCCAAAACCTCCCTTCCGTGCCTGACTATCCAGAAACAACTAATCGATCCCGGCTTGCCCTGTTTGGGATGGCGGACTTGGGTGGGGATTGGGGATTGGGGATTGGAGAGGATGCGAGAATGGATATTGAGAGCTGTTCGCGAGTGCGAGCGGGCTGGTTGGAGAATGTTGGTGTGTTGTGTATTTATTCATTCGGTTGGGTAGTTCTGGATCTCTGGTCTATTGGTTGTGTGTTCTGGGGTCGCTTTTGGGGGGGGGAGGTATTGATGCTTTGGATATGTTGGATACGTTGGATAGCTTTGGTGATGCGCAGGATACGGATGTGGATGCCCTGCAGGGTAGTGAATTGGATATTTGAATTTGAGATTTTGGGTACAGGCATGCATGGGGAAATGGTTTGGAATTATTGTTTGCGGGAGCAGGGGCCGGTTGGTGAGCTTCGCAAGGCGCAGATGAGGAGGGGCAGGGGTGGAGGTGTGGAGGGGTTGGACGTGCAAGTTTTGGGGTGGGCAATGGCAGGTTGAAATACACCTATCTTTAGAGATGACGACGCAGTTTCTCGCATAGGCGTGGGAGATCCGTACGCAGGATCCCGAGTCGTCGACTTCCCGCGATGAGATATTGGGAGATCTTCACACTGTAAAATCTCGCATGGTCTAGATGTCGAATATCTACGAAGAGGGTTTCAAGTCTTCTTGTATCCATCCATCCATCCATCCATTCATCCATTCATCTCTAGAATTCTTCCAAAGATCTCTTGGTTGGCTATTATGTAAATACCCCAAACGTTGTATGGAACGACAATTTACTCAAGTTGTCGTCCGGTCAATCGAGTCAGCTGTCAAAGACATTTGCAGATACTCAATTGGAGGTCTTCTACCTTATTTGCGGTGCTTTGTGTTATGTGTTCTGCGTTCTGCGCTTTGCGCTCTCCGTTTTTGACTATGTTGATATTCTTGATCTGCTTTTGGGGATGCGCAAGGGGATGGCGAGGACCATAGATTGATACTTAAGCGAGGATTGATTTTCAATCTTTGGGAGGTTCACTCTGCTGGTACGTTGTTCGTGGACAGAGGTATTTCTGATAATGCTGCTGCTGTCCCTGTTACTGTTGTGATCATGCAAATATAGTATCGAGAAATGACAGCTATTGTTAGACACCCTTCCATTCCCGGCTCTCTGTACAACATACCATCGTTCTAGACGGGTACTTTTCTCGTCAACCTTGATTTATCACGCGCATCGTACTCTGAAGCATGATTGACATATCATCGAGAACATCGATATCGAATGATCATAATACAACATGATTCATTAAATTCATACAACTAAGGATACTCCAAAATTTCCCAGTATACTCCAACTATTTAATAAAACTCCAAGTTACATTTTCAGATCGCTGCATTGATATCAATTTTATCGTAAACGGTATCCCTTAACCCTAACCACGCGAATAAAACTTTTGTCGATCAAATATGTATAACTATCGTAATATCCTTCATCATTACCAAGTATTCTACTATGACAGCCCAGTGAAACGGTCACGCTTTTAAAAGGGTGCTTGTGGGAAAAATGGGGCTGCGGCATAATCGAAACCTGTTTCGAGGCCATTTTGAGGATAGGGTTCTGAAAGCCTGGTTAGTGATGGATAATTTGATGGGATATATCAGATTCGAGGAAGAAGCGATTCCAGGAGTGTATCGATCAATGAGTCACAGGCGAGAGTAGATCATGTGAAATTGAGGATTAATGACTTACCCCAGAAAATCGAATCAAATAAATCCATCGGTGACATGTTCAATGTCTGTTCTACAGACTGCATATCATCCATATTACCCAGGGGTATTTGTTGAGAATAATCAATCCTATCTCATGTAAGCAAAAGGCTCCCCGTAAAGTTATTAAAAATTTGTTGCAAACATACGGTGGTACCATCCCATTTTGCATGGAAGCCATCGCAAGCGCGGCATTCTGCTGTTCATATTCACTTGCGGACTTGAAATCTTGCTCCTGCATCATCTGAGGATCCGGGGCCATAACAGCTCGTTGTTGAATTTGTTGTTCAACAACCCATCCATGATCATAAATGTTTTTTAATGCAGCCAAAGCTCTCGAGAGAGGTCCGCTAAGTTCGATATCCTTGTCTGACTTGGGAACTGTGGATGGCTGTTCTTTCGCTGCTGTAACCGATAAAGCATTTATCAAGTCTCCTTGTAGTTGTCGAACTTCTGGGTCAGTTTTGGTTTCGCCCAAAATTCCGAGAAGAACGGCAGAGGAGAGACCGTGGTAGGTGAAAGCCCATGAACGAGTAGGTATAACACTTAGGGAATGCATTTTTAGGTACATCCTAACAGTTTCAGTGAGGTTTTGTTTGCATTTATCAGCTATTATTGCTTTCTGGTCAGAAGACATTCCATTTTCACCACGCCGGAGAGCTGGTCGACATAATACTGAGACGACAAAAGATGTGTGAAGGCGAAGAGCGAAGTACTGTAACCTATCTTGGACAGTTTTACATGCTTCTTTGATGCGAAGTGCTGGAAGGACTCGTTGACGAATATTCTCGACGTCGACTGAATTAGCGATAATTTGATTGTAATCTGGCTGAGAAACCGAATCATTCTTGACGAAATCAAGGACTCTCTGACAGAGATGATACATAGCTTCTGTGTAGGTGAAACCTTCCGTTAAAGCAATAGGGCTTAAAGGGATTGTACATCTTGTAATCACGGCAATCGGAGATCTGTCGAACGAAAGTGAGAGTAAACTATCTTGCCAGACGATAGTCCACCTAAAAAAAAGAATTAGACTTAAAAAACAATCACAGTTAATAATGCTTGAGCATACCAAAGTTTACGACGAGGCAAATCGTTCCCCTCTGAAGACGAGAATCTGCCGCTTTCGTTCGGGCCTCTGTGGAGTCCCAAAGCTTGGGCAAGTCTGCAAGTGAGACCGATCAATGCCCATGACGCCTCAGCTTTCATATCATTGGCAAGAACAAACCCAAGAATTAAGAGCGCCTGCAATGAATCCAGAGATGGACGAATCAAGAAGTTCGATAACCTCAGGCAATGGAATGATGTTTGGACTGCACTTGAGATTAGCCTCCATTCTTACCGCATGGAATAGAATAGCTCGACATACCAAAAGATTGTGCGGCGGCTACTCGCTTATGGTAGGTCGTCTCGGCGTAATTTGATGATACAGCAAGGACTGCGAACAGCATTCCTAGCCAGGCTGATGATACCCCTTTCTGGTTTGGGTTCTTGGTTTTTGCGGAACTAGTCCGATCTTCCAAGTAGATACACAGCTTTGTCTCGAAATCATCAATATCAATCAATAGACCCCAAAATGGCTGAACTATTTGTTTATATATTTGAAATGACCTATTTATGGTTAGCAGGGGGAATCCCTTGCTCATACTTTCCGTGCTACCTACCTTAAGACATCCTTATCTGACGGCAATGCCATGGCAATATCCTGCCTTATTTTATCCATATGTTCTTTGGACATGAATGGATATGGGGCCGTCGATATCTGTAAACCTAGGATAGGCATTATATCTTTCCGTATAACATCGTGTTCACCTTCGCCTGGTGACGATCCAATTTGGGCTTCTTCACTCAAAAAAGCTGCAATTGAATTTTGACCAAGGTATCGTGATTCGTTTGGATCGTCTTCTTCTGTTGTGACATTAACTTCGGAGTTCGATCGGACTGATAGACGTTGGATACTATTGTGGGAACGCTTGGTCCCGCAATAAGAACTATTGATGGAAGGATTTCAAACACCCGATTACAGGTATCTTGGCTTCTTGGAAGATTTGGTATTAAAGTCTATATTCACCTGTAGTTCTCGGCCAACCGTCCTCTTTTCTGCCAGAGCGATCACTGGAGCTATCTGGGGTTCGGGCTCTCTTAACTCCAGCTACTGAAGCCGTCGGAATTGTCTTCCCGAGATCCCGGTTCTTAGGGTTGTACGAGCATAAGAGAGCGTGGTCCCTCTTCACACAATTCTCACATGGGTGCTTATTATCACATTTGACCTTGCGTTGCCTGCAAGGCCAGCAAGCGGTTCCTAAGCGTTGTTCAGTAAGTTGCCATGAAAGAATTTTTGACTTGCCACCATCCAGCCAAGATAGGGAAATGATCCATCATACCATATCGAACTTTGCGATGTGAGTGAATGATTCTATTAGCCTCATCGGGAGTGATGGAAGCTTCAATTGGCTCTGATGGTCCTTCACTCATGGTCGTCGTGAAACGATTCCTATTCAATTCTTGAAAATAAGGTGGGAATGCCGAGGGAATTCCGGAAGGCGCTTATTTTACCAACTGCCCTTTCGCTCCGCTTCTCAACTAGATGATGTTGAGCTTAGCTTTACACGTGATACTTCGCCTGATTTTTGCTTACCAATGTAAAACGATGAAGGGGAAATAAGAGAAGGTTGAGGTTACATTCAAAATCATCAAGCAAATGGAAATAAAGCGAACAAAAAAAGGCAGATGCTATATGACCATATGCATATGAATGATACAGTCATAATGGCAAAAATCTTCTCAAACAGTCTCATGTATTATTAAGAATGGTCTAACACTGCCGGGCATAACCGGGGTCTTGATCGAATTAACTTCCGATCAACGGATTCTGGTCGGGATATAACCTTGATACTTGTCTTGATCCCTTGATCTAGTTGGATGTCTGCTAATATTTGATCAGCCCTATGATGTTAAGCGGCATCTAGATCAGGAACAAAAGTGGTTTCTTCAAAAACATCTGATGCTATGGATATTTCAGCGAAGGTGGTCTTCCACATCGGATCATCATGCTTCTATGTACTTTTGATCTCAACTTTAGCATGCCTTTCTTTTTATCTTGCTAAATTTGAGAGCCCAGTTATGTTCCATCATTTTCAAGTATTTTTTTAAACATCATGTAGCAATCATTTATCATTTTATTGAGAAAGAAAAAAGACGTTTCAGCTTACGCACATCAATGCTACAATGGTTGAGAGAAGGTGCTAAAGTTGCTAGTGCACGTACATTCCAGTTTTCGTTCAGTTTTTCCCCTTTTAAAAGGACGGTTCGTTCAAAGCTACTGTTAAGTCCGACATGTTGCAGGAACAAGAAGTATTCGATCTCATGCAAGCTAGTCTAGCTCATGTATGCAGTTATAGTGGGCTGTTCTAATGATCTCCGCTTCCAAGCAGCATTTACGAAATATCTTCTACTGTAGCTATAGATTCTGTTCCTTCTTAGGTTTTCCAGAACTCTTCGAAGAAGTTGCGATCAAGGGCAAAAGGTTTTCATGACTTTACTCAAGAAAAATGAACAATACACATTAGTAATTGTAGATTCCAGAAATATACCGAGACTTCTTCCCATCCGCTAATATGAATGTTCAACCCGCATCCGAACACAATACTTACTTTGAAAATGCCCCTCACGTTCACACAAGTCTTCAAGTTTCGTGGAAAGGTTCCTTGAAAAAGTTTTGAAGATTGTCCATATCTTGATATACTTACTGTCTTTGCGATCATAAAGGAAAGCCAAACACTAAACGTGCTAGTCGCTAGTCGCTCGTCGCTAGAACGTATAAAGGGGTTCAAATGGGTGGTTTCAGAATTTAGCCAAAATAATCAATAATACCTCAAGTCTTTGAGATTGAAACAGGTTATGTATTGACATTTATTAGTAACTGGGTAACTCTTCTACCAAAAGAATCAATCGTGTTGGGTTGATTTGATATCAATTTTTTGTTTCAATTGCCAAAACGAATGCCTCATTTTTCTCATTATCAAAAGGCTTAGTCTCAAAAATCTTCAAAATTTGGGGTCACTGGTGGGGGGTATACTCACTCCTCCGGAAAGAAGTCGAAACTTTAGGAGCGCAAAGCTATTAGACATGCAACAAGACAGACTAATTATTGATGGCATATCATGTTAAAGTGCTGATTGGCGTAGATGGTGCTATCGGGTTTCGGGTTAACCTCGGGCCGGTCTAGAAAAATTTCCGGCCAACATAGGTTGACATAGGAGACAACTTTCAACAACAACAACAACAACAACAATAACAACAACAATATATTCATTGTTCAAAATTGGTATATTAATCTAAAGCCTAATACCAACGTTGATTAAGAGAAAGTTAGGTCTAATGAATCACAACTGGCCTCCCAAGTGGGACGTGATTATGAATCCAATATACACCATGTTTGTGCTGAGTTGATACCATTCAAAGAAAGTATTTCACAGCTGATGCTACTTTCTTCACTGGAACATTCACATATTGAACCAATTCTCGTGTTGAGATTTTGTTCATTCTGATCTCTATATAAAAGCCCTCTCCACTTCCAAAATTTCTCCTCTTTTTCATCCAACAAACAATCTACCACACAACAATCCCATATAAAGATACCTTGATGCAAGATAACAAACAACATCTTGCATCAATAATCATGTCCCCCAAAGATGTTTACAACAGCGCTACAATCTATAACCCTGTAGACGTCCGAACACAAGCTCCACAGCATAACGATAGTTCCAACAGGTCGTCTTCATCCCGCCACATGGCTCCGTCATCCAGCCGACCATCTTCTTCAAATGTCCCCAACACATACACCACACTCGAGAGAGATAACCAATCGTCAATTAGGCCATCGTCTTCGAGACATCTTCAGCAACACTCAACTCTCCAAAGAGATGGACAAGGTTTCTCTCCCCATAGACACACTTCGGCCAATCAAAACACCTTGCTATACCGAGATCAACAATCATTCTCAAGCTTAAGACAACCAAGCCTGATACGTGCATCCGCAACAAGTGCTCCTCCAGATGCAAGAAGCAGGTTCAAGACCCAACATGATGTTGATATGGCGTCAAAGCAGGTGAGATATCAAGAAATGAATCACGAAGAGAAGAAGAAACAAGATCAGTGGGTAAGCGATTTCATCAAGTATGCCGGACCATGTCCTGCTGGATTTAGTTGGGAGCGAGTGAGAGAGGGGTATGTCTGCAATGGTGGAAACCACTTTTGCACTGACGAAGTTTTGGCCGAAGGTAAAGGCGGTTTCTATTTCGGAACCCTCGCAATGGGGTGGTGGGGTCCAATTTATGACTTCATGGAATTACTTGACTATGCGGAAGCAAAAGTCTGGGACCATGCTCGGAAGCACGGACTAGATCCATCAATTGCCCCTGTCATGCCAAACCCCGACTTACCAGCAACTGGAGAAATTCACCCTGGCATTGCGAAGGCAAAGGCGGGGCTGGGTCCGATGCCGCAGCAATGCTCTGATGAGAGAGTCCGACAACCTTTTGAGCTCGTAGGACTTAGAGATAGAAATGGTGGAGGAATGAGCTTACTCTGGCCAAATACTCAATATGGTTCCGGAGGTTTATCCAATAGACTTGCTATAAGCACTAGTAATGGTTCAGCGCAATCCAATTTGGCACAAGCCCTTCAGCTCCAACAAATGTATGGCCTACCATCTTATAGTAATAGCACTCATGGTAGTGGAAATTACGGACATGGATCTTATGGACAAGGAACACAGGGACGCCGCAGATATTGAGACCGAGTAAATCAATGAAATGCTCTGTGTAATGTAATCTAGGTGATACTAGGCGATCGTGCGCGACTTTGCCTAGGGCAGTATTTAGATAATAGATACCCTAATGCGAGATATTACAGACTTGGAAAGACTGGATAAATGATGTGAATGCGAAGGTGAGTATATAAACAACAAAGCAGCAATCAACCCCTACCCTCCCAATTCTTTCTCCCACCTTTTACCTCTACATCTCTTACTCCGCTCGATCTCTTTTAACGCTTGCTTTTATTTTCAATATCACCAAAGACATCACTCGGGTAGCGGTATTATTAATGTATCTCTCATAAAATTACGAATGCTTTCGCAGACTATCCAAGATTTCTTCTCGGTCTCCTATGACAAATGCAAAATTATCTCTGCACGCATATCAAATTTTCGAGAATACTCGTGCTACTACTAGATACCTCTATGCAGTATGATCGTATTGAACCCATTGCTCGAAATAGCTCAAGGGACCTTCATGAGTTGTGTTGTGCCAAAAGAATGGGATGTAGAAATTCAACGGTGGAGGTTATGAAAAATGACGGCAGATATTCCAGCGAGTCAGAGTTGATGGCGGAAAGAGAGTAGGATACAGACTGAGGCTCGAGTAGAAAAAATCATACTAGATGGCTTTTCATAATCGTAAGATAAGAGAAATAATAATCATTATAATGTAAAATAGGAGTTGTCAACTTATAGATAAGGTCAAAATGGTACACTTCCGTAGGCATACCAACTTGGGATACGGTAAGCAACCTTTCTGCGAAGATATGTGAGCAACATTTTGGAGATCAAACATAGAACAAGAAGTTGTTGATCACAAGAATGAAGAGTCCTCAGATCCGATGTCGAAATTCAAGACTACTCATGACTACTAATCATGAATTCTAGCACCACATCACTTCGACACTTCAGCAACACGAACTAAGCCCGAAAACGCGAATATGCGACGACATTGGGCCTGCAATAGGCACATTTTATATGAGTTCCTTTGTCCACGAGACCGGAGTCTATAGATATGCAATAGATGTGCCGAAGTCCAGGCGCAATTTATCAAAAGTCCAGTCAGACAAGACCCAATCATGCAGAATTCGAAGCAGGATGGTGTGGATCATGTGACTTCAACGCTCTCCCAGGCGAGGCGGCAGGAATAATATGATTATAAGCCGCTATCACATCGAGAAAACCAGCTCTGGGGACCACCCGTACAGATCATTTGCTAACAACCTTCTGGGAATTATCCCTCAATCTCGGTATGATACTTCGCAAATAGACGATATCAATAGCGACAAACTGGATCCTTGGTAATTCAATTATTGATAAATTGCTGGATCGAAGGCTTAATGAAAGAATGAAGGATAATAGTAGTTCTTCTCGTCTTCTTATTAGTATCTTAGCGCACTAGCTCTTGAACCCTTTGTATATGATCACTCCATCTAATTATGTGGTTGAAAGTAATTGGCTTGAACAATTTCGTTAATCGACGGAGGATCGACGGAGGATCAACGGAGGATAATACTTAGTTCTATCTCCGGGCGAACTTCAACTCTCGCATCAGTCACGTGAAGTATAGACGCCTTGCCTTCATTCCCATCACTTTCTCAAATTGTGAAACATGAATACTTCATCTAAACACTATGTCCAACTCTGTACATCAAACTAACTCAGGTTTATCGTGCAATTCGTCCCGATCAACTCCTCCTAAGGATAACCCAGAAAGCAATTCACAGGGGAAAGGGCTTCCACCAAAAGCAAGTCGGCAAAGATTCAAACCACAATTATCCTGCACATTTTGCAGAACACGGAAGTATATGAATGAGATCACTTTTGTTAACTTTATACTAATCCGATTAGATTAAAATGTGACCGGAATTCCCCTTGCAATAATTGCTTCAAGAGAGGATTGTCCTCATCATGCACGTATATCCACAATTCACGTGAGAAGACGTCAAGCACCCAAAGGGCCAAAACCAAGTCAAAAGACGTCCAAGAACGTATCCAAGATCTAGAGAAGCTAGTAGTTGCTTTAATGAACCAAAAGAAGGATATGTCAGCAACATCGAGTCAAGCTGTTCCACCAGACTACCATGCCTCTACAGCCGAGTCTTCTACATCTTCATGGCCAGATGATTCTACCACTTCAGAAAGTGCCGATTCTTTTGGGCGTGTATCTATCGAAGATGAATTGCCAAACTATGTTGGCGGGGCCCATTGGGCGGCGATACTCGAAAATGTATGTTTCATTCTTGGAAAGTGTTCATAATGAAGGTCTGACACTGTTCTAGATAGCTGGCCTGAAGGACTCATTAGGATCTGATGAGTGGCCAAAAGGTACGGCGAGGGGAAATAACAAATACAAAGGACCTGAGCTGCTTCTCGGAGAAAATAGAAAGGCTTCAAGGGGATCTATTCTTGCTGGCCTCCCGTCAAAGCCCGTGGTTGATAATTTGATTGAGCGATATTTCACTGCTATTGATGCTTCTTGTAAGCTGCTATCTTGCGGAAAGGGTTTTGAATACTAACAATACTAACAGTCGTATAGTTATTACACATGCGCCGACTTTCAGAAAAGAGGTAAATGTCCCCCAACATCAAAAATCGGTCCATTGAATTAATTCTTTGGTAGTATGCCGAGTTTTGGGCCAACCCAAACTCAAAATCGATTTCCTGGATTGGCTTTTTATTCGGAATAATCTGCCTCGCTGCACACTTTGAATTGAAGACAGGAGATGTCCCGATACCGGCACTATCGGACATGGCTGTACGCGATACGGAACAGCGGATTGAATTATATCGCGAGAAGACGGTACAGTGCCTCGTAACTAGTAACTACACAGAGCCCAGTCTATATACTGTCGAAACTCTCATTCTTTACTACTTGAGTGAGCACATTCAAAGCAAAGATGCCCTCTTTGGTTCTTGGATGCTTCTTGGTATGATCGTTCGAGCAGGAATGCGATTGGGCATACATCGAGATGCGTCACATTACCCCAAAATATCAATCTTTCGAGGAGAGATGCAACGTCGAATCTGGGCTGCAATAACACTTCTTGATCTTCAGACTTCTTGTCAAGTTGGGCTTCCTCGAATGATAAGCGAAGGAATGTATGATACGAAACCCCCTAATCACCTTTTAGACGAAGATCTGGATGAAAATATGGTGGTATTGCCGCCCGTTCGACCTGAGAATGCATTATCTCCCATTGGCCATGCGCTTTCAAAATATCGACTTTTTATAGTGTTTGGAAAGATATTCGATGCGTCAAATTCCATGACTCCCATTCCCTACGATGAAGTCATGAAGCTCGAAAGATTACTTTTTGATACCATGGAGGAAGTTCCGAAACCTTTTAGAGTAAGATCCGTTCAAGGCCTCGAGAATGGTCCCATTATGTTGAGGGTTAGGAGGTTCTCAATTGAAATGGCTTATCTTAAAGCTCGTTGTTTTCTTCATCGCAAATTTCTCTCGGAAGCAAAATCTTTACAAAGACACTCTTACTCGGTCAAAGCTTGCGTTGATTCTTCGATGCTAATTCTACAATATCAAAGTTACATGACAAGCGAGACGGCCCAAGGCCGTTCGTTGCATGGTATGAAATGGATCACATCTTCTCTGATGACTTACGATTTTCTCCTAGCGGCAACACTTCTTTGCCTGTATCTTGGACAATTGTTGGCTGCTGAAGAGCAATCTATGAATACCAGCCTTCGTGATTTTCCAATCGAATGGACCAAAGAAGACATCTTATGTGCCTTACTCAAGTCTTATCAAATATGGAACAATCCCGAAAATTCCTCAGAAGATACAATGAAGTTTTCGAAGGTACTAAAGGCAATGCTAAACAAGGTTGACTATTGGTCCACCGCCAGCAAGACCCAGATGGAGGCTGAAAAAGAGATAACAACCGAAGATCACTCTGGTATATTACCCCTTCGATATATCGAAATTCTTCCTGCTTACGTCGTCTGTGCACAAAGGTCATCCTTCTAGTTATTCTGTTCCAAATATGTATTCTCTACCCCAGAGTAATTTTGAAGAAAGTCCAGGTGACTCTTCGACATCAAATATTGGTATGATGGAAGATATCCTTGATGACCCAACTGGTCTCGATTGGGTAAGTGAGAAAAACCATAGTTTAACAGCCACTAATTAGAATGCGCAGGGTCTTTGGGATAACAATTTTCAAGGAAGCAATACATATATTAATACAGGGTCATCATTCTATGCTTCCGATTCGTACTTTCCTTTTCAGGCAGCTGGATTGGAAAACAATATGTACGGCAGTTGATGATCACTAATGAAGTCCCAAGATTGGCTGATTAATACTGCATGGCTTGTCAAAAGCTTATTTATAGGTCGCAGCCAGGAAGCCGATTTCCAAGAAATTCATTACGACGTAAGCAGGAAATTTTATCATTGGTTGGGCTCTCGTGTGTAACAGAAGCTCTATCTCACGATCTGGAGTAATCCAGATGGCAATTTAACGGCTAGCAAGTCGAGTTCTCACGGTCCCTACACCTTTATCATGTATAAGATGGTTCATTTGAGACTAGATCTTGATGCGAGATGCGAGATGATAGATGACGAGTGCGATTAGTTGTCACGCGAACCAAAAAATTGCTGGAAGGGGCAGGTACACGAAGCGGATGATTGTCGAACACTAGTTGCGTCCGTTAATTGTCGTACCGCAATGGCGAGTCCGGAGTAGGGAAGGGCTGAGTCGCTGATAATGGACTCACGCTCCAGAATCGATCGCGGCCTTCAAGTGCTCGAAGAACTACCAAATGGCTTTCTGCGTAACATTGATGCAATGCAGTGTTGATTATGCATAGAGTTTCGACAAGCTTTCACGTGCTAGAATTCCATCTTTCGGCTCGTCCACGCGTTCTGAATGTTGTGTCTAGACTTTCCTCAATAAACTACGATGCAAAGAACCTGGGGAAAACTACTCCACCTTGTTTCTACCCCGCATCAAATTCTCATGATAAAAAGAGAAATTGCAGCTCATCCCCAGGAACCTTACCGTATCTTGGCAATATACCACCGATTTATAAGCGAGTACCAGACGGGATAGCAGTTTGATGATGTGATGGTATCATCGCTTGCAGAATTTTCGCAAAGAAATAAGCATCTACTGAACACCTGGGCATGTACAATGACCCGAAATAGACTTCACCCCCACACAGTCAATATTGGATCTGTGAAATGACGATAATAGAAAACTTCAACAATTTGAAGTAGAAAGAGGTGTGGTTGAAGTCAACATAAATGGGTATGTGCCCCAAACACTTCATACAGCTTGTCTTTGAATTTATCAATCTTTCTTTCCTCAAACTCTCCTCGTCAGCTTTCATAGCGAAGGACTTCAAAGATGACTTTTATAAATGGATACGCGATTTTGTTAATTGCCGTCTTTCTCAAACAGAACATCATAGCAGCACCAACTGGAGACCCCCTTCTTGGTTTCCATCCCTCAAACGTCGTTGTCAACCAAAACACCGACGACATTGACTATGAGCTTGCACCAGGCCAAACAGATCCAGCAACCGTAGGCGCATATCTCGATTTCAGTACCGTCAAGAATCCCCAGCCCATCCGCGGCACAAAGGGTGGTACTGATGCGGGCCCACGAACCGAAGCATATGATATCCTTAATCCCGACAAGCTTGCACCTCCAGGCACCGATCATGGGAACGTCAACAATGCACAATGGCCGCTGGGTCTCAGTCATGCGAAACTGGGACTCGGTCATGCAGGATGGTCGAGACAGCAAAACGTGGACAACACATACCCGCGGCCACGGAAATGGCAGGGGTAAATATGCGATTGGAGGAGGGCGGTTACCGCGAGTTGCATTGGCATAAAGCTGCAGAGTGGGCTTATATATTCAATGGAAGCGTGAGGCTTCAGGCGGTCAATGAAGATGGCCAGACGTTTGTCGATGATATGAGTGCGGGGGATGTTTGGTTTTTCCCCCCGTAAGTTGGCAAGCCGTCTGCTCGCTAATCGTGCTTATTTTGCTTGACGTAGAATAGTCTTGAGTATCCACCTTGGACTATGGCTTTGCTGACGCAGAAAAACTTCAGAGGTATACCACACTCGTTGCAAGGATTAAAAGGTGGAACGGAGTTCCTTTTGGTATTTGATGACGGAAGCTTCTCTGAAGATAACACCTTCTTGGCCTCAGAAGTCTTCGCGCATAACCCGGTGAGTCAATCAAGCTCCTCAAGGTCCACCAAGCCAAAAGCTAATTTTCACCTAGCTCGAAGTTCTCTCCAAGAACTTTCAACTCCCCCAAAGCGCCTGGTCCAACATCCCTCCCGGGGAGCTCTTTATATTCCCCGGCACAAAAAGCACCCACCGACATCACCCAGCAAAACATCACGGGTTCAGCCGGCATTATTCCTCAAGAGTTTTCCTACTCCTACCACCTCTCCAAAGCCCCGTTCACTCATGATACCCCCGGTGGAACTATCAAAATCCTCGATCCAAAAACCTTCCCCGTCGCTGAGAAATTCTCTGCCGCAGTTGTCACGGTGCATCCCGGAGCTATGCGTGAGATCCACTGGCACACCACTAGTGACGAGTGGAACTTCTTCATAGCTGGCAATGCGAGGATCAGTATATATGCGGCACAAGGAACAGCGAGGACGTTTGACTATCATGCGGGGGATTGTGGGTACATCCCCAAGGGCATGACACATTACGTTGAAAATGTTGGGAGGGACGATGTAGTGTTCATCGAGGTATTGCAGGCGGATCATTTTTCCGGTAAGCTTCTCCCATTGAAGTTGAGATGCGCGCTCATGTGAAGTAGATATCTCAGTCGGTCAATGGGTTGGCTTGACACCCAAGCAGATAGTAGCCGATACGCTGAATTTGAGTCATGAGACGGTATCGGCCTTCAGGAAGGAGAAACAGTTCATTGTGCAAGGCGAGGCGGCGGCTTGATCGCGTCACCATCATTCCTCGGCTGGGGTGGACCGTGCTTCGCACTTCCCAGATCTCCCTTACTTTTCTCTCTTGAATTATCGTTCGTTTTGATCTCTTGTCATGGAAACCCATTTCAATTCTCCTGCCAATGCACGGCACATGTAACCATTAATAAATCTTTCCCGCAATAATAACCGCGTGCTTCTTGTGTCGAGCAATGTTCCCCCCTCAATCATGCCCCCTGAGCAGAACCCCCTTCCCAGCCCATCAGCTGCCCGAAGGAGGCTGTCCTTGGCGCTTCGCTTCCCACCCACACTTGCCAAGCGACGGGAGCCCCTTTGTCAGCAGAGGGGCAGCTGCAGTGCAGCCGCCCCGAAAAAGATCCCGACGTCCGCACGCAGACCATGTCCCACGGCGCGAAAATAATCCAGCTCGCATGCTTGGCAGCTGCGCCCCTGCGCCCCCTGCTGCGAGAGCCTTAGGTAACCTGGGGCATCGTCTTGGAAACTTCCTTGCATCCCAGCCAAATGTGCCGCGAGTCCTCCTACCGGCTCGTTGCGCGTACCGTGAGGTTTCCGTCGATGTGCTCCCATTTCGTCATGCCGACGTGCCGTGGACACGAGAGATGTTGTTTGGGTATGGCGATTCGGTCGGTCGGGGGGGTTGGAGAGGCGCATGGGAGATCCTATCGCGATGAACGATACGGCAAGATGCGCAGCATGGCGACTGGTCTCGGGATTATAAATGTATGACATAGCTGGCTGATTGATTGATTGATTGATTAATTAATTAATTAATTAATTGATTGAATAGATCGACGACCACAAATCATCACTCTCTGATCCCGACTCCCCGGTTAGGGACGCTGATGTCCGTGTATCGTCATCGCAGATACATACTTCTCCTGAAACTCCCGGTGCAGCATCCCATTGCTGACGCATGGCTCGCTCTCCAAAGCTACCCATCTATCTCCCGAAATTGCCTTCTCCATCTCGCATCTCGCATCTCTCGGCTCCGTCGCGTGGCGCGTTTGCGAAGCCCAGTCTTCTTTCCAGCCGAGTCTTCCTTTGCCCCCCCCCCCCCCCCCCCTTCGCACCCTTGGCGCGTACCACGAACAGTCGATCCACGAGCCTGCCCATGGATCCCGCGTACGCAAGTCCAACATCCCATATCACGAGCGGATTTTACGCGCAGGAGGGACAGGCCAGAACGGATCCAATGACCGTTGTCCGACTCATCTTGAGCCACGCGCCGCTATTCCAGGGGTGATCGCGTAAGGGGAAAATATACCAGGAGGAGGAGGAGGAGGATAGTCAGGGAGTGGTTTTGAGGAAGGAAGGTGATGGGAGGGAAATATTGTGTGATGATGATAGAAGTGCAATATAGGGCTGATTTTCAAGAGGGAATCCTTGGATTGCTTATCGTCACAAATACTCGAGTACCTTTGATATCCATTTCCCCTCCTCCCAGGACCTCGGGAGAATGTGTAAGCGCAGGACGATCGTTGGCCCTACTCCGAGAGCAAACATGCTGGTGTTGGACTCGCTCGTTGCTCTTCACATCCTGCCATGGGCAACAAGAACAAATGGTGTGGATAATGCAGAAGATCGATCGCAATAATAGAAAGAAATAATATACATTCGCTCCTCGTAGGATTCAAATAAAGGCAGGAAAAAGGAAGAAAGTCGCAACCGCATTCATTCGTGAATAAATACCCCGCCGGCCCTAGCCCAAAAAGATTTTGCTTTCAATTATCATCATACATAGAACATAGTTTTCCGAGTCATTTCATCCAGCCCCTTTCCAGCTTGAATGCCTATCATGCTCGTCAGACCAGACCAGGGTCACCTTCTTATGCTCATCCACTTCATCCAAGCTTTAAGCGTTGAAGCACCATAAAAACCTCATCAACGAGTTCTTTTTGAACTTGCCATCTCTCCGTACCTCCCTCTCTCCTTTGTCGTATCATATGCTTGCAGCACTCTGGTTTGCGACTCATCCGCTTGAGAAAAGGCATAACCACGCTGTTTGCGCATACGTTGGACCTGGCGAACCTTACGGATAGCTTTCTGGAACTGCTCCATTCTGTGAGACGGGTGGTTAGAAAAGTATTCCACAAGCAGAGCAAAAGGGGAAGGCAGAGAGAGATTGACCTTGGCCTATAATCTTGGATGTTGTATTTTTGAATCTCTTGGATATGGTGGTAGGATTGTGGATAGTACATGCGTTTAGCGCTGAGGGTGTTGGTTAGTAAATCAAACTCCGCTAAAGATGAATCAAAGAACCTACTATTTCCACGAAAAATCTCTCAATAGACACAATATAGGCAATGCTAAGCCCTGAATCCAAAAAATTGGACTGGTAAATAATCGAGGAACCACACCTTCATATTCCATCGAGAAGCCAAGCTTAGGTGCCACGGTGCCATACACAGCAATGAAAATAATCCAGATGAGCATACTGCCAGGTATGGCTATGACGTGATATTTTGTCCAGACATTTACCACGAGGGCTGCTTTCCCAAGGACGGTTGCCAATACGGCGGTGTAGAGTGCTGTACCCCATACCCAATGGCCGGCTGTTTTCCCATCACCCTGAGGCAGATCACGCCACCAGATGAGTTCCGATGCAATGTACAGAATTAGAGAATGGTAGAAACCGTTACCAACCCAAGCCCAGAATGAATGCTGCCTGAAGAATGTGTTCTTTTGACCTAGTTGGTAGAGCTGCGGATACCTGTCCAGAAGTCTAGCAGATATGAACTGATCGAAGATACCCATTGCAAGCGGAGGAAGCACAGTAAAAAATACATTGTAAAACGACAGCGTCCATGATTCGTAGATGACCTCTCCAGAGAATACGTTCTGGAATGAATACTAGAGATTGTTAAATGATAAATCAAGCCAGACAACGAGAACACTTACCCAAAATTGTGTCATGTAAAGCGTGATGTTTTTGTAGAAAGAATATAGAATAACTTTGCAGATTCTTTGGTAACTCCATGCGCCGTGAACGAGAAGAAGTTTACGCAAATATCTAAATTGTCCGATGGCAACATCAGCACTTCTAGCGGCTTGTAGACCTTCCATACCACTTATACCAACGCCGATATGAGCTGCTTGAATCATCGAGACATCGTTCGCTCCATCACCAATAGCCAAGAGGATAGCCTTTCTATTACGTTTGACAAGCTTAACGACCAAGGCCTTTTGAAGAGGAGACACACGGCAACATATAACAGCTTTACACATCACAGCAAGGTCGAGGAAGTCTTTTTTCCAGCTCTTTTTCGAGGGCATAAGTTAAAGACTTTCCATCAATGACTAAAGCAAGAGTTTCCATAGCAATAGTACCATCGCCCTGTGTTCGTATGGCATCTAGTTTCTTCTGTATGTTGTTTCTAGTATCCATAGCGGTTTCTTCGTTGACGATAAGAAGGGTCATATCCTCACTGATCAACTTACAACTCATGCCAATGTTTATGGCAGTTTCTTGACGATCTCCAGTCAATACCCAGACCTTGATACCTGCTTCTTGCAAAGTATGAATTGTTTCGGGCACCCCATCTTGCAATCGATCTTCGATAGCTGTGGCTCCAAGTAACGTAAAGTCTCTCTCGAGAATTTCAGCAGCTTTGTCCAATTCCTCGGCACGATTACCGCTGACGGTAGTCTGCGCTTTATCAAAAACTTGCCACCACTCTTGAAACTCGTTTTCAGGAATTTCTCGCATGGCTAGACATAGTGTTCTGAGACCCTCTGATGCATATTCTTCTAAATGTTGAAGTGTGGCTTCAACGTGTGGATTGTCGGGACCAAGTCGTTCCAAGATGACCGTGTCGGCTCCTTTGCAATAGCATCTGATCTGTCCGTCGGGGCATCGGAAAATTGCCGACATGCGCTTTCTCGTCGAGTTAAATTCGCAAACTGCAAGAAGTTCGTACTCGTATAATTCGCCACCAACAGTTATCTGCACAGACCTTGGCTTACGTGCGGTGAACTGATATCCCATCAAAACGGCGCCTTCAACCAAAGCACCCTCGTCAGGAGAGGCTGCTTGGTATTTGATAGCCCCGCCCTTCTCTTCCGACCTTTCGGGAATAACTGTATGGCAAGTAGATAAGAGAGCGAGAAAGTGATGGATGGCCAATGCAGTTTCATGAGTTTTGAGGTTTTCCTTCAATCGCTTGAAATCATGGATGCCAACCTCCTGACCATCGATATTTGTAGCTCGGCGATCTTCTGGCACATCCTCTGCGTATTGAATCCCACCGATAGAGCATTGCTTAAACTCCATTTGGTTACATGTCAATGTCCCAGTCTTGTCGGAGAAAATGTATTCCACCATACCGAGCTCCTCGACCAAACTCGATGTACGACAGACAGCCGGAGTATCTGTTTTATCATAGTACATGTCGAGATCATCATTGATGAGAATCGCATGCCAGTACTTCACCATTTCGACAGTGACGAAAAGAGAAATTGGAACCAAAGCAGAATAAAGAACCCAATACGTAGCTATGTCAGACCAGAATTGTGAAACTTTTTGCATCGTAGTGATCGAAGCAGAATAACCAAGGTAGCTCAACTCAACGCCCTTGAGCGATCTGACTATGACATCTCCCATTGAACTTATCACACTCAGGGCAATCAAGATAGCAACAAGCATGAGAACCAGAATGTTCAGTTGTCGCTCCACAGCAGTTCTCTTGATTGGCGTTGCTGTTGCATTCCGCATGAGCTTCGTTTCGTGACCCGTGAAAACAACCACCCCATGAATCCAGGGTGTATTACGTAGTGTTGCGCCTCTAAGTAGAAGTTGGTCCGGTTGCAAAGGGAGCTCTTTCTCTCCACCACCGGCAGCCACGGTCAGAGTACCCTCATAGGTATACAGACTGCTGTTCGGTTGTTCAGATCGCAACTTTCCGCCTAATCTACTTAGTTCGCTGGAACTGACCATAACACATGTTTCTGGTATGGCCTGCTTGATCTTTAGGTTAGTCTCACCGTCTAGATTGGCGGTCTCGATATAGCACAGTCCTTCTGGTTCCGAACTGGCCAGTAGGATGATATCTGCAGGAAATGACTCTTCGGATTCTACTCTGACGATGTCGCCAACAGCGACATTGATCCATTTGGTATCTGCGAATGACGATCCACGCAGAACACGAGCTTTTGAATTGTTGAGAGACGTATCCGACGTTTTTCGTCGGTAGTCCTCGACCAATTCTTTACCGGCAGAAACTAACAAGACCAGAATTAAGGGACCGATGGTTGTGTATTGATTCGTGGGCGAGATATCAGGTATCTGTTGCAATGCTGCCGTGAACAAGAAGAATAAATTGGCAAATTTAGAGAATTGTTCGAACAAGAATTTCGGTAAGAAGGTGGCAACGTTGTACTTTGCCGTCGATATATGATTATCCACATACTTGTTTGCGCTGTTGGCAGGTGGATTGTTGAGATGTATAATTCTGGGACCCAGAGTTGAAGGGTCTGGTTTTCCTCTACCAAATCCAAATTTGAAATTTCCCAACTTGTTTCCCGACTTCACAGGCGTTTCCGGCTCATGGGTATCATCCGCTCGATTCCTCGCTCCAGCTTCGGTCAACGGTAGATCCATTTCTGAATACTCGGGCGCCATTCCAAACATACTCTTCGCTTTTCCCACAATTCCACCCCCCAAAGTCATTATGCTGCTGCGATTGCGGCCATGGCCCCTCATTTCCGCGCCGTCGCCAGGAACTGTTGTGCCATGGTGATAATATTCTGAAGAATGCCCTTCATCCGGGAAGTCATCCAAATCATCTGCATATCGTTGGTAGTTGTTCAGACCTGAAGTCTGACTATATGAAGCCGAAGCGCCGTGGATGTATGGGGGTTGTGATTCCGTTGGAGGCTGGCCAGGTCCGCCCGGTAGATGGCTGGTGGAGGGAGGAGAGGACGGGGAGGGGGCGCCAACGAAGTTATCGTAAGATATCGAGGGTCGAGGGTTGGACTCATCATGATCTGCATTGTAAGCGCGCAAGAGGTCGTCATCGTTCATTGGGGCGCGTTGCCCAGTGTGATAAATTGGTTGCTCATCATGTAAATCGAGAAGTAAATCATCCCGATCATTTAAGGGCTGTCCAGCCATGCTGGAATACAGCTCGAGACGTCGCACTGAAGACGGCGGGAGATCAAATTGTAGTCATGCGATTGCAAATTATATTATGGGCGATATGTCGCAGATTTGAGTATTTGTTGATTTCTTTGAATTGGGATTGGGATTGGGATTGGGAATGGTATGGTATCGGTACTGGTACTGGTACTGGTATTGGGATTGGTATTGTTATCGTTGATGTTCAAGTCTTTAGAGTTGCATAGCCTCTTTAACCTGATAGGATTGGATTTATTAGGGATACTTGTACTCTGTAATGATTGTGATGTCCACGGGTGGGTGATAAGGTTACAATTTGTATTGTCGCATAATTTCTTGAAGAATTAATTAATTGCAAGACGGGAGAGAATTCTATTTTCTTGGTCCTTTGTGACGGCCAGGTGGTACGTGAATGGCGAATATACGGAGGAGTTGCAGTTGCAGTTGCAGGTGTAGTTGTAGTTGTAATTGTAATTGTAATAATTATTTTGTGATCTTCGTGTTTGTAACACAGGATGAATAATAGTAAGAAGAGTAGTATAAATGAATAAATGAATAAATAAATAAATAAATAAATAAATAAATAAATAAATAAATAAATAAATAAATAAATAAATAAATAAATAAATAAATAAATAAATAAATAAATAAATAAATAAATAAATAATAAATAAATAAATAATAAATAAATAAATAAATAAATAAATAAATAAATAAATAAATAAATAAATAAATAAATAAATAAATAAATAAATAAATAAATAAATAAATAAATAAATAAATAAATAAATAAATAAATAAATAAATAAATAAATAAATAAATAAATAAATAAATAAATAAATAAATAAATAAATAAATAAATAAATAAATAAATAAATAATTAAATAAATAAATAAATTAAATAAATAAATAGATAAATAATAAATAATAAATAATAAATCTCACCCACTCCCTCCCTCACTCCCTCCCTCACTCACTCAGGGTCAACATCAATTGGGAGGTTTTCCATCAAATCCATGGATTCGTATTGAAGTCTTGGCCATGGAGGGTTCTCTTGGTTACTAAATTAGGATTGCAAACATCCACAATTATACGGAGAACACTACTAGTACAGTCCACGGGTAATCAAACTAGAATCTCGACGGAGGATTACGGAGTGCCCAGGTGCGTTGAACTACTTTGGACTCAGTCGACTGAGTGAGTACTCAGTACATGGATTGGATTGATGACTGTACATTGGATTGCATGGGATTGGATCGAATGGATTGATTGATTGGATTGATTGATTGATTGATTGGATTGCTTGGATTGATTGCATGGGATTGCGTGGGATTGCATGGGATTGCATTGGGATTATACTACTGTGCTGTACCTACTACCTAGGTACAGCACTCCGTCCAAGTAGATTTCAAGGGTACCCGCCCGACATTAGAAGTAGATTACTTCTCTCTCCGTACATTGATTGATTGTCCTAGTTTGAAGCTATCAGTACTCCGTTCCGTACGTTTATTGACTTGCTTGCATCGCAGGGAGAGCTTTTCTTTTCGCTTCAGCCTTCTCGAGCAAGGCCAGGCCCGCCTTCACCCGCATTTCCTAACTCCCGCATTCTTGACATCACAGCACAGCACAAGTACATCCATCCATCCATCACATCGCATCGCATCACACCCACCCACACATTACTTATTATAAAGCTCCATCATACCAATTCAACCGTTGCCTTTTATCCTTCCCTTCCCTTGATACCTTTCTGACAATGGTTTGCGCAAAGTGTCAGAAGAAATCGCAGCATACCTCTTTGGCGACTCCAGAGGTCAAGAAGAAGAATGATATGTACTTAGGCTCACCAGCTGGATCATCATCGAAGGCTGGCACAAAGACCTCGGCCACGTTGGGGAATAATGGCATAGGCAAGGTAAGCCCGGGAGATATAAGGTTGTCGCGCGCGTCTGACAACTACTATGAATCTGATGAGGACGATGATAATAATGATGACGACAGAGTAAATTATTGTCAAAATCGGCCAGGAATCCTTATGCTACATACTCGACAACCTGCACGGGTAAGGAGTGCAGCACCAAGGTTGACCAGGGCAGAAAAATACTGCCTGAAGTGCTCATACAAAGCGAATGGTATGTGGCTATGCATTAACCCCTCTCCGTCAGGCGAACCAGCTGATGATTTAAAAAAAAAAACATAGCTTGCGCGATGTGCGGCAAGTCAAACGCAAAGACGTCGTCCGCCGCCCCAGTCATTGCCGGACAGAAATTCAACCTAAAGTGAGGGGAATGCGTACACTGCTACCGAAAACGATTACGACAACGAAATGTTAGGGAACGGCGTCCGTGGGATATACGTGATCTACAGCGAGCAAACAACAGCTCATCATTTTCTTTGGAGTTGATACGGTGGTAGGGGCAGGGAGTATTGCAATGACTGTTGTTGAAGAAGGGATACTGAGGCGCTCGAGAGCATAGGATGACACCAATCGCGGAAACGTACTTTATCATCATCATCAGAGCTATTCGAATAACGTCGTTCAAGATATCGTCTTCACACATCGCATCATGATGGATTAGATATATCTGTATTGGCGCAGATTAGTCATGCCTTGGAAGGGGACCTGGCCGTCTAGATGGACAATACGACTGCTCGCGGAACAAAGCCCTTCGTTTGAATATAAACCGTCAAGCTTGGGTCTCCTCAAAAATACTATCTGCACTATCTGCAAATGTACAGGTATTGTGACGACCCAATGTATTTCGTTTACACCAAACTTGAAGTGGCATTTCCTCGAGCTTGGTGATTGAAAGCGAGCCTAGGATTCCCAATCGGAGGTTTGCTTTTCCGCTTCACGTCAATCGCAACTTTCTTCTCAAATGGTGGAACGGGTATGCATTTATATCTTCCGCCATAGTCAAAATTAGATTGATCTCCTAAATTAGAAGGAAGAAATACCAAGACGTGCATTTACAACAAGCTCTGAGGATGGTTTTCATATGAACGTTTCGGAGTTCACGTTATAGGCAAGTTCTATCGGACCAGAGAGCGCATTGTCTCGTCTCAAGTAGTTTTGCACGTTGATTGTTTGCGACATGTGTTATTGTTCTTCTCGCGCTCCTTTTATGGTTTCAATGGGTAGTGGGCAGTGATGTTACGTGTAAGACTCTGCGTTTACTTTGCTGTCCGCTGCTGTACAGCTCAATTAGATTATTTGGACACCCAAGCCATTAAGAGAGAAGTAGGAAACGTGAATGCTAAGTTTCTTTCTCTGATCGATATCTTCCCCTGTAACATGCATTCCAAATTTGGTGATTCAAAGACAGAAAAAGTGAGTCAATGAAACTGGTTTGGATGTCTGTCTGTGATTCCTAAGACAAGTCTCGTGGGATCACGGCTTCCCCGCGCTTTCGAGGCAGCGTGAAGCCTTCACGCTGTTACCATTTGCCGCCACAGCTTGACGGACCCCTTCTACGAAGCAGATCGAGAGCACGCGACGAGCACAGGATATCACCGGACCTCCAAAGCAATCCAGATACTCGAATCCACTGCGCACAGTACAGGTGGAACCCAAGAGATCGAGCCGGTCTCCAGATCCTACGCTTCTACCATGGCATTCTCCTTGCCGCCGCACCGCTACGGGGCACGAACCCATGCTCTTTGCATCACGCGTCGCTGCTAACGACACCGGGTGCGGGGCGCGGACTGATCCGCAATCTCCAACCAGGAGGAGCGAGCCGGTTTCCAGCCATCTCCCGAAAGTGCATTGGCGGAAATGAGAAGGCAGAGCTGAGCATCTCGCGTCGCGGGGATGCACGTTCAAGTCTATCACATCCCGATGGAGAAATGGCGAGGAGGGCGTGGTTGAAGAATGGATTTGATAGGGGGAAGCTGGGGGTGGGTTGCCAAGACGGGAGAGGGGAACGCGGCGCCAGACATACTGTGGGTGATCGGTTTGGCTACTGGGGCGGCACGATGGTATCGTTCATGATGACCTGGCTGGGAGTTGGCATGGGTTATGTATTCTATGAAGCTTGCTGGGAATATGGATGGCTTGGTTTGGTCTGGGGCTGGAATTTTGGGACATGTCGAGACATGTTCTTCTTACTTGGGGTGAGTTCGGCGGTGGACTGAATGCAGTTTGGGGTGTCTCGAAGGTTACTACGTCATTTTGCCTTTTGGGGGGGGGGGGGGGGGGGGGGGGGGGGGGGGGGGGGGGAGGGGGGTGGGGGGGGGGGGGTGTGCGTTCGAGGGCTATGTGCTTGCAAGGTTTTGTTCCAAGGATATTCAGGAAATGTGGCCGACGACCCTTAGAGACTTGGCACCCGTCTGGGAGTTTGGTCGGAAAGTAAATGTTTGGTAAGAAGAGGTTCTGTGGAGGTGATATTGCAATCCAGGGCGTCAACTGGCAGAATGGAAGTGGTAACTTTACTGGCCGCTATGTTCGCCTCGAGTGAACTCGGAGAGCTGACTCTGCGGATTGTAAATGATGAGAGCCGAAGCTCGACCTCTTTTCGGGAACGGACACGAATCGTTGGAAGCAAGGATCTCGAGATGTCTGGAGGAAATCGAGTACCTAGCTTCATTCCTGTTCACTTGCCTCTCAGACGTACAAGACTATATGTGTGTGATATGGCGTGCAACACTTGCTAGGATATCGAAATGCATCCACATCAAGGACAGCCGCACAAACACCCGGAATCGAATCAACTTATGAGCAAGACCTTTCCACCCCTGCTCCAGCTAACGAATAGCTGGTGTCAGGTTGCAATTGGTGAAAGAGAAAATTGCAACTCAAGGGATCCAATCGAGATGAAGTTCCATTCCATTGCTCGTCAAGAACCCCTAATGAGAACACACTTGTACGGCAAACGAAGGATAAATCATGACGGCTGAGTAGGTTAGCGGTATCATTATTCTCATCAAAATTGGCCTTTATGTCGTTGCCATTTTGACAGGGGAGATATGGATAATTGTTAATCCGTATGGCTGGTTGACGGTTACCCGGGCCTTACATATTGCAACCCAGACGTTCCCACGGGTCATCGTACACTTAACGGCTATTACTTGTACTTGAAGAACTGCCGGAGGATTTCGTTCCAACTTTATAGCTTTTGGTTGGTAGGTACAGAGTAGGCCTACAATTAACTAAGTACTCGAGTACCAGTAATGGCTGCCACGTGAGTACTGCTTACGAACTTTAAATTCCAAATTCTTCATGTCATAAAGTTATTATATTGGCAGATACTAGGTCGCTAGGTAGGTAATCATATAGGTTCTATGTACGAAAATTGATTGGAATTGGAGAATTTTCTACCTACCTAGGTACTCCTGATATCAAATGAAAGCCTCAGGCCCAACTTTAAAATTTGATATGAAATCTTAAAATTCATGTTGTTGAAGTGAAATGTTATGATGGACTCGAAGCTTTGTTGGAGTTTTGATGTTGAGAATGGGAATATCCATGACTCCATGAGCTCTTTTCCACTTACAATGGTAAGGTTACATAGAGTAGCGCCACACTAGAATGACATCAATTCCTTTCATCTGCGCCACATGTACCACCCTTGATAATTGACATCTCCATCCCTGGTATCAAAAGATCTTGATATCACTCAAAATGGCTTCCAAAATATGTACTTCTTGTCTGCGAGCTCTGAGGGTCCAATCCGGCCGTTCTCTCAAGGTAACATGGCTTTGAAACGAAAACCCCCTCACGAATTTCATGACTAACCTTGTCCAGACCAGGGTTGCAAAATTTCCTACTCGAGCCTTCGCATCTGCCAACGACAAGTATGCAAACGTCGCAGAGGTCAATCAGAATCATGGAACATCAATCCCTCCAGTTTCACCTCCCCGTGCTGGTGACAAGGCAAACCACACCACCCACACATCTCAAAGCCTTGCCAGGGAATTCAAGAAGGTGTCAGGCAAAGCTTTAACAGAGACATATACCGCATATGGAGCGACAGAAGAGCTCTACAAAACCTGTGGCGCGCAAGCAGATTATTCCATACCACAGGCATCGGATCCAGACGCGGAAATGCCAAAGACAGAAGAGGGGGAAGATTTAGGCGTCGGCAAAGGCTGGTGGCACGATCGTAAGTGCTCTCTACATACGTGTGGCGACAATCGAGCTAATATCTCCCAGAGCTGGCACTGAAACCTACCTTCAGTACCTGGTCCCAAGTAACAATGCTTCATCTGTACCTGTTGTCGGTGCGCCTTCGATGTCTGCCTGGTGCTGAAGCGCAGCCTTGGCAGCAACATCTGCTTGATCACTTCTTCTATGACGCCGAGAATAAAATGATCATAAATCATAATATGCATGCTCGTGGTACGCGCAACAAGTACCTTAAGGATATGTTTGTCCAATGGCGCGGCCTCCTAGCAGCATACGACGAGGGCTTGGCTAAAGGCGATGCCGTGCTGGCGGCGGCTGTCTGGCGAAATGTCTTCAAGGCTAATGAGGATGTTGATATCAAAGGACTGGCGACGATTGTCAGCTACATGAGAGGGACCCTTCAGAAGTTAGAAAAACTAACGGATGATGATATCTTGAGTGGGCGATTGACCTTTGGCGACCCGGCAGGAGAAGCAAGTCTCGTCGGGATCAAAAGCAAAATGATGGATCTTCCATTTGAAAAGGCTCCGGGGAAGGATTTATGAATTGCAAAGTGACAAAGGGAAAATGGAAGCGAATGAAGAGTAAGGTCCATGCAACTCGTTCTGCTCTGGCTTGCGTTGCGCTAAATTACAAACTTGTATTATTAATGAAAACAGTATGCCACTATCAACTTGCCATCCCTCACTTGCTGCATGATTTTGGATGAAGTCTATGATTTATGATACGGGGCGGGGAAATATTGCAGTCAAGGACGACAATTGCAAATAGCGCATGGGACTCTATCGCCCCCAACAACAAAACAAAAGGCATCGTGTTCAGGAGGGGGGCGGCAAGTAACTGTTTCCTTAGGTAGTGCCCGTGAACTTCATGTCTCGATGATCTCTAGTGTGGATGTTCTTCCAAATTGACATGACATCGTGTTCTCCTGTCATGACTCGCCGCACAACACCGCAAATATTTACACGGACCGATATGGTACGGAGCAGATAAGCTTGGGCACGCGGACAAGCAATAATGGAAATGCACAGCGCTACTTTCAGGTAATAAAACATATACCGCGTGTGGCTGTCAGCACCTCTGATCCACAATAGCTTTTGGAAAGTCCGCCGCCGCCGCGCCGCAATCGGGGCGGAGATCTGCAGCGGAAACTCGGACGATCTTCCTCTCAAGTGGAAGGCTCTTGACCCCGTCACTGGCCTTATACACAGGCTTATTTTAGCGATGCCCGCGGGCGGGGCTAGGAAAGTAATTCGCTGCTAGATGTTGAGACTTGTACACTGATGGTCCAATCGCAGTGTTCGGATCGTCCTGTTGCACGTCTGAGATTCCCTTGGCTGCAAGGCTCTTCCTGGCACAACACGCTGGGTTTCCCTCTGGCTTCGTTGTTAGCTCCACCATTCGCTTCTTTATCGTCCCTCTTTTCCTCGCTGCTATGTTTCCCATGCCTATATGATCATACAAACACGACTCAATTCCTTTTGACGAATCATCGTCGGTTCTCCCACGGGAATGATTTTTTTTCCATCGCCCGCACTGGTCGTTGGGAGTCCCAACCTCGGAAAATTGCACGGCTTCTTTTCCGCGTCGGGTTCTCTTGTTCGTGGCGAGTCTTCGCGCCTTGGGATCTTTTTCGTCGGGCCCTCCTTGAGTTCTGGTTGGGACCGACGATAGATTTCAGCGGCGGGGTGTCTGGTAGATGGGGCTTGCTCTCCTAGTTTTGTGTCGCTCGATCACATGCAGCTCCCCTTGAGTATGAGTCTTCGTGACTTCATGACATCATAGCCAACGAACCTCCTGCACTATAGCTTTTGTTGCACATCTACAGTTTTGGATTGCAGGCCTCATCCCAACAAGTTTAATCCGCTATCATTCTTCTTAAAGATCCAATCGATAACTAACCCCCCTAGCTTATATACTTCAACTAGTATCTTACACATGACATTATACTAAGCAAAGTAGTGCAGCTTGTGTTGCACATCTACGTTCATCAATTTGCAGGCCTCATCCCAACAAGTCTAATCCGCTATCACTCTTTTCGGAGATCTAAAATATAACCATCAAAGACTAATCCTCCTAGTTTGGGTATGTATTCTAGTTAGTACCTAGGTAGCTTATACATGACATTGTATTAAGCAAAGTAGTGTGGCTCTTGTTGCATATCTGCAGTTTCCAATTTACAGGCTTCATCCCAACAAGCCTGTTCTGTCATTCTTTTCGAGGGCTAAATCCATAATTAGCGAAGGCTAGTCCTCCTAGCTTTGGTATGTTGGTTGGTAGCTTGTACATGACATTTCAACAAATGCATCTGCTATATCTTATGTTGCACGTCTATGTTTTTCAATTTACAGGCCTCATCCTAACAAGTCCATTTCACCGTTCTTTTCGAGGGTTAAATCTATGATTAGCAAACGCTAGCTAGTCTTTCTAGCTTTGGTATTTTTCTTACACATAACATTTCAACAAGCAAACGTATCCTATTATATCTTATGTTGCACGTCTATGTTTTTCAATTTACAGGCCTCATCCTAACAGGTCCATTCCACCGTTCTTTTCGAGTCTAAACCACAATCACCAGGGGCCAATCCTTTTAGCTTCAGTCCATTTGTACATATAATTATAGTCAATAAACCTCCTCTTGTATAGCTTTTGTTGCACATCGACTCTTTTCAAATTACAGGCCCTATCCCAACAAATATGAATCAGTATTCTTTTTTGAGTCCAACTATACTAGGTGATCACCAAAGACTAATAATCCTGCTAACTTTGGGACTTAGGGCTAATGACTCGCACCCCCGAACCCGAGTTCTCCACCCAGAATTGTTGCATTGGGTTCATGTTGTTTTTATTGCATATCTGGTTTCTTATCTTATCGTGCTGTGTAGAGTTTATCTTGATAGGTATACATACATACTATCATGAGTTCGGCCATACGTCTCTTGGTCGGGCGCTCCTCCTTTGAATGATGGCCTGGACGGCTATGTTTCTTTTACGTTTAATTGAATTCTTCAGTCGGATCACTTTTGCGCTGAATTTCTATAAGCCCTTTGTTCTGTCTTCGGTGAATACTTCAGTACTGTGGTATTTTTAAGAAACTCATGGTACAAGTAAACCTTGAGATATCTTTCAAGATTGACCCCTTTCCCCGAACATTCCCCATTGAAAGTTTCTCTTCAGACTTTAATCTGCAGAGCCTATCAAGTAACATCGGTCGGAATGTTAGGCGAGAGCGGCGAAAGTCGAAGATTTAGTCTATGAGGCAGTTTTAGTGTGACCTGATGTGATATAGTACGAATTTTCCAAGCTCCTTTTGCAATCTTGCAAGGGTTCTAACTTTTTTATTTGGATTGGAGAATCGATAACAGTAGGTAGGAATGTAATCAGTAAAGTTATTAGATTACGTGATTCCATAATCGATTTATGGTGTGCATCAGAAACGAACATTTGAAATAAATGGATTAAGCGAGTGTGTCATTAATTAGCCCTTTATGGTCTAATTTATATTACTAGTATTATGCATACGTTGCACTTTGACGATGGTGTTTGAAATTTTGTAGAGTATTGAAAGCGTCGAGAGTATTCTTCTCATCATGGATTTGATATTTCTCAAGTATCCATCTGCCCAGTCTAAATTACAATGAAAGATATACATTAATACCGGAGCTCATATAGACTTTCAGATTACCCGTTGTTCATCAGGAGCATCTCTATTGCCAGGTATATTTTGTTAACATTTCTATTCAGATAATGAAATCAACCCAAAACATATAGATAGCAAAGGTCTCGATTCTCGAGTATTATAGGCTGTATATCGCGAAAGTTACCTACGTGTCACGAAAGCATATTCCCTCTATATTTATCATCTTGTCGCGTACCAGAGTGTGGTTTTGATATCATTTCATTTCAACTGGTAGTGAGACTTGATATGGTAACTTGATTAACCCCCTAATGATAAGACTTGAAGTATCCTCCTTTTCATCGCTCTAATGAGCGATGGCTCCGAATGAGTATCTTTGGAGAGGCTAGAAGATTGAAAATCTCAACTGGTGCCAAGTGGCCAGTTTCTTGCTATAACATAAATGAGGAAATCACGACTGGTGATACCTGCCAAATTTATAAATCAATGCTTAAATCGAAAAGCTACAAAGAAGGGCCTTAAAACCCGATTTTATGTGTGCTCAAAAAATGGAACGAAGCAGAACACAGCCTAGCCATTGCCTTCCAGTGTTGTCCGTAACAAAAATCGCCGAAACTCCATCCGGACACACTTAGAAGAATGATTCTCTTCCTCACATTAACCCAACATCGATAGGTGACCCTCCATTACCAAAATCTCGATTGGTATGTCTGGCCAGTCAGTCGAGTATAATTAGATGAAAAATTATGGCATGATGCTTTACAGTGCCGATGTGCAAGAGTTAGAGATTTAGTTGTTCAAAAAAAAAGGTAAATCTGATAGAAATCAGAAGATAACTATCCTTTCCCTCAGAACATGATTGGGAACTGTCCCTCGGATAGCCTTGTACTATTTTCAGTATAGTTTGAATGATGAAGGCTGATAGTCTGAAGTACTTTGAGTGATAGACTTTGATGGTATATGAATAATGATTGAATGGGGGACACCATATAAGACACAGATATCCTTCCCCAGCTGACAATAAATGCAGAAAAATGTTCTTCCCCCCAAACGATCATTTTAATCCTTATAGAATGCTCGGATTTACTACATGCTCGAAAGTTGAATTACCTTGTGGTTTTGTGTCGAATGGTAGCACTGCGTTCAGTGCCTTTCTCCCCCACCCCCTTTTCCCCCAACCTTCACCCGAAGCCACATTCAAAACTCAATGCTCAACCATGTGAGAACTTTAATAAAGCTCTTACTCCGCATAATTATGTTCACGTATCGTTTTGTTTGTTTTCTTGTTGCCTTTTTTCTCGGCGTAAACACATTCGACTTCAAACAGGCCATATTACGAATAAATCACGCCACTTTTTACATATTTGTCGATCAACATTCTCTTGAGTGGTTCCGGTTGTTTCCCGCACTTAACATGTGGTTGTGAGATTCCATTACAAAAGGTTTAGTATTCCCCCCTTCCATTCGTAACTCTTTTGACAATTTGCTACTATTTTGTGCTGGTATCTTTACAAACATTCAAATTACAAAACGTGACCATCAGTATATCAATCATATCCTGTAAGCATCATCATGTCTGGAACTCACATATACCTTGATCTCTGTATCATCCCCAATTAACGAAATCTATGATGAAGGTCTCTATAATCTCTTGAGCTTCTCAGCTCAGTTCCTTGCATCATGCCTCAGCAGTAATTCCCAACTTTTCCACCCCGTCTTCTCCATAAAGCAAGATGGATCTTTCATGTTCTCAGCTAACAAGACCATAAGCACCACAAACTCTGAGAACTTCACCACAAGAAAAATACCCTCGAAAGTCTGTTCTTCAAAATCAAAGAGTCGAGCCATCAAATCTTCCCATGGCCGAGACGAAAAAGCCCAAAACATTAGCGATGAGGATACATCTTCGGATTCGGAGAATTCTATAGGTTCTGCTTGCTCGGGAAGCTGTGGGAAGATTGGTGGATGTGGAAAGAAGGAGAAGATTGAGAGTCTTGAGTTTTAAATTCTGTTTTTGGATGGAAGGATATTGGGGATGGAAATACCGACGAGAGGAAAAGGAGACAGAGACAGTCCCTGGGGTACATCAAACAGATAGACTTGGGTTGGGCTGGCTTTTTCTCACGGGTACAAGGAGTACAGGCTGTTTTACATCGAAGGGATTTGGGGGGACGCATCTTTTGAGCTTTTGACTGTCGCAAGTTATTCCGGGTCGCAAAGATTTGGCGAAGAGAATGGAGCAAATGATTGAGACGTCAAGAATTGTAAATGTAAAATGATTCCCAGAGCGTTGCGCATCGGCTTCGCGGCTTTTTTGTTGGTTGGCGGAGAGATAATTATGAAAACGGAAACTTTGTCCAAAATAACTGCTTCTGCGTTTATCCCATGACCTGTAAATCTGTCACAAAATGTATCTTGTGCCGTTTTAGAACAATAGGAAGTGCCACTTTTTTGAGTTGTTTGGACTGCCATTCAAAATATTATATGTAGCATGCTCTAGGGAACCAACATTCTGGTGAAATGCCAGCATTATACAAAATCCCTTCTACCTCTTAGGATATCGTATGCTTTATGTATATAGTAATAAGAGCTGTCAAGCATTCACAATGGATAATCTGAAAATCTCTTTAGAATACATACTATACTACCTAGGTAGCTTTAAAATACCCATATACTACTAATCCCGTTTCAAATTTATTTCAACTCATCAACTTCTTAACAATATCAAGTTCAGTTCAATAGTAACAATAAGTTAATACTATTTCATTATTGTCCAAAGCTATTTCAAATTATTTCGTTATTTCGCTAAAGCAAATTGCCTTTTCAAGTGTGCTTTGTGCTTTCGCCCCCCCTATTTTATCGAAAGCGCCTCCTACAAATTCTGAATAGGTTCGATAATCATAAGAATAAGGTTGGGAACAACGTCGATGATACAATAATAACAACCCCATGATCTATATGCTCGAATATACTTAGACAGATCGAGCTTCCAAAAAAAGTGGACTATTAATACTAACTCCCATTTGTATAGATAATGCTGCCGATACCTCAAACGTTAACGGATTGCCAATATATTTAGAGCAATATACATGCTTGGCTTTATCTTCATGCTTGGTATAAATGTTATTATTTTGGTATCATAGGGATCCATAGAACTTAAGTTTTCAAGAAGTAATGAGTGTCTTAAGCTTCAAATAATAGAATCTAATCGTTACATTTAAAAGCAAAATATCGAAATTCAAGAATACAAAAATTCATCAATCGAAGTAGAATTGGTAGCGACTTCTTAAGTTAGGTAAGAAATATATTCTGGCTGGTAATGAAATATCTGTGATTGTTCCCCTAGCAGAACTATACGTTGGCCGTTACTTGACGGCGGCGTGAGTTCTTCATGTAGCTCCCTGAGAAGTTCAGAGAGAGCTTCTTTGCACTCGGTTACACGACGCACCTTTGTATTTGTGCAAACTATCTTGTTTAATGCGGAATCTGGATAATCTGATTAGATGTTCAACTATGAATTATTAGGCTCTCTTTGGACGGGATTACGCTTTGATTTCAGGTGAGAAGGTGAGAACCGCGTGGCAAAGTCAACGTACAGTATCTACTGAGTGTATAATTATGTGGGTCTATTGAGCTAAGCGAATGTGAATTGGGGGGGGAGAGGCTGTAATCAGCTAACTTTAGATTTTATATAATTCAGCTTCATCATGCTAGTTATGACCTTAATCAAATAAAACTTGTCACATTTCCCATTGTTCAGGCTGCCTCTAGATAGTGAATTAAACACAGCAACCGCCTCCAAATCACGAGATAAAGAGAATGTATGATATATCTACCAATTACAACAGGTTCCTGGGCATTGAGAGCCGGTATTTTCTAGGAAGCGTATTTCGATCTCGTCTCAAAGTTCCAAGCATAGTGAGTGTTCTCTTCGCCATTTTTTGTACCGTACCTTCTTGGAATACATATGTTCAGATCTCTAAAGATGATTAATGATATTCTCGTTGTTGTGGAGTTGTTAAGCTAGTCTGTTTAACGTTTTGGACTATAGTCAGAGGTTGATAGCTTTTCGACACCGGAAAACCTTTCAATGTGTGCTTCAATATCCATTATCATCCCTTGAAAAAATCAAGTAGACTATCGTCAATATTTCAAACTTGTAGGGTGTTGAATCTCGAAATGCAGATATACCTGTGGTAGAAGTTGGAGGCCATACTGACACCAGCCATTATTAACCTTACTATTTGCTTAGTAATATATTATTAGTATCTGCATTCATTGGTCCGTGCACATATTTCCCCAGACTTCATAATTTTACCCCTCAACCCCTCCATTCATCATTCATATCCTCTGTTTCTAGAATCCAATATGTCCACCAATACCACCATATCCAATATGGGTCCAACAAAAGAGTTCACCCTTATCGTTGCTGCGACCAACAGAATGGGAGTTGGAAAAGGAGGTGGGCTTCCATGGACAGGTTTGAGAAAAGAAATGGCATATTTCGCGAGGGTTACTAAGAGGGCTAGTCCTGGAGTATGTATTCTCTGTGCTCTATGAGAAGGGCCAAGAAACTACATTACTCTATTATTGTCCATTAGGATTACATGGACAGAGGAATTCGTTTGGGGACAGCTAAAGGATATAACTAACCAAGAGGAATACTTGCACAGAAAACGAACGCAGTGGTAATGGGCCGCAAAACTTGGGAATCAATTCCTCCCAAATTCCGGCCTCTTGCAAGTCGAGCAAATTACATGATCAGCCGAACGCAATCCAATGCCTCGGACGTCGAACTTGGCCCCGATGCGCATGCAACAACAAGTTTAACGGATGCTCTCCAACAGTTGGAATCGAGGACACAATCAGAAGATACGAATAGTGATAATGAAAAAGAGGTCGACAGAGTTTTTATAATTGGTGGAGGGCAAATATATAAAGCCGCTTTGGAATTAAAACAAGCGAAGAGGATATTGTTGACTAGAATTCTGCAAGACTTTGACTGCGATACATATTTTTCCGGTTGAATTGAAGGAGGATGGAACGGGGAGTGGATGGACCAGAAAGGATACTCAAGCACTTCGAGAATGGACAGGCGAGGGAGAGGATGTGGAAGGGATCAAGGAAGAGGGAGGTGTGAAATATATTTTCGAGATGTGGGAGAGGGTCGAGGAATCATAAGAATGATATTGGAGGTAGAGCTCGGGCTGTGCGTTCAAGATGTGTGAGTTTTGGAAGATGTTGAACTCATGCTATATCTCAATACTGGAGTACTTTGCGACCAACCAAGCACAGCCAAAACCAACGAGTTCCCATACCCAATTCCCTATACCAATCACTCGCCAAACTGAAAATTCTCATTCCTCAATCCAGCTTGTACCATCTGAACACAACGGGTCTCCCGTCTCCGAAATCTCCTCTCAACTCATCCCTCTCCCCGAAAGATACGGTTCAAACCTCAAACTTTCCAAACCCTCCCTATAGCCCCTTACACTCGGGCATCTATAGTCTAATTATACCCCTAAAGCACCTATGTCCACAGGTCCCGTTCCTATCTATCTCCTCGACCATCCCTCACATGAGAAAGCCTAACCCCAAAAGCATCTCTCACCACATAAATCAGAAACCACCATAAAATCCCCAGAACAGCGACAGACATAAACATGGCAAGAAGTTCAAGAGAGGAGACGAGAAAAATCCACGAAAGTAGCACGCTCACCAATCCCCTGAATCGATATTCGGCGCAACAACTTTCGATTCTATATGAGTAATTTTAAATTAGAACAATTGAATACACCAGAATCAAAGAAATATCTTCAAACCGCTCTCTAGTTTCTGCTGTCATCCATTGCGTACATCGTGATATTACTCTACATCCCCACCCCACCTCTCCATTCCCATCCCCATCCCTAAATTCGAAATCCAAACCCAAGCCCAACATCCCCGTTCCCCATCTCCCTCCCCCCCGAAGAATAACCGCAGAATCCACAACTTATCGTCATCATCAGCGTCAATCCCAAACCTACCATCTCGATCCCCAATCCCCAATCCCAAACCGCCATCCCAAAGACTCCATCCCCCGACCTTCGCTTACCGTTCAGGGTTAACCTACCCAACCAGAATCCCCATCCCATCCCCCATATATCTCCCCTTCGCTTATGCTCTCCAGCAAAACGACATCACAATACTCGTACAATGCAACATGACAAATTTTGTACCATGCACGTTCTCGATCATCGGTCCATCGACGAAGTATCGGTCTGTGAATGGGAGAAGTACGCGAGGATACATGTACCATCTATTTCCATGTTGTGACGTGCTTGTCGGTACTCTCAGCTAAGATCCCGGTGCACGGAAGTAATGCCGATGAGGGAACGAGAAGGGGCAGGTTTATGGGGGAGTAGGTAGAGACGAGGGGTGATCTTTCTGATTGTGGTATGATGACATTTGAGCTAGCTCATTCTCCATTCACCGATTGATCCCCCGACTGTCCCGTGCATTGAGATTCCTTGAAGACGCGCCCACATGCTACTTGGTTCCCGGGTGCGATTCCTCGTGGTTTGTACTTGTAGTTGTGCCATATTTCGTATCACTCTACAAATTACCATACAAGACCAGATGCAGATCAGATGAGATGACCTCGTCGAAGAGTTTTCCTATCCATCCCGTGATTGCGTCTCATCCGTTGCCTATGTCTTCGAGAGTCCATCATTGAGTGTATGCTCAAGTGTAATCTAGATCCAGCACATCAATGATCACCAACATCCGCCCACTAACCCACCCACAGCTAGTGCGTCAAACACACTCTAGGGCCCTAAGTCAAGAAAAGCCTCTTCTCCTCCCCGCAAACCCTACAATGGCATGTGAGCGCGTACTTATCTTCTCCCTCATCCAACGGTCCGCACTGCAAGCACAGAATGCGAGCGTC